>JAPDRK010000028.1:0-317968 GCA_030247875.1 Cladophialophora chaetospira
GTATTTAATATTAAAGTTATAAAGATAATATATAAAAATAATAAAGAGCTTTTATTTAAACTATTATAATTTAAAGAGCTTAATACACTTTTTATTTATAACGAATATATTAATAAAGTTATCGATAGTATTCTTTACTTTATTTAGTAAAATAATAATATCGTTCTTAATATTATAACGTTGTTCTCGCTATTAAAGATCAACGACTTTATTTTATAAGAGTGTCAGGAATGCCAAGACTAAGGTACGTAACGAGCGAGTATATCGTATACGCGAAGCGTGCGGAGCTCTTATAGCTCCTTACGCTTCGAGTCGATGTCGATACTGCCTATATAGACAGATAGGAAACCCTTACGAGGACTCTTTTCGGGCGCGCTCTATCTCGTTCCTGACAAAGAGCGTAAACGCTTTAAATAAGCTTCTACTAGTGTAAGAATTGCTCTATCTATCTTTAGTAATAAATAAAAGAAGAAATTACTAATTTCTATTGTAATTAATATCTATAACTATAAAATAAACGCGATAAATATCGCTAATTAATTTTAAGCGTATATAATCTTTTAGTATTGATTTAAGCGCCGTAATTAGCGACCACTAAATTTCTTCTTATTTAATATCTATTTAAGTAATAGCTTCTATATTTAGCGAGCTAAACAAGCCTTAAACAGTACGTATTTACGAGCTAAATTTAATTATAAGTTAATAAATGTACTTATTATTCGAGGGACAGTACACACGCCTTATAAGAGGTCTATCAAGCGCCGATACGCTTAGAGCGTCACCACCTAGATAACTACTCTCCCCGACGTCGAGAATATAACTCCGAGCGTCAGTAACGTCGTTAGCATCTAAACAACGCAAGAAGAGTGCCGATAGACGAGATTTTAGGCAATTCTCGCGCGCCAGCGCCGCGACAGCGTGCTGCCGAGTCACGATGGGGTTGCCAATTGTACGATATCAATTTATGTGTTCAGAAGGGGTGTTTCCTCAAATGGCACAAGCATTTATATAGTGATTTACTATGGAATAGCTTGTAAACTGGAAAAGTTGTCCTGTTGAATGCACAAATAAGGAATACCAAGCATTTTGGCGCCCATCCTGCGGAAGGGGAGATAAACCGGTAGATGCAGGGTCATTTTTGGCTGTAAGGCCATCCCAGAAATATATCTCCCTCTGAAGCAGCGTATTCGCGCAAACCAGCAAGGGTTGAACGATGGGAAGAGGTTAGCTTTCGGCTTCGCTGGCCTGGGCGGGCATCTGGGGCACCGGGGTCCGGCTCCATAGGTTCGTGAGTTTCACAGCGCTTTGACGCAACAAACATATTAGGGGACCTGGTCCCAACAGATGACAGTCAGCTCAAGCACGTAATGTACATGCCTTTGGATGAAGGTACACCTAAGCCGTATTTCGAGTGCGATTACTTCGGTCGCTTGGTAGAGTCTTTGAACATTGATGTTGCAGTCATTTGTTTGGGGATCTACCCGATTTTGAGAAGAGAGAAAACATGGGGCGCTACTGAGAGTCTGCACTTCCCCGTAGCCGCGGTGGAAACTACGGTGGGCGAGAACCGCTCAAAACAGGCCCGGCATGCCGTGTTGTTTTCTCTTTTCTCACGATCATATCATTTCTTTAAATTGACATTTCCACAAGTGTCTTCAGGAGAACGCGGCACTCTCGGTCCCCTGCTGTATCGATTGACATCGGTGTCCGCCTCCGCCTTCTCCAGTTTCTCGAACGCGGCAGTCTTTAGCGGATGAAACGCGCGCCAATTGTTCGATATAGGGGCTGCGGAAACCTCAAACAGTTTCTGGCAGTCAAGCCTTCTTGGCTGTTCCGTAACCGACTCCCCGGAGCAGACGCCAACCACAAGATCGCAACGTCCTTTGCTACTGGCTCCGAGCATGTCGCCTGGATGTCATTCATACCTGGACTTCGCATCGACAATCTTGGCTGCATTTGGGATTTCACCCAGCGCCAATCATCTGTTTCCAAAGTCGCCCAATGGTTTCGCGGGAGCCCATCATCTCGACATATTTCGGACGTTATGAGAGCTCACTCGTCGTGCCATCCCGGGCCTGGCGACTATTCCTCCGCTCTTGCCTTACGAGACACCTTGGCCGGAGCCTTGCGTCGAAGAGCACTGCTGGAGAAGCTCGGCGCTTGCTCCATCCATCGCTTCGACCTTGAGAACATCCAGGCTGAAGCCGCCCTTATCCACTTGCCGATTTTCATCACGTAACAACTGGCTGAAGCAGACCGACCGTCAACGTTCAGCTTGTCCCTGAGTCTTGTCTTCGCCTCAGGATGCACCCTGCGCTGGGCGACACTTTCATATAGGTCGTCCACCATGCCTTGGGAACCTGTGCTCTGCATGCTCCAGCTCCTGCTACCACGCATTGCCTTCCTGCATTCTGTTCCTTTTCAGGAGCTGAGCTCTTTTTCAGCGCTAGTCGCCCATTGATTCCAAAATCTGCCTGAGTTCTAATTCCTTGCCTTCATGCCCAAGATTACAAAGTGTTACCCCTGTTTTTCGAAGTCGGCGTATTGGGAAACCTTTCCTCTTCATAGATTAGCTACTTGCCATGTCAGAAGCATCATGTCCAGTGAGCGGGCAGAGAAGCGGGCCAGGGTCAATATGTCCGGCTGGGACTCAAAGAGTCGGTCCTCGAGGTTGCGCGTTCTCGGCATTTCAGATGACCTCACAGTCACACTACACTCCTCAAGGCGTCGGTACTTCTCCAACATAGCTACCGAAAATAGACTGACATTCACAGATTCCGGCTGATGGCCAATCTGTGGAGGACCTGATCTCTCAAGAGCGGAAAACCATCACAGAAATGCTTATTCCTGAAGCGCCACTGAGATCCATCACCAGCGGCCTAGCAAATGCAGACCACCTCAACCCTCCAGATCTCGATGTTCTTGCTTCCGCCCTCGGCGCTCCTGCACGGCAGGTCCTCAATCGCGCCCAAGAATTAGGTCCTCGAACCGGTTGGCGCGATGGTTACTTGAGCGGCACATATGGCTTCTGCCCTCCAGATCCTTCAGCAGCACCTGCTGCGCTTGCTATGTCACCCGGGAGAATATGGTCCGATCTCTGTGAGCGAATGCCAGCAGTGGTCGCCCGAGGCAAAATGCGCGAATCAATTTTGGCCCTTCCATTGATATGTGGGACTGGAGACGTCATACCAGATCAAGCGCTTTGGGCTGCTGTCGTCTGTTTAGGGATACTTGCCAGTGTGTATAGGTACGAAGAACGCAACGACGGCCATGAGGGTATCAGCGTTGCAGCGCCGCCCGGAACTTTCCGAAATCTATCTGGCGAAGCAGACGACGAAGAAGAGGAAACAAAGGGCATACCCAGAAACATTGCGATACCTCTGCGACAAATTTGTACCCGAATGGGTCGGGTGCTGCCTCACCTGACTCAGTATGACGTCTCGGTGTACAATTACAAGCTTCGAGATCCCACCAGCGTCAACCCATATGTGGCAAGATGTGAGAACATGGACCTTCGATGGCCAGTCTTCAATGACCGAGGCGAAGCTATGTTCCTGCTTTGTATGGCTGAGACTCATGGTTGCTTTACCCAGGGTGTCGAGTTGATCACAAGATGTCAAGAGCGAGTCATGCTGCGAGATAACGAGGGACTGCTTAGGGAGCTCATCAAGTTGAAGACCATTGTGGACAGGTTCGTTCACGTTTTTCAAAAGATCAGTGTGAATCCGAATTCAGGCGAGAACTTCGCAAATCCAGTCGAGGTATGTCACTCGACTCCATCAGGTCGAGTATTACTGATTTTTCGAAGTGGGGACAGAGATATGCTAAATTCAGCGCTCCTCTTTCGAAAAGAGTCCCAGCACTTTCGGGCCTCGCCCTGCCAGTCTTTCTACTAATGGACGCATTTGTTGGGCGGAAGAACTACGACAGTTTCCTTGGGAAAGAAGCGCTTCACCTGCGTGCATGGCTGCCCTTGAACATTCGGGCGTTCATTGCCGCGGTTGAATACCATTACCAAATTCCAGACTACGTCAAGCAATCCGGTGATCCACGACTGATGGGTGTTATGGAAGGCCTCTTGGAGGCCTATTTGTCGGAGAGAGGCTGGTTCGGAACCCATCGCTGTACGGCTTACTCCTGTTCACACAATATCAATCAGCTAACAGCAGCACAGATAAAGTCTACGGCTTCTTAGAAGTTGTCGCGAAGACAGGCAGAAGCGAGACGAACGGGAACGCAGGATCAACGGACGAGGCGGGACGGCCATGGGAAGAAGTTCACAAGACGCTGTCCGAATCCATGAGAGAGCGTCTGGAACCTTTCCGGGGCAAAGTGACACTTCAACCACATCAGCTGCGGGGCTCATTCGAAGAATGCAGATTCAAAGCCAGGATCTTATCTCGATCTTTTGTCGATACGGATCCCTTGCGATCAACCGCTATGGTCACGTTCGGTCTCGAAGACACTGGTATGACTTTTCAACCCGGAGATCGCCTTGCCATCATGCCTCTCAATAGCTGGATGGAGGTGAGGAAGGTAAGCGCCGCATTGGGACTCGATGGACTTCTTCAGACGAAAGTACCGGTCTCGCACTCTGCCGACTGGCATCGCTTTGCTAAGCATCTGAAATCTGTGGACCGGACCGGCGACGATACCGCGCTCACGGTACAAGAAATCCTGCGACGAGGACATCTGGCGCCTCTGACAAAGAATTTGGTGATGGCATTCCATATGGCTCTCCGCGCCTCTTCATCAACCGTGGTCAAGGTGCTGGGCTCGGAGATGTGGCCAGTCCAGGGGACCGTTGGAGATCTCTTGCAGCTTGCCGTCACAGAAGTCTCTCCAACGATTTGGGACCGAGCTTTTGACTTGAAGGATCTTTCGTGGCTTCCAAAGTTAATTCCAATCGAGGTTCCAAGGACTTACAGCATCTCGAATTATTCCAAAGAGTTGCTTCCAAGCACTCTCGATCTAACGGTTGCACGCAACGAGCACCAGCTGGCGCCAGTATTGCAATCTGGGGCTGCCACGAATCAACGCTATGGAGTCAGCAGCGGTTGCCTCAATCCAGATCCATCACCGTCTGAGTTTGATGACGCAGAGTACCTCATTGGCATCGCGCGGCCGCTGAATTTCCAACTCCCAGCTACTATGACCGGCCCTATCGCTATGTTCGCGGGTGGCTCAGGCATCGCACCCTTCAGAGGTTTCTGGCAAGCGAGGACACAAACCAGCGTGGGAAGAAACATCTTGTTCCTCGGAATCCAATCAAGAGAACGATTTTCATACGAATATGAGCTGAGAGACTATGTCCGAAATGGCCAGATTGAGCTGCATACGGCGTTCTCCAGAGACAAAAACGGCCTCGTCTTCGATCCAATGTCTCGCGATCTTGTCGAAAAGCAAATATCACCTCGGTATCTTGACACGGCCATCATCGAGCAAGGTCGTACAGTCTGCGACTTGGTGATTTCAAAGAGCCAGGGCGGTCTCGGAGGGCACTTATTCGTGTGCGGCTCAATCTCAACGTACGAGACGATCATGTCCGGCATCCGGCAAGCTATCTACCAGAATTGGACGTCGACGAAGGAGTCAACAGACAGCCTACTCGCGAAGGCTTTCGCGGAGAGACGATTTATGTTGGACATTTTCATGTCACCTCGGCCGATCAGTTACGCCACTCCTAGGATACCTCTCTCCAAGCTTGCTTTGAATACCGGTCATCGCAAAGAATCAAGGATGTACATAGGTGTCCATGGAGGTGTGTACGACATCACTGATTTCTTGCCTATCCATCCAGGCGGGACTTTGATAGCTCAAGCCAGTGCCGGACTTGACGCCTCGAAGACCTTTGATGATGTCGCTCATACAACAAATCCAGAGGTTATGAGTCTGCTTTCAAAATATTTCATTGGCCACCTGGCAACCAAGCCGGACCTTCGATCAACTGAGCTCAGCACTATATATGACCTCTGGTATCAATACCTTCGAAACTGTGTTGAGGCGCTGACTACGTTGCACTTCGAGGTCGAGTATATCCAGCGAGATGCCCGAACTTGGTTCCAGGGCGATCTTTTCAACATGGGCGGGGTGCGCAAGTTTTACCAGTTTCAGTCGAGGTTGATGCAGAACGGTTTCACAACATTGTTTGGCGCCAAGCTACAGGAGCTGCACCTGAAGCTCACTTTCGCCTTGGTCAGTTCTGGAACACCAGCGGCTCGGGTGCCAGACATCATTGGAACCATTACACGAGCCCAAGCCTCTGCAGCCTCCGCGGCAGCTGCAAATGAGATTGCACAAATCGGCTCGTTCGTATGCAACAACCAACAGGCCCAATTTCAGGAGAATGGCATATTGCGATATGCTCAGGCGGTGACCGAGCTCGATGTGTGCTTCCTCGAAGAGATTCGAGAAGATGTCTGCCTTGGTATGGACGCATTTGATGTCGTCGACTCTATGAACGCCGGCAACGACCAACAGAGATTAGTCAGTCTCAGTTCTTATTTGCTTTCTGTCCTGGAACGCGTTGCCGAACGTCTTGACACATTTTATTCACGACTGTCCAGGGAATGCATATATCGTCCAGAGCTGGAGAAGAACCCCGCTCGAACTCGATGGAATCTGTTACGGCGCAAAATCCGAAACGGATCATTTTTTATTCTGGCTCAAAATACAGCTTTCACTGATTCGAGCCGGGCCAACGAACCTTTCCGAACCACGCGGTATGCAGATCAAGACATCTTGTTCGCTCAAGTTGTCTCCCAGGCCCAGCAAGCAGTGGACGTTGGCCAAGCCAGGTCACACTATGCAATATCTAGCGCATCAAGTGCCGAAACTGGCCGTCCAGTACGCCTTGCAGACTCACATACCGCCAGAGCAGCATCTAGCACAAAAGCACCGTCATCGTTCGAATCTCATCAGTCCCGGAATGCGCTACAGTCGATCTCTGGGTTTATGAGCTCAAACAAGCAGTCAATAAAACGACTGAGTCAGCTACCTTCTGATCTCAGCTTTGCTCATATCATGGCTGCATATGGAACAACAAACAAGAAATTGCCTTCGATCCCTCCACTACCGGAGCTGACGGAAAATCCGCAGCCGCCTCGCTTACACCAAAGGGTCGATACTCAAATGCCTCATGCAACGAGGGAGCCGTCCATCGCCAGGACACGTGGCGACTCTTCAGGAGAGAACGCCCAACGACTCGTGCGAAGGCCTACGAACGGGTCGATCTCGAGTGTGAATGGTCTGCCACAAAATCCAGCTCCCAGCGCCCAAAGCCTTGCATCTTTCGTTGGCAGACCGCTACTCCAAAGCAGGTCAGCCACTCCGACGTCTGATATGGCTTACGACGCACCTCTGCCGTTGAGGCTCGCAACTAGGAACCGCTCGCAATCTCGGAGCGCGGCCGACTTCGCGAATAGCCCATCCCATCGTTCACCCCTAGGCATGACTGAAGACGATGGCGCGCCTGGACCTACAATACAACGACCTATTGCCCGCCACAATCCTTCATCAGCGTCTTCGCAGATGAGACACCGAGCGGATCTGGGGTCTTTGCGCAGCAGCCCCTTGGGGCAGGGCTCTCTGATACAAGGTGCAACCACGGTACACCTGCCAGTTGGCGCGGCTCAGACAGCCTCTCAAGTCATGAACGGAAGACTGCTGGCGCAAATGCGGCAGCAAAACGATTTGATTATGCGAGCTCAGGGCCAGAAGGGTGGCAACTTGGATGGAGATGACACTGCGACCGCCAAGGATCTGCGTGCTTTGAAGTTGGGTCCTGCGCCTTCCTTTAAATCGACGTCGGGGGTACGGCAAGGGCTGGGGACCGAGAGGAAAGGGTCCGAATTCGCAGAAGCAAGCACGATGAACACCTTTAAATTGCCGCTCCTGCCACTTGATGTTAGGTGAAAGGATACAAAAGAGCAACAAGGAAGGTGGGAAACAAACATGACTAGAGCCGCGCTCTTCCTTCAGATTTAGGGCCTGTTCGGCAGAGGCCTAATCCGCGCGAATTAGACGATTATCGCGGTCCAGGACTGCCAGACCCTGAAAATGGAAGGGTAGTTCTGCACTTTTCTCACTTTTAATACTCGAAACTGAGAAATTAGTACTCGGCTCTTCCGCGCGCTATTTAAATTACGTCTAACGAAAGTACTCTACTTTTGTACCGTGATAATAGCGATGAATAGTCGCTATTATAATCGCGGATAAAGACTTTTTTAACTAAGTCTTTAACTAAAATGAAGGTCTAGACGTACTCTACTCTAGGCGCCTTAAAGTGTAATACGTCATTCAGCTAGATTTTTATTAATTTATCGTAGTCTCTCCCCACCTCAGTTTCTGCCCTTAAGTTGGTCTATTGCCAAATCCGCGCTGTTTGAGCCGAACAGGCCCTTAAGGTACATAGACCTTCCTTATCGCTGTCTGAGTTCGCAGTAATCTCCGAGCGTTGTCATTTCAACCTTACTGATTCATAGCTTGTAAGCCTTCTCGAGCACACGCGATATTGTGGTGGGGTAACAGCTACGAGGCTACTGGGCAGAAGCCGGCAGGAAACAGGCTGCCACCTAAACCAAATGGGTGCAACTTTCGGATGATTTCCCACCAAATCCGGAGGTCATGCTCAACTTCTGAATCCTGTCGTCTATCGCTTCTACGACTTCGTGTTTACCTCGTCTTTGGTGACCCTTGCCAGATTTCGATCAGATCAATGTCAAGTCCTGATCCAGCTTTCGACGTGAAAGTATTTGGCACAACCCATGCTGCTTCGACGGTCGCTTCCACAATATTTGAACTCTCTCCAACACTGGAGCCTGAAGGATGCCAGAGCCGCATATGAGCGACTCTCGAAGTCTACCAGTGAGTGACACAACACTCGAAAGCAGCTTCGAGCACCACGAATTTACCGAAGACCGAGTCTCAACGGGTTCAAAGGACCACGTGCGTCTAGCATCGTTCATTTCTTGCTGTTGCAACGCTGCCAAATGTGCCCAAGTTCACCTCGCAATTACCATTACGGATATCAGTCTGAGTGCCTCCAAACACCGTGCACTTGCTATTTCGTACGCGTGGGGTGCATTTGACAGAGTTGATCACCCAATTGGCCACCAAGTTGGAAAGCCATCCGAAACAATTTGGATGCAGCTGGGCGGCGAATGGTCTGTAGACAGCCTTGGAAAAAGACTCGTCAAGCTTACAGCAGACGGTAATTTGTGCTGGATCGATCAGTTCTGCGTGCCACAGAAGGATGAGCAGATTCGTCGGACACTCTCAGTCATTCCTACTATTTTTCGGACGCTTCCTGTGATCGCCTTGCTCCCAGGAAGTATATGCAAATGCTTACGAGTCGCCTACGAAGATTATCGGCGAGCCCCAGACACTGACTCTTCGTTCAGATTGAATAAAGCGGTTCTCGGTGCGGAATGTATCAACTCCAATGGTTCCTGCGGTTGGACTAGTCGTATCTGGCCATTACAAGAGCTCAGATACAGCAGGAGCGTCCAAGCTTTGTGGGCCGACGAGGAGCCTGCCGAGTGCCATGGCATTGGAGCCGACACCGATGCTTTCGAAGACTCGAAGGCTCCAGGACTAGCCAGAAGTGTTTATCGGAAAGTGGGCAATGTGAATCAGTCACAGGTGAATATCGCCGTTAGAGCCATCCGCACGAAGAACCGGCGGTTCTTGCTCGATTTGCTTGGGTCAGTTACGTTGGCGGCTCGGAGTCCGCTGTTTCCGAAGCCATATTCCGACGTCCCCTGTTGGATGGCAGAATTTCTCCTAGGGACACGTATGCCGCTTGATCAGGCAGAACAAAGCCTGCTCAAGTTTGATGCTTACAACGCTTTGACCCTAAGAAATGCCTGCGCTTCACTTGCCAACACCAGCCGCCAGGCTACAGATCCTCGTGATTTTGTACTCTCAGTCTGGATCAGCTGGCCTTTCTACAACATCCCGATCAATTTCAGACAGATGTCTGCTTGGGAAATGTTTGCGGATGCCATTGAGCAGTTCCAGGCTGAGGGCTCATCTCAATCCAGACAAAGGGTGATTCTTACCAGGTGTCCCGGAGGCCTGTTGAGAGAGTACAGCCTCGGATCTGCCACCTGGGACATCACGAAGCGCCTACACTGCGAGAACATCAATGGCTCTCATAATCTGTACAGCTTATTTGACTGGCTCAGTTTCCCTTTCGCAACCACCAAAGGTATACCTGTCAAGCTGATCGGCGAGCGATCGCCTTCCAGAGCGTCGGACATTGAGTCTTTCGAGAGGTGGGCAGAAGGTCTCGATTTGCCTTCAATTGCACAGAACTTCAGTCGATGTGTTGACGAGTGGGACATTTCTCACCTTATGGGGTCCATCTCGGAAACGAGCCTGTCATATTTTGCGCCACGTCTGGCGGAGCTAGTTGATGAGGGTGGCGTTTTATTGCTTATATGGGACAAGTTATGCCGAAGTCGAAATCGCACAGGATCTGGAGATATTATCCTCCGTTTTGTATGCGAAGCTCTGCAACTCGACTTCGAAGTATGCAAGCGAAACGATGTTGGTCTCATGTTTGCACGGAGAAGCGTCGCATTGAAGTCGGGTCTGGAGTCGACTTCGGCCAAGAGCTGTGAGATCACATGCGTTGGCGTTGTGAATTGGCAAAAGCTGCGGTCCGCTAAGGAACAGGAGAGGCAGGTGATATCAGTAGCTCTTCCGAGAGCTGGTGCTCCTGACAACAAAGGACCTTTCTACGAAGTCGCCCACGTTGCAGGAGATTCTCCTCAATATACTGTGATCGGCGTTTGGCTCACGCTCCGTCACGAAGTGATCGCAGGAGGTCCCGAGGCATACATTCCAGAGTCCTGGGAGCCTGAAGATGTTGACGGTTGGATCATTTGAAGAAGTGTAAAAACGTGACTTCTCGAGGTTTATACCTTGAGATGCATTAACATCTCACCGTCGCAATCTGTACTGGTGGTTGACGACCTTCGAGCACATGTACGTATTCTTCTTCCGCCGTTCATCCTTTGTTGCGTATACTAGGCGATTGATTTGCTAGAATACACGGGTTTCCGACGCCCTTTACAAGTCACAAGCGCGCCTGCGATGGTTGGAAGTGCTATCGCGTTGCTTCTAGGATATCTTGTTCTAGGCGTAGGCAGCTTCAAGGAGCGCCAGCCTCACTAGTTCCGCCAATTAGATGGCGGCATTCTCGGCCATGAAAAGGTCTTGGCGTCTGACCTGCTTCAAGTTGACTTTCAGTCTTCCTCCAACCTTGCCAACAAGAAGATTTCACCGAATCGCCCCAGTCAAAGATCTTTCTTTATTGTCTGGAATATCATTGTGCTAGACAATAAAAGGACTGACGTATAGCCAATGCCTCCTCTTCCGACCACCGCACCCATCGTACCATGGAAACCTCGCATCGTGTGCTACCAACAAACATACCACAATCGCAGCAACGAATACTGTTCATTACTACCTCTTCTCACAAACCCCTCAGGAATCACGCACGTCATAGTCGCAGCCATCCACGTTAACTGGGATCCTCAAAACCTGACATTAAATGATGACCCGCACAACCATGAAAAGTACACTCAGTTATGGGACGAAGTGCTTGTACTGCAAGACTCGGGCATCAAGGTCCTCGGCATGCTCGGTGGCGCGGCGAAAGGTTCTTTCGCACGGTTAGACTACTCCGAGTCCAGGACGGATGTACCTATAGCGAGATTCGAGGCTTATTACATTCCGCTACGGGATATGCTAAGGCGGTATAACCTCGATGGGATCGATCTGGATGTCGAGGAGGAGATGTCACTTCCGGGCATGATTCACCTGATTGACCGGTTAAAATTCGACTTTGGCCCGGAGTTCATAATCACGATGGCACCCGTTGCAACAGCGCTCATGGCAGGCCGGCCGCATCTATCCGGCTTCGACTACAGAATGCTCGAAGCCATGCGCGGAAGCTCGATAGCGTGGTACAACACGCAATTCTACAACGGATGGGGAGGCCTGCACAACACGGAAGCATACGACGAGATCATGCGCAACGGCTGGCCACCGGAGAAAGTCGTCGCGGGCATGTTGACGAACCCGAAACATGGTGGAAGTGGATATGTGCCTTTGGAGTTGAGCGCGGCCGTGCTGAGCTTGCTGGTGGAGAAGTATCCTGGCTTTGGCGGCGTCATGGGTTGGGAGTATTGGGATGCGTTGCCGCAGGAGGGAGAGGAGAAATCTTGGATGTGGGCTTATTGTATGGGTCTGTGTATGGGTATGAAGAGCATGCGGGATGCGGCTATGGTGGTGCAGTTGGGAAGGGGGCTAGCGAGAGTCAGCGTGAATCGATAGCACTGCTGTTGCTTTGCGGTTCGGTGAGAATAAATCTGAGGGTTCCCGCGTCGGGACAACAAAGCAACGAGGCTATTGCCAGCACTCCGCGAACGCGACGGGACACTGAAAAGGTCGTATTGGCGATATCGCTCTTCATGATGACACCCTCGAATGCCGGGAAGACACGAAGCACTGGTTTCCCAGTTCACGCCGAGGGGATGGTGGAGGACTAGATTTCCTTCGACGCTCCGTCTCTGTGAACCGCCGTACTGGCTAGGGTCAAGCAGAGACTTATTATACGTTACTGCTTCTTGGAATGACTTTAATGTTTCTTTGATTGCTTCTCAGCTACGGATCAACGACTACCATTGACACCATTTGACGCATCCCCATTGGAACCATTGGAACCATTGGTCTGCAAACCCCTCTGCCGGACCTGCCACGGCAGCGGCTCTTTCGCCGGCTGAGCAGGTCCGATATCTCCGGAACTTGACCTCCTCTCCTGCCACGCGATGATATCTCGCTCGTCGACAAAGTTGCCATGCAAGCCCAATCTCAACTTAAAAGGCAGATGGATCACCGACAGAGGCCCTTTTGCAACATTCAGAGCATCTAGAATGACGATATCGTTGCGTAGAACGTCGAGGTGATTTAACAGTGCGATGATATACCCCTCGCCCTCGCCGCCACCGTCTTTAGGGATGAAGCTGGGTTCCTGGAACGTCGAGGTCGGGCCGGCGAAGTAGACGTCCTCACGCCTGTCGTCCCAGCTGTAATGGCCGATACAATTGAACAGTCCCCCAGCTGGCGAGCCACATTTAGCAAAATCATACGGCTTGGTTGGGTCAACTTTTGCCTGCCAGAAGTGGTTATACTTCTTGGTCACCCAGCGATCGTCGATGCGGGAGAACTCCCCGTTCGTCAACCACGTCTCGGCGGGCGTGACTCTCGTTCCGGACTTTGCATGGGGATCGAAAATCCATCGTGTGGTGGGACTTTGTAATTGGTTCCGTTTGGTGAGCGGGCCTTCCTTTTCGTCGAGGGGTGGGAAGAAGAAGAAGACGTTGCCGTCGGCGACGGTGAGGTCGAAGACGATATGTCCGTCCGAGTTCTCGTAGCAGCCGGCGATGTGGCCGTGGAAACCTATGGTTGTTAGAGTTGACATCTGCAGGAAGCTGGCAGACTCACCATTGTCCGCCCGGAACCATTTGATGTCCTCTGGCTTGCCGCCTCGCCTTGGAACCACACCGTACCACTGATCTTCGTTCGGATCCCACGCCCAATGATTCTTGCCGCTCTTCAGCGCATCCATCCCGGTCCACTTAATCGGTGTCAATGGCAACACCATATAATTCTCACTAATGCCACAGTCGTGGATCATGCCGCAAAAGGGTCCTTTGTACCAGCACTCCTCGGTCTTCTTGCCATCCTTGTCGATCGTCCAGACAACGATGTCGTTGCTGCCGTCGTGGCCGTCGCCTCCCGCCTCATATGCGAAGCACAGCATTTCACCCGTCTTAGGGTCGAATTTGGGATGTGCAGTGAATGTCGGGGTCAGAATCTGTCCTTCGAAATCGTAGCGCCCGATCGTCTCAAGCGTCACCGGGTCCATGATGTATGGCGGCCCATCCTCCTTACTCGCAAGCAGCACGCCGCGCCAGAAGGTGATGTTCGTGTTTGCGGCTGTCCTCACCACGCCTTTGACGGTTTCGTTGTCCGTGAATGGATTCCTGTACCGTCCAAAGAGTGCCCTTTTCGCCGACGTTTCTTGCTTGTACCGATCGGTATGGACATAGCGCTGCTTGAAATCTGCGTGTCCGTCCTTTATCCGGATTGCGGTGACGGAACCATCACCATTGAAGTGGATGTCATCTTCAAAGATGGGCGGGAAGCGGTGGTCCGGTTGCACGCGGTAGAATGTGCCGTTGATCTCGGGCGGGATTGTACCGCTGTATTCGAGGTCGAAGACATCGCCTTCTATGCGAGAGGGTTTGTTGAAGCCTTGGAAGACGGGTGTCTCTGGGAATCGAACCGGAATTGCTGAAGACCTGACTCCAGTCTTGTAGGAGGGCACGACTTGAGGAGCAAGGTCGTAGATGTGTGCCATCACTTGAAGTCTCCAGGTCAACGGTATCGTTTGCGAAGAGTCTGAGCGTTTCTGCCCTCTTTGCCGGGCTCACTGGCTCGTTGATATTGTTCAATAAGCACTGCACATCGCACCTACCTGCTCTTTGGTGGCCGTTCTCATGTGCTGATTTACTCAGCGCCGCATCTCAAGATGCATCTTTGAATCAGAAACAGCCGAATTCGAGGATTCAACATGTGGATGATGAGGTAACTGCCGGGGTTTAGGGTCAACGGCCACGACTGGCTGCAGCTCCCAGGTATGGTGGTCGGAAGGAGTCCATTATCAGAATTCGGAATTGATGGTCAGGTACGAGCTCACGTTTCTCCAACCCTTCGACGCATTTTGTTTGCTTTATGCTGGAGTGTGGGGTAGGGTTCAATAGATGCTTCCCTCCATGTTTACCCCTCTCAAGCCGCGCCTTGTGGTCAGGTGAATTTCCTGCCGGCGGGCAGTGAAACGTGAACGAGCGTGGCACCAGCTTAATGAGTTTGAACACCAAGCAAAATTTGATACGTGGTCGAGCTTGTTCCTCTCCGACCGTTCACCTTCTCCTAGATGTGATTCAACTCAACCAATCCGTGCGTCTTAGCGAGGCCATCCTCGATGACCAACTTTGGATGAAATGGCCTACGGTAATAATCCGAATTTCGTGCTGAAACTCTTCTAAGTCTTGCTTCATCGCTGTCTGCGAGACGATGGCTCACCAGGCCCAGAGAGGCGCAGGAACTACAGCCAGTAATTAACCGCAAAGCTCACGTTGAGTCCCAAGATCAAGCAGCAATGAGTGTAGCAGCTTCAGCACCACTAGCAATAGCACCATCAGGGGCACCATTCTTTTCGGCGCCCTTCTCTTTCTCGAGCTTTTCCAATTGATCCTTTGGCAGTGCAATACTCAAGGCCGGCAAGCTCGTGCTAACATCCTCCCCATACTTCGGCGCCCTCAAATCATCAGTCTTGGTAAACTCCCCTGTAACAGGATGCGGATAGTGGAACGGAATGCATCTTGTATCTGGCCACAGCATCTGCTGCTCGATCAACTCATCCGGCCCGATGGGATCTTCCGGATACGTCTTCGTTGGCCAAGGAATATAATTCTTCTTGGTGTGTGACCAGCCGCGCTCGAAGTCCGCGTGCCAGAATGGGAAATACCTGTAGCGGAATGGCTTCCACACACCGTCTTCTTTGATGTACTCATTTTCGTACAGGCCGCCTTCCCACCATTGAGCGTGGCCGCGCGGGTGTTCTTCCTGGATGGATTGATGTGTTCCGGCGGACATGAGGGCGCGGATTCTGGCCCATGCGCGGGTTCCTGAAGGATCCACGTCCACGATATCTTGCATCATGGGGTGGTCTAGGAGGAAGCCGTGGACGGGGCCGTTGCGGCCTTTCACGAAGAAGGTCTGAAAGCGCCCAATATAGAGGCGGCGGATGCCTTCTTTGCCACGGTAGCGTGAGCCCAGGAATTCGACGTACGCATCGGGATGATTGGAGAACATGTCAACAACCTGCACAGTGGTAGGAGGTAAGGTTGTGATCGTTGCTTTGAGACTTGCGGAATGCGACTGACCTCGTTGTACAAGCACTTGTCGAGGTAGTAGCCATATTTGAAGTGGACTTTCCGGATTTCTGCTTCATCTGAATACTATTCTCAGCATTGCAACTTCCTTTGAATGATGGTGTTACTCACCCTCCACCTTCTGCAGCTTCGCGTGCAATTTCTTGACCTCCGCCTTCAGCTCTGCAAGTTCGTCGCTCATTTTGGTCTCGGTCTGATCAACAAGGGGAAGAGACGTGTTTGTCAACTTTCAAGACCAAAACACAAGTCGCTCTTCAATACTTCCCAGGCCATGCCTTGAGCCAACCTTATGTGCTTTTTATCATCTTGAGCGTTGCGACTGCCAGGGTTCTCCGCACTGCCTGGTTCCTGAAAGATGGCCCGTTCTCCAAAAGGAGCGAATGCCCCATATCGTTGATCTGGGGCTCCTGCAGCGCTAGGATCAAGCTGCATTGTTGGCAGCTTAAGGCCTGTTTCGAAGTGACTCACGCAGGTTGCATCGGATCGGGAGTCGCTCTAACAAAAGTCATTGATGCTTATCACGAGAAAGGATGAGAGGAGAACGCGTTTTAGGAAGCATGTCAACATCCAATGGCGCGGGGGAAGGTCTGCCGAGGCCATTTATTTCTCCTCTTCTCTATCTTCCTTCGTTCATCACCTCTCGCTCACAAGATGTGCAACTTTTCAAAGCGGTCGAAGAATCCTTGATCTCGGCTCCGTTTCGGTTTGCTTGCAGAGCCGCACTCTACAGTTGTACGCAAGTAAAAAGCCTTCTACGAACTGCCGAAAATGCAGTCAAAGCCAGAGAGCCCGCCTATGGACCGAATTCAGGGGTGAAACTTTACCCCGCCTCGTGCCCCGCGTGGGGATCGTCAGCCTCGTCGCAACGCTCGTCTGGAGCAGCACGGCTCTTTCATATCCTTAAAGAAAGATAGCCGTTTTCTGTGTAGACAAATCTGCAAACCTTGGCTCGTCTTTTTGCGAATTGTGAAAAGGAGTTCCCATTCATTCAAATCCACCAAGACCCAAGTTTACTCGGTCAAGCATGGCGTTCTCGGCCCCCGTCGTCGTCCGGAAGCTATGAGCTATCAGCTTGCATATAGCTATTAATGCTAATATATGCAGTATCTCAGGGAGTCTGACACCCACACCCGCTCTTCCGCGCCAACGTTATTTTCTAGAAGCATTCGCCAAATTGAGCCAAACAAGGGTACCCGTTGAGACGGCGGCAGGATCGTCCACGGGGAGTCTTCGTTTCGATGAACTTCGAAGATGTTTGGCCTGCTTGGTTTGTGCACCTCGTCCTATGCTCGGAGTCGATCGATCGAATTGTTTCTCCATCTCTGTCATCATTTGATCGGCGTCCACATCGATGTTCACCGCCCGTAGCGCTCTTCTTGGAAGGTGTCCTTCTTGATCTGGCCGCCTACCCAGACTCTTCTCAGATTTCTGTCGTCTCCTGACATAATCCACTTTTGCCACACTCTGGAGATGGCCTCGAGTCTGCCGTCATCAAGCTCGTCAATCGTGGGCGTGTGAACTGCATCGAAGGCAAGTTCGGGCTCCGCGTCGCCTCCCATGTCCACCAGAATCGCGTCAAATTGTTTGCCAACCTCGAACGAGCCAGCTCTACCCTGCATCCCCAGGACATTGGCTCCACCCAGAGTGGCCATATAGAATACCTCCTGTTTTCGTTAGTTTTGAAAACCCTGTATCGGGACAAAAGGGAAAAGATGGCGTCCTGGGTGACCAGACACAGGCTTTGGAGACTACTCACTTCGAGCCCCAGGCGCTTTTGTTTGCCTTGTGAGAGCATTTCTCGTGCATTTCCCACAATCAATGCTTGGCGCATAACATCCATGATGCTGCAAGAGAAGCCGCCACCGGAGTCAGTGCCAAGTCCGACCTTGGTTATCCCTGTTGAGAGGAACTTTCGGATTGGAGCAGCCATGAAACCACCGCCGACCGTCACATTGGAGATGGGGCAATGTGCTATGCCGCAATCTTGCTGCTTGACTTTTGCCAAGTCATCATCGCCAAGCAGTGTGCAATGAGCAAGTACGGAATTGCTGTTGAGCAAGCCATAATGCTTATACAAGTCCGCCTCGCAATTGAACCCGTTGTACTGCTTCAGGGTTGCGTCGATTTCCTGTTGAGCTTCACAAAAGTGAGTCTGGATTGGGACGCCTTGCCCATCACCGTAGGCATGTTCGTACTCTTTCGCGACACCACCGAGTGCGGTCAAAGACTCTGGCGTGCAACTGATTGCGAATCTTGGGGTCAGGATAGGTCGAACAATGTCTCCTTTTTCATCCCGTCTTCGGCAATGCTGGATCACCTCGATTGTTCCGGCGACTGCCTCTTTACTGCTTTCTCTGTAGTACTCTGGATTCGTCTCCGTATTGTCCATACACGTCTTGCCGACGAAGGCCCGCTGGCCCTCTTCCAGACACACATCAACCAAGATCTTTGTCGCCTCGGTATGCAGACTTGCGAAGTAGCATGCCGTAGTGATTCCTTGGCGCAGGCCCATACGCACGCATTTCTGGTATACCCAGGTGGCATAGCTCGTTTCAGCGAACTTAGCCTCGTGCGGAAATGTGATCTTGTCAAGCCAATCGAGGATATGGAGGCCTTGACCAAGACCACGCATGGAGAATTGAGGCGCATGGACATGTGTGTCAATGAATCCAGGGACAAGGAACTGATGATCGTCGAGTAGAGTTACAGGGATTTCAATATCCGGTTGGTTGAGTAAGATCGGGATGACGTCTCCAGGATCTTGACCATCTTCAAGTTCAAAGTGAGCGTAGATCAAACTGATTTTTCCTTTGGCATCAACGAGGATTATGGTGCTCTCAAGTATTTCAATTTCAGACGGTGTCACCGAGTGTATCAGTGTGCCATAGAATGCAAAGGATCCTTTCGCCTGGTGTGCCATCGTGAAAAGGAAGTGATGTGACTGGAATTCGGAGAGGTTCGATGGGGCGATGAGGTGAGCTATGTCGTTGTCACTCCTGGTCGAGGTAGCCTTGGCAACCCAACTTGGGTTGCCGCCCTGTGTGCAGTGTTCGAGTAAGTTTGAGGTGATATGACACAGAGGTTGAGATGAACAATGAGGCAGAAAGACGGAGATGTTATTCGAGGCTGGCACTTGCCGGAAGTGAGGCTCCACTTATCCCTGCTGGATGCCTGCCGCGGAAAACATTACTTCTGGCTACTTGTACACAATTCTTCACGAAGACCAATTTTGGATGAAGAACAAGTGAAGTGTGCCTCAAGAAATTGTGTCAGAAACAGGCTTAAAGAAGCAATTCGGTCAGGTACTTCAAAGAATGCCTGTCTTCATCGCATGAAATGTTCAATCCTCCAATCTGCATGATGAGGTCAACTCCTGGTTGGGAGACGCGACCTGCACTTTCCACTAGCAGATGGCATTGACATGACTGCATGTGCCTTCCGCAGTTCTGTCCACTGTAAACTTAACGTCGGCTCAACCTGAGGTAAATCCACAGGGCCAAAAGCATGGCAGTGCCTACCAGTGGCCGACTCAGGACGCTCATCGCATATGCCTCCAAATGCCGCCACTTTCAACCCTCCAGCCCTTGGCAAAGTGGAAGGCACACAGCCGTGGCTTGGGTAATAAGAGTTCCCGACATATCGTATTCTATACCCTTACACGAGAATCTTGCACGTGCTTTATCAAGCGATGCTTGTGTTCCTCACATCCACAAACTCTGCCTTCCGCTCTGTGGCGCCTGCTTCCTTCTCTGCAAGAGAGTTTCGTCGACCCGTCTCTTGAATTTGATCATGAAGGCGCTCGCGAGCGTCGTCTTTAACGAAAATGAAGTCGATCTCTTCCAGGGTCTTTTTGGTAGTCTGGATCGGTGTTAGCACAAACGTCGAGCGCAGAGAACCTTCTGGGGCACCCACCTCTGGCATGAAGAAGTAGACAAAGGGAATAGAGAGCGCCGTCATTACGATAAACAACAGGTAAATTTTCCAACCGGTGTTTTCAACTGCGGAAGGGGTGGATTGCACAATGACCTTTGAAGGTTAGCTCGGCCCACGCGGACATATTGTGCACTTACAAATGTCCAAAGCCACTCAGAGAACACGCCAACAGCCGAGCCAACGTGGCGTAGCTGGAGCGGGGTGATCTCAGGTGCATAAATCCAAGGCGTCGCATTCCAGGCTAGCTTGTTGTTAGCCCACAAGAACTGTGTCGGGACAACCAGAAGATGGAGGTCCTGGGCAACCTGAGACAGGTTTCAGGGTGTACTCACACATGCCGAACGTTATTTGGAAGAGAATGAGCATCGCCAGTGCCAAGTTATTGGACGAGTGAGTATTGACTGCAATCCCGACCGTGAACAGCACAAGCGAGAGGAGTAAGACGACAGAACCGATCAGAAGTGTTGGCCGACGACCATACCTGTCCAGATAGTAGATCGGTGGAAGGGTGCCGGCCCAGCTGTGGATCTCGCTTAGCCTTTACCGTTGTTGACAGAACAATAGCGAATCGCTCCGGTAAGAACGGCACAGTCTTTCGCAGAAAGGGAAACTCACAAGGCAAGTTGGATGAACCCAGCAACAAGACTGCTGGTACTATTGGATAATCCCAGGCTTTGTTCTAGGACGATGGTGATGTAAAAAACAATCAAGTTTATGCCCGTAAATTGCTGGAACATTTGCACCCCGAAGCACAGGACAAGGCGGCGCAGGGGTTTCAGATCTGAGGCCTCGGTTAAGCTTTTGAGTCTGAAAGCAGGTTGTTGTCTCTCGAGCTCAAGTGCTTCCTCCATCTCGTTCTTGATGAACAGAACCTGCTCATCGTCCTCGGTAGTATCCATCTTTTGTTACCGGGAAGTTAGCATCGATCTTGTGCATTAAGAGAAGACAGAAGTTTCAAAGCATGGATGGTTTGGTGGACACAAAGTCTCACAATTTCAACAATAACTTGACGGGAGCAGAAAACTTACGAGCCTGGCAAGTACTGTAACCGCCTCGGCTTTGCGACCATGAGAATAAAGCCATCTTGGGGTTTCGGGCAGGAAGGGCATTGTCGCCATGGTGATGAGAGCGAAGACATTTTGGAACGCGATCGGGAAGCGCCATACGACCTCTCCAGTGAGAGTATGAACAGTAGCATAATCGACCCAGTCTGCATATCGTCAGCTGAGACCCATAATGTTGTTTTCGCCAACATTTGATATGCTGGAAGGTTCGGATTGAAGCTTGGGGTACTCACATGCGAGCACAATTCCAGCAATGACAATGGAAAGCTGCACCGCAACCATCTGCCCTCGGCGATGACTTCGAGCTGTCTCAGAAACGAAAACTGGAATAGTGGAGGTGTTCATTCCATTGCCGAGACCAGAGATCAGCCGGCCGGCGATCAACTGGCCAGCTCCGTAAGTTGCTGTCTGTATAATGGCACCGACGACCATTATGGAGCAGCCGATAAGAATCGTCTTCCGTCTTCCAAACACATTCTGCGGATCTCTATTAGCTTGTACCGTTGTCGATGGAACAACAAAGATAGCTCCTTGGAGAACGGGGCAGTCTTTCAAAGGAAAGGAGACTTACGCCCCATATCGCTGCGCTAACCTGTTGTTAGCCCACAAGAACTGTATCGGGAACCAGAAGATGGAGATTCTGGGCAACCTGAAACAGGTTTCGGGTACTCACACCATACATCCGGCGAGACAACCGATGTTGTAAAGAGCGACCTTGAGTTCTGTCAGAATGAGTGCACACAAGTAGAGCAATAGGAGTAAGCCTAGCAAACGCGACAAGCGTGCTCAAGGTTGGGAACACTTACAATTGTTCCGAGATAGCCAGCACTGGGGTTACCGATCGCATTGAGAAAGCTGGGCTGGGCAACCAGACCTCCCAGTACACCCTGGTCATAGCCAAACAGCACATAACAAGAACCCGAAGAGAGTGTGATTGCCCATGTCAAGGCTGATCCGCGTAGGTTTTGAAACATGGCAACGGTGGCAATGTGTCCCTGCAGCAAGGTGACTCTAGATTGACGAGATCGTGAGAATGCTGCATCAGATCTCGAAGGAGTGATATGCACAGCTTTATGGGGACCCCAAATGGGTGAGGAGAAATCTGGGGTTCCTTCGGAGGAGGTGGAAGACACGGCACGAAGTTTGTGTGTTACCACACGTGAAAATCCACGGGTTTTGAATCCCAGGACAAGACCCACACAAGATCCACAGTTGCTCTGCACGACACTTCTCGAACCTCGTGGCTTCTTTTGGCAACAGAGTAGCAGATCGCTGCTGGAGAAGTGACGAGCGCACGGAAACCAGCCGGTTCGAGCTGGAAGAAGCCTATCGACGGCACCAAATCCATGGGAATCGGAACGCGTAACAGATGGCGACGCGGAAACATTTGAGATAATGGATGAGGCTGGATGTCCAAGCTGATAATACGAGTGCTCTTAAGCCGCTCTGCAGCTTCTCGACGTCTGGTCAGATAGTCAGATACAGAACATCGCGTGTCCACATGGCGGACCTGGTGCAGCCAGTTGACAGCAAACATTGAAATAGATGAGCTTTCAACCTGGACAGAGTAGTCGATTTGTGGAGTTTGACGCATCGAACATGGAATTATGAGGTCGCTGTGTCTTGCACCTTCTGGTTGATTGTTGTAGCGAATTCGGAAAAGATCGGGTATAAGCCACAAGTTCTGTATCTTTCGACAAGTTCGTGTCCATGACCAGTAGAAGTATGACCATTTGTTGTGACATCTCCATTGGCAGTACCCGACTCAGCCTTGGCGCCCTCGACCAAAGCACCAAATCCAGTGTCGATGGGAACGGACCCCAGAAATGGGACGTTGGCCTCGCCAGCCATGATCTGACCACCTCCCTTGCTGAAAACATTGCTGATCTCGCCACAGCAGGGACACATATAGCCAGCCATGTTTTCAATCACTCCAAGCACGGGCACTTGTGTTTTGACACAGAAATTCAACTCTTTACGCACATCGGCTGTCGCGATGGCTTGCGGTGTCGTGACCACAACCGCACCGGACAGTTTTGGGCCATTATCAATCTCGAGATGGAGACCGTTGCCGTTGGAGGGGGAAGAAGGATGGACGTCTGCAGCTAGCTTATGTAGTTCTTCCACGATAGCGATGTGTTCGTCACTTGTTCCAGGTGGGGTGTCAATAAGGAGGTAATCGGTGTTGGGGGGCCACAGGACATCTGAGACGAATTGGCGTATCATAGCTGTCTTCTTTGGCCCGCGCCAGATGACACCCGAAGATCGGGACGGTAGCAGGAATGCCAACGACAAGGCATGGAGCGATCCTCGTCTGGGTACGTTTCCGTCGTCTGCATCCTTCGCATCATGGACCTTCACAGGTAGCCAGCCGCCCGGAGCTTGTGTGACTTTCTTCTCTTCTAGACCCAATAGACGAGGTATACTAGGGCCCGTGAGATCAATATCCAAGATTCCAACATTGTGACCCTGCTGTGAAAGTGAGAGAGCTAGCTGAAGAGTGACACTCGACTTCCCAACACCTCCCTTACCAGACAGCACCAGTACAACATGCTTAATGTTCTCGAGACCCATTATATTACATGCGCTGCCGGCCAGACGCAGGACATGCAAAGAAGTTTAGTGAAATGAAAAAAGGTGCTGTGTTTCGCAATCAGAAATATTCTGGACCAGGTGTTTGACGCTCCCACATAAGAATTGTTAAGCAGGTGGAGTTGGCGGCTCTGGCGTCATCCGGCGGCAAAAATAAATTCCAGCCTCGGAAGTAATGATTGGGTACGCCGTGCAGCCTCGCAGGCGCCGCCTATCAGTCAGTCTTGGGGGCTGCAAGATCGCCGTGCGGGGCGTGGCGTCGAGCATCCAGGCACAAATTGTACTCTAGGCATTCAATATTCTTCACAGCCTCGTGCAAGGAACGGGTTCTCTTTCTTTTACAATCACTACATCGCGATCCTGGTTATGTTTTGCTAGATTATGGCTGGACTGATAAAATCTAGGGCCATGAACTTGGGGAATGCTCTGCTGCATTAATTGATAGTGTCCCTTCGTGTACGTTGAGTCCAATCCTCCAGGGACGACAGCATGTGCAAGCGCAGAAGGCGGAGAGCACGTGCTCCGCCGCCGGGTTCCAGAAATCTTCTTTTTGTTGGCGTGTGCTTCTTGTGTGACGGTAACTCAAGAGCAATTGGTGTTCACGATATGCCCATTGACGTTATTCTCACTCTCACCTCACTACCCATTCAAAGTTGAGGGAATCTTAGGAATTGTATCGGGTTCTCTGGATGCCATGTTGGCGCATGCCATCACACATCCCTGTCGTACGCTAATGAGGATTTTCGCTAGCAAGGTCGGGAGCAGCATCCTCGGCGCGAATCGGCGATGTTACAGGCATGCCACTGGCTTTGGCCAGATTCTCCGCGCCCAAAAATTCCACTTCCAACGGCGTCACACAAAAAACTGCTTCTCTTTCTGGTGCAACATCAACACCGAGAACGCACAATTTCGCCTCTCTGCCCTCTGCTACCTGCCTCTGTCACAAGCTCTAAATCTACCCATAAGCCACTGCTCCTTATTCTTGTTCGCTACTGAGCAGGACTGACGTCGTTCGCACTGCCCTACCCCACGATTAAGTTGAGCCGAGCCTCAATTTTTTCGCTGAGGCATTTCTTCAGACCGCCCACACATTCACCGTCTTGGTCGCAACTCTGGCGAAATTCACCACTTCGTCGATTTGACCTGAGCGCAGGTTCGAAAACCTCTCTTCACCTCCAGAAACTTCTACCTTCATCTCTATGAGCCGCAAAGACCTGCTAAGATTCCTATCAAAGCCAGCAAAGTAACAAGCCCTCCCACTACGATGACCCAACTGCTAACCTGCGACAAAGGCCCCGATAACACCAGCTACTTGCAGGACCCTAGAAAATCAGTTCCATCTCATTTGTCTCGCAAGACAAAGCATACCACAAAGTGCAAACAATTCAATCGGTGTCTTGACGGGTATCGACATCTGAACCAGAAAGAGTCTACATAAATTGCCCACAATTCCGTTCGTACGGGAAATCTTCTTCCTCCTCTCCTCCGCCAGACCTCCTTAACGACCCTTCGGAAGGGAACATCACATCAACCTTGACACTGCTGCTGGCAAAAGCCAGCCTCCCAGCTTCCCACAGATAGTGGGCCTTCTCTTCTCAGGCGGACACCGCATTGTTCGTCTGGGTGGCAGATTGTGCTTCACTGATTCGCCAGATCAGTGGTTCTTGCCTACGTCCACGTCAACTTATCAAGAATAAGGACTTCGTCCCACTATTCGACAGGGATATGGTAAACATCGGGATTCCCAAGAATTATACAACGTCGCCATCGAGCTTTAGTCATACCCCGTCGGTGACTATCAACCGGGAAGTTGCGCTCGATCTTGACTCTAGCAATGCATTCGAAGGTAAGCCGGCCCCTTGGGACAACGCAGAATTCTGTCTGATCCTTTTCAAGGCCCCGAAAAGCTTTTAGAAGTATGGTTCAGTCCATCGCCGGACGCCCTTCAGGGCTGTTCCCAGCTCAATGGACTCAAGGCAGTGCCTGCCGAAGCGTGGAAGACGATGCTTGATCTGGTCAATTGCAAAGTCTTGTCTATCGTTGAGAGCGAAGATGTCGATGCCTACTTACTCTCTGAGTCCAGCATGTTCGTCTTCCCTCACAAGATCATCTTGAAGACCTGCGGCACAACCACTCTCCTATGTGGTCTTCCACGCATCCTCGAGATTGCAGTCCTGTTTGGAGGATTCTCTCGTGCTACTGCACCTCCCTCCAATGGCATTGCTGTCGCCGCTGCACCATATCGCGTCTTCTACAGTCGCAAGAACTATCTATTCCCTGACCGTCAACATGGACCACACCGTAGCTGGCGCGATGAAGTGCACACTCTCGACAAGCTTTTCGTCAGAGGCAGTGCGTACATGATTGGCAAGATGAACGGCGAGCACTGGTACCTTTACTTGACAGAGCCATACACCACGCTTTCTCCCCCAGCGAGCCCACAGAGCATGGACAGTCCAGGCACTGAAACAAAGGTTCTGGAGTTGCCAGAGTCTTTCATGGTTGATCGTGGCTCAAAGGTGTGCGAAGGTGAAGACGAAACCCTGGAGATCCTCATGACTGATCTGGACGAGGAGAATGCCAGGCAATTCTACCTCGACCATGCGAGTGCGGTCGCAGAAGATCAGTGGCGGGGGTCTCAACAAGGACGAGACGACCACATCGACGTGTTCAGCAATGCATCTTCTGATGGCACGGACATCTCTCTCAAGGAAGAGGCCTTTCCATCAGAACTGACCACGGAAGGTCACGCACTCGGCACCGTTGTATCCGAGACGTGTGGCCTTTCCAACGTGTATCCGATTGACAAGTATCCCGATGCGCGTGTCGATGCATATCTCTTCACCCCATGTGGGTTTTCGGCCAATGGCGTCATCCCAGCTCCTAACGGTGGGAAAGGGACACACTACTTCACTGTTCACGTAACTCCGGAACCGATCTGCTCTTATGCATCCTTCGAGACCAATGTTCCTTGCGGTCAAAAGGGCCGTGAGACTACTGAGATTATCCAGCACATGGTCGACATCTTCAAGCCCGGTCGCTTCTCCGTCACTCTTTTCGAGGCCACCTCAAGCTATGAGGAGAAGCTGTACGCCGACCCTGATGAGCTTGCACAGATCAAGCTACTCGAACGACAAGCTGCTCGTCGCAACACGAAAATGGACGCTATCAAAGGCTACCGTCGCGTCGATCGAATTGTTCATGATCTGGACGGCTACGAATTGGTGTTCCGGTACTATGAGCGATATGACTGGAAAGGTGGTGCACCACGACTTGGCGAAAGGTTTATGTGAGGATGGTACGGTGGTGGCTCTTTGGGATCAAGGTTGAGAAACGAGCTGATCACAGTCAATTCGTAGGATGTGTTGAGAGAGGCCACCAGACCTGAAGGGCTGCATGATTTTCCCCGAATTGCAAAAGATGCGCTTGATTCTCTTGCTAAAAGACATTCACTCCTTCAAGCTTTAGGATAGCTAATGACGGATTTCTCCAGACAACTTTTTGTAACAAATGGATCCCTTTATCACGTGATAACATCGGATATTTGAGCTATAAACAACGCGAGGCTTAATGCTTTGAGCACCTGTAATCTCGTTATTGGTGACCTAAACAGGGGTGATAGGGCTCAGAACTTGGCATTGGGGGCTGATTTCTTTTCTACCGTGTCGATCTTGCGCTCAAGCGTGAAACAGCACCTGGGACTCCACCAAGTCTAACTTACACCTGAAACTCTTGAGCATACGAGAGTTCAGACTCCGGTTTAAGATGCGAGCCAGACGCAATTGCTCAAAACGAGACAACATGTCTCTCCCTCATGCTGTGCACGCTCTCGCTCGGCGTCGTCCACGCTTCAAAGACACCTGCGAGCCACGGCCCTCGCCATGAAGCACCTTTCTAACACCACATATGCGCCAATCGAGTTACAATCGACCGCATACGACAATTCCAACATCCAGCCGCTCTACAACCGCGCTCATGGCACGCGCAAGACCTGCCTTGTTGGCCTGGTCTTCAGTGCCTTCATCGGTATTGGCTTCGTTGTCTTCGGTACCTTTGCTCAAGGCTTTCGGAAAGTCTTCCACCTAAATTCGATCGCGCTTGAGTTGATCCCTTTAGCTATCAACGTGGTGGTCCTGGGCATCACCGAGTCTCTGGGCTACATCCACGCCACCTCACTACGATGGGCGCTGTTCTACGAAGGCAACCTCGATTTTAACACGAATCTGCGGCTGTTGACATTCTCTCGTCGCAACTTTGCCAATGGCTGGCTCGCCAATCTGCTGTTCTTCATCTCTCTGGCACTATGCTACGGCGCAAGCCCCATGATCCTGGTTCGGAACACCTATGGATTCTACCTGAACGGTGGCGGTCAGAATTGGGACGACTATAGTCACCAGGTGAGCATTAGCAAGACTGCACCCATCGCCCTCGGCACCGCGATACTGGTGCAGTGTGCTCTTGCGCTCTGGTGCTTATGGACCTCCAAGATCCCAACGTGGAGCTCACATCCCTTGACGACGCTGGCGGCAGCAACTCACAACGGTGGACTTGTGCATCGGAACGGCCGCGCCATGATGTTTGCACATATGCGAGCCATGCCAGCTACCCCCACAGAACCTCTTGCGCGACAGAAATCACCATATGCCGTAGCGCCGCGGATCTTGCATGTCCTCCTCGCCGTCACGGTCGTCTTCTGCGCACTAGTCGTCTGGACAGGCATTATCATCAAAGTCGGCCGCCAGAACCCGCCCGGAAGCTGGTCCTTCATCCCTACCTCTGCCGTCGATCCGGGTACGAATTGGGGCGATTTCACACCGGACATGACCCAAACTGTCTTTTTGCTATTCTTCTCTGCACACAATCTAGACGGTCCGAATTCTGTGCCCGATCGCAATATACTCGGCATACTTCTCTTCTGCGTCGTTGTCCAATCATTTCTCACCGTCGGCCTGCATTGCGCAGAATTACAGGTCATTCTGCTCCGAGACGAAGCCATTTGGCGGACTTTGTCATCACCGATGGGTTCGAAACCTGGAAACACATACAACTCCATCACTCAGCCACTTCAGTCGTTGCCAAACGTCATGCTGTTACTATTCAAGCCCTTCGTACATTGGTTCTTCGGTTCCGCGCTACAAGTCGATTACGCCAAAGGCGTGCTGATGCGCGTACCACACATCGCCTACCTCATGATCCTTTGGTTCTTTTTCTTGGGATTTGTGGTATTAATCAGCTTCTCGCGGCCAAAGGGGACTCTGCCGGCGACTTATGGCCACTTGCAAACTATGGCGGACATTGCAGATGAGGTTGGTGGTGTTATGTTCTTCGGCGACAAGGGAAGGGCAGACGCTGCGGCAATTTCAGAAGGAAGCAAGGTGGACTACCAGCATTCCGCACGCTCTGGTGGCCTCGAAGTTAGGCATGCCGGCACGAGCTCGGAGCCTTTGCCGCCTGTGCAAATGGGAGCCTTGTACATATAGCTTCAAGCGAAGGGTTGACGGAAGCAGACCTTGAACCTGAAACATTCCTGCTACCATGCTGCTACCTAAAATCCCTTTTGTATCGTACCCTGGTATAACGCTATCGCGATCAGTGTCACTCTTCTGGCGATGCAAAGCTCAACGGGTTAAATCCATCGCAAAAGGGAATCCTTCGGCCAGTACTGGCCCCACGGTGTGACGTTCTCTTTTTATCGCACTATGTCAGTATAGGGTTAGGGTTAGGGTTGTGCTTACTTTGATTATCGTTGTGGCTTACGTTGTCTAACATACAAGTCGCATTCGCGCGCGGCTCATTACCAGGTAGAAACCATGCCATTGTAGCCATCGGCCACCTTTTATCCGAGGATTCGTGTTGAGCAACCACGCCTCCATGGGGGAGTAAGGCTGAAGCCTGATGGATGCGGATGTCAAGCTTGGCGCTGCTCTGCGGTCGCGCGTCACTGCCTTTTGACTTGTTCTACATCAAGATCTCCCACTTCCACGATCTCTCATTTCTCGCTACCCTTTTAACAATAGAAGCCGCACTCATGTGGTCGCCCGCACCTCCGCTTCTGGAACTACAGTCTCTCCAGTAACTCTGCGATATCTCTCACAATCACATTATTCGCAACATGACACTGTTGACATCTCCAGCAACATCTTAGTCATGGCAAGCTCGCCTCCCGCTCCCTTTCCTGCAAGCCTTCCCAAGCCGAAGAAGCGCGCTTCCATGAGCTCGCAGACGTCTGCACCGGGCGCAAACAAAAGACCGAAACTACACCCTCTAAGACAAACCTCATTTCCTGCTCAAGATGCCAGCGAACGCTACGGCTCGGCGGTGACAAGTGCGCGATCGGAAACGGGCAGTATGGCAAATAGTCTGCTGTCTGGAGTGAGCAACAAACCCAAGGGTCGAGGAAGAGGTCGACCTAGGAAATCGGCACAACTCGATCAGGACGATGTTCGCTCGACACATCAAACTCCAGGTGAATCCAGTCAGGTCAATGGTGATGGCAGAGCGGGCGGGAGGGTCACGAAATCTGTTGTCAGCGGAAGGTCAGGCGCAGCTGAGCAGGAAGAAGACGACGAAGGTGACATCGATGAACTGGTCGAGAATATGGATGAGCAAGAACGACGGCAGGCCGAAGAGGAGGAGTACCGTCAAGAGCAGCGACGTGAACGACTGGCGGATACTCTGGATCCAGACTCGTATGCGAGGTACAATCAGTGGCGGGCTCTATCACTCAATAACACTACAGTGAAGCGACTGGTCAATTCGATCGTCTCGCAATCGGTCACCACTGCTCCTCTACAGGCTGTCAGAATCTACGGCAAGTGGTTTGTTGGTGAAATCGTCGAAAGAGCACGTGAGGTTCAGAGCGAATGCGCTGAAGCCTATGAGGAAACACGGAAGGAGGAGCGAGCACGGCGAGAAAAGGAACTGGCAGATCTGGAAGAGAAGCAGAAGCAGGGCAACACTACCGACCCACAGTCACGACTGTTGACCAAGGACATTGAACGACTGAAGAAGGAAGTCAAGGAGTACATTCCCAATCCCCATAAGGGGGCCCTTTTACCTGATCATCTCCGAGAGGCTTTGCGCCGGTACAAGAATGATGGCGAGGGCGGAGGCGTCGGCTTCCAGGGCACGAGCCATGGCTTACTCGGTGTACCTGGACCAGCCGCATGGAGGATTGGCGACGGTGTTTCTGGCAGGCGGCTCTTCCGGTGAACAATGTCCTTACTGTACGCTGACCGAAGATCTAGCGCTTGGGAAACTGCACGTCTCGGGCCGCATCCTTCGGGCCCCGACGTGCGGCTTAACATTACCTCTTTTGGGACTGGGTACATGATTATACCCCACCGCGACTCTGTGACTACACACTATTCTTGAAGGGGAGAATGTTGTCTTTGACGACAGTTGATTTACAGGCGTGCATTTTGTGGGTGCCTTGATAACCGACCCAGCCATTGAGCACCTTCACCAATGGTCAGGCTTCCCACCTATCCCGCCTTGAAGCCTGTGTGCGATCGTGCGGGGCCGCCCTGAGCGGGCTTGGCCATGGATAATGCTGAGGGCTATCCAATTCGATACCTTTCCCATCCAAGTGTCTTGTTGCCAGTTCCGGTTCGTCCACGTCTGCGAGATTTTGCAGAAGCTCAGCACATCACTCTATCTTAGCAGGCCATTCCCTCTGGGATGTGCTCTGTGGATCAAGCTGAAGTGTTCACCGCGCCACTTGGTCTACCCATTCGCCTAGCCAAGGTAAGGTCTCAAGGGTTAAACGCCACATTCGGTCCGGACGATCACAGCTTACAGCATCTTGTTGCGTCGACCGATGCCCGGGACGCCTTGCACCACGATGCGACTCGAAGCATCAAAGCCCGATTCTCAATGGACGAGATCGGCGCCAATTCAAGCGAGAATTGTTAAATTTGCATCATTCAGCGTACCCTCATCTTTCGTTTTCGCAGTTTTCTGCTTGCGCCCACAAACTTCCCAGAACCTTACTCACTTCTCCATATCGCTTGACCATGGCAGATGTCTCAACTTCAACGACAGCCGACTGCGCAACGACACAGCTACTATTCTATAGAGGGTTCTGTCTTCCTCGATGACTATGGTCCGGAACGGGTCAGGACAAACTCCTTTGATGAAGAGAAGATCGACGGCCTCTTCAGACGTCGCAAGACAAATTGGGCCGAGTTCCAGCGACGCGCACAGCCAAAGATTCGACCATGGACTCCAGCACTCGAATATTTCTGGGATCACAGATACTCGCTTCGTGCTGTGATACCCATTCTAGCAGCACTTCTGGAACTCTTTCTTCTTTTGTTCTTGTTCTGCACGTACTATACCCTCCCAGCTGATCCTGTCACGGGGGAGAAACCACCTCGAGTGTCCGATCGCTACGCCAACTTTCCATTCATCAGCTGTGTCGGCTCTCAGCGACTAGCTCTCTATCAAGGCTTGACCTTTGCCATCGTCATACTCAGCGTCACCTCCACGGCCATCACCTTCTACTTCTGTCGCGATGATCTACTTGGCTGGCACACGAGAAGAGCGGGCTTGCTTGCAAGTGTTAGTGGAGCTGGATTGAACATCTGGCTCGTCTTCGCCGCGGCGGTTCCGGATCAGCACCTGCATCTCACTGTCACTGGAGCCAAAGCAGTCGTGGTCTTTGGCATTAAGACGACCGGCATGCTCATTGATCACTATGATCGCTCGAAATACCCTGCACTTCGACAAGCGGGAGTGATCAAGGTGATGATGTGGTGGAGAATAATCACACTTGTCGTTGCTTTTCGTAAGTGTCGTCCAGACCAACACGATTTCGATCTAATCACAAATTATCTAACCATCATCGATAGCACTGGCCGTCATGACCAACGTCGCAATCTTCAGCTGCAACCACGCGAACCCAAAAGAATTCCAAACACCAGGCACCAAATGCTATCGCATTATGACTCTCGGGGCACCTGCAGAGTGGTTCTACGCGATCACCACCGTCTCATGGAGTCTGACGATCGCGTTCGACATATACATCACGCCCATCATCAGCAAGGTGAAATCGGCGCAAGACGAAGCGGATTTTCAACTTCTTGCGTCCGAGCATGATGGGAGCTCTCATGACGCTGCAAGTCCTGAGTTCATGGCTCCAGGTAAGGACGAAGAGAGCGAGTCGAGTCGGTCGTCAATGAACGAAGGTGAGAAAGACAGGAGGTGGAACAGCGCGTATGATAAGCTTGATGTGGAGGTGCGTCGCGGACGCGAGGGTGATGACTATCCCTACGAGATTGACGGAGACGAGGAATTAGACCTGGGAATGCAGGCGCGGTTGAGAGATTGGGCGTGATCAAGCCTGCACAGGTTGTTTTCCATGCTGCGAATATCAAAGAAAATGGTGCGGCCGACTGGACGATGTCCCTTCTCACTACGGGTCAATATGAACTTCTCCACCAGGAAGTCGGGCAGTGAAAGGCGAGGAGAAGGAGACGAGTAGAAGGAGACGAGTAGAAGAAAAGGAGTAGAAGGAGACGAGAAGAAGGAAACGAGAAGAAGGAGACGAGAAGAAGGAAACGAGAAGAAGGAGACGAGAAGAAGGAGACGAGAAGAAGGCCCTTTTCATACTATACCTCAATATTGACAGAACAATCCAGCGTTGGGACGTCCACAGCACCTCTAATACGTCCTTGAATCTCATTCCACTTCTTCTTGTAAGAGATTATCCCGTCCGTCGGGTGTTCGAGTCTTAATACCAACGGACTCTTTGCGGCGGAGGAGGCGCACATCAGGCTGGACGATTGGAACACAGTGTGAGAAGGATGTATGGACGAGCACGGCCGGTTTTTTGCTTTAGTTATTGTACCTCAACAAAGTTCGCTCAAGAGGAAATAGGTTGAGAAGCGAGGCTCTGCCATGGAGCGGTCTGGTCGAGGTTTTGCTGGAGATGTCGTTGGATGAAGCGTGCAGTGGGGTCCGCGACACGGAGCTCCGTGCTCTTCTCATCCTGTGCTCGGACAAAGCTGGACGTGGGATGCTTGAGGCTTAGGCAAGCAGTGAATGTTGGCGCCTGGACGTGTGGACCAGGATGGAACGTTCGGAAGCACGGTGTCAAGGGTTGCTGGGTTGACTCCGCTTTGGTAAGGTATATATTGGTGTGGACTCGGGTCACGTATCTCAACTTCGCACACTCCTACCGAGACCAAGAGTCTGCGAATCAATCAGCGTCGGGACGGTAAGAGTCTGCATAGTTCATCCAGCGCAGCACGATTTGTGAAAGGGTTCGGCTGCTCAGTCTTAAGCATGCCCTACTTCCAACCCAAAGTCACCCTTCCCGCCGCACTCTCCTTTAGAGACAAAACAATTCTCGTGACTGGCGCTTCGGCCGGTATCGGTTTCGCGGCGACAAAGCAGTTCCTCATCCATGGCGCGAAGGAGATCATCGCAGGTGTACGCTCCACCACCAAAGCCGAGACTGCCAGATCTCAGATCCTCTCAGACCCAGCCGTGACGAAGGCCAATCCGGGCGGCAAGATCACGATCTTGAAGCTTGAAGCCGAGGATTATCAGAGCGTTCTGGATTTTGCGAATGTGGTGAAAAGCCGGTATGACGGGACATTGGACATGTTGCTGCTCAATGCCGGGACAGGGAGTCTGAAGTGGGAAGTGGTTGCGAAGACCGGGCATGAGAAGACCATGCAGGTGAACCTCCTCTCTCCAGCCTTGTTGGCACTGGAACTGCTGCCTGTGCTGGAGAAGACGGCCGCAAGAACAGGTGTGCCCTCAAGATTGACGTGGGTGGGAAGCTTCGTGCAGTTCGACCATAGTTTCGAGAAGAGACCCATTGAGAAGGATGAAGGTGTGCTGCAGCATGTCGACGACAATCGGCACTTCGAGTCGATGGCGACATATTCGAACTCGAAGTTGTTGGGCACGATGTTCATCGAGGAATTGGCGAGGTATGTCGATTCGAGTAAGGTCATCGTCAATGACGTGTCGCCGGGGATGGTGGCCACGGGTTTTGGCGAATACCCGACATGGCTACGGATCATGTTTGGGATTTTGTTTGCGCTGAAGGCGAGGAGCATCGATAACGGCGCGAAGACGTATCTGCATGCACTGGGTGTTGCCGGCAAAGAGAGCCATGGGAAGTATCTAAGTGACAACCAGGTCGCAGAGTGAGTTCGCCTGTAAGAGTTTTGTGGGAATTGGAAGTGCGCTGACTTCTTGACAGACGAGCGGCCTTCACCCAAACACAAACAGGGAGCGAAGTCCGGGAGAAGCTGTGGGATGAGGTAGCGAGGGAGTGCTCGCGAGTCGACTCGAATTTGCAACGTCTGAACTCGAGTATCTCATAGATGAGGAGTTGACACATTTAATGAAATCCGTATCGCGAGATAGTCGGGCCGAGAGGACTGGGATTTGAGATCCAAATCTACTCCATCGTGCTGCTCAATGATACAAGCATGCCGAATTCATCCATGTCCTCCTGCCATCTCCTGATTCTCTGGGCCAAGCTCTGTCGCTCATTCGGCTCTAGGCCCTTCTCTGCAAGGCTCGAGTCTTGCTTATTGAACCATTTCAGATCGCCGTACTTCAATATCTCCCCTTCGGCCTCATCAACAATACCATACTCTTCGCGCCAAGCTGATTCATCGATGGCTTCCCAAAGTGTCTTTGCAGCTGGCAAATGTACCTGAGCATGGAGATAATCGAAATTTCGGTCGCACGGGAGACCAAACTCAAGATTGAAGAAGAGTCCGAAAACGAAGTATAACATCGCTGTCCGGGACTTCGATTCCGCGAAAAGCCAATCATCATATATTGGTGAAACATCGACGATATGGTTCTCCGCTGCAGTTGGAAGTTGGTCGTACTGATTAAGCCAGTCGTAATGCACTCGCATGGTGAACAATAGAACCGTAGGAAGGTCTTTGTTTTGTGACATGGCACTCTCACCCGCTGCTGCCAGCATGAGAATGTAGGTCATGACAGCTTGGGCCGACATGAGATGAACCCATCTGTCAGTTGAAGTGCGGAGGGCGTACAGCCTTTCTTGCTCCGACACGATACCATGCCAGAAGGAGGGATTGTGAGTCAACATGTGGTCGTCATAAAGCCTACATATTTCTTGGCAGACAAGGACTGGATTCTCCAACCGTGAAGAGATTGACCTCGAGGGTGTTGAGCGATGAATAAATGGGGCGCTACTGACACTCCTTGTCAGCCTTTTCGGGAAAGAGCAAATAATTCGAGACACCATCTGGAAAGTAAGCACAGTTGAGGTCAATCGTGCTTGCCTCGGTCGCAAAAGTCCTGTGGCAGGCGCATTGGCAGTCAAGTCTCTGCAACCTGTCACTGGTGATTCACTCCTCGCTACCGACGGCGATGAAGCAGATCGGCTCTGTCCAGATAGCGATTCGTCCGCTGGATATGTACAGTCGCGGTCTTTGCGCTGGCACTGCCCACATCGAGGTTTGCCCAAATCACATCGCAATTTCGCTTGAACGCACGCAAGACAAGATCTCCGGCGCGGTGGAGGAGGCTGCGCGAGCCTGTTTCGACAGTAGCGCTCATGTCTCTTGATGGAAGCTGTAGCATCACAAGTGAATAAGCGGAAGGCTGGCCCCTCACCCCCGACAACAAGAAAGATGATGCTACAAACAAAACAAAATCACGTACCTATCTGGATAGTTCTATTACAGACTGCACACCGCGAGCTGCTTGCGGGCATTGACCCTTCGAAGAAATTTACAAGGCTTTCACAACGGCGATGACCAATTGATACCAATGGCCGCCTTACCTCGAGACGGAGAAGAAGTCCAACTTGAAGGTCGCAGCCGCCGATCTGGGGACAAAGTGCTTGGCACTCAGATTTTAGCGGCTTTCCCATTCTTCAGGTCGCGTTCACCATTCGAGCCACTCATAGACCTCTTGATCCTTCTCAGATCGCTCTTGATCGCTTGTCCGGTTTTGAGTTCAAGCAAGAGAACAGCTTACGCCCAGCGGAGCCGCATAGCTTGACACATCCCGGCACTTGATGTAAACAATGACATCATCTCAACACGACTCCTCAACGTCGACGCATCCTTCTCTCCGAACTTTGAGGAGTTCAATTGCCGGCAAGCTTGTCAGGACGGAGCAGATGGTGCATAAGGTGTGTAATCATGATGTTCAAGATGCATACCAGTCTGCTCTTGTCAATTCTCCATACTCTTAACGTCTTTTCGTTTCGTTTTCTTGTCGGAACAAACATCCGTCACTTGTTGTATTCTTTGGTAAAGATTCAACGAAGAACATACCTTCCTCCTGACTGTCTATAACGCCTGCGTGAACGAAAAAACTCTACCTCTACCGGAAGCTTGTAGGTCACAGCGTTCAACATGTCTGCCTTTACAGAAAATATCCAGTTCGACCGCGAAGACATAGAATTCGGTGAGTTGCCATATAATGTGAAGGTATTGGGTACATGCGTTCACACATCGGAGGCCTCGTATCTTGTGGAAGACATGTCACGCTGACGAGCCCTTTTTCCCCCTCACGAAGCGGTCCCGGTCGATTTGCCCCAGGAGCTGGAAGAGGAGCTCCAACGGCTCGAGAAATCTTTTACGGTGGACACGGCGACATTGAAGAAGATCTCGAAGCGTTTCGGTGAAGAGCTCAAAGCAGGTGAGTAATGCTTGATGCGTTCTTTGGGACGCTCGGATATTCGAATGCGGACGTTCTGCGCACAAGTCAAAGGATTGTCCGGTGCTGACCTCGAGATTTGCACCAGGCCTGGAACGCGATGCTGACATTGTATGCCTGCCCCTTCTCGTCCGCGCAACTTCTCCAGACTCCCACTCACAAGAAGATGGTAGCGCTAACCCTTCACTAAGCCTATGAACGTCACATGGGTGACAGCGTTTCCGACCGGACAAGAAAGAGGAACATACCTTACCATCGACCTCGGTGGCACGAATCTACGAATCTGCCTCATCACACTCAATGATGAACCAGGCGGATCCGATGTCAAGCAGGAGAAATACCCGCTAGCAGCAGAGATCAAAACCGGCGCAGCAGATGACTTGTTCAGCCACATTGCCGACCGTCTTGGCGAATTCGTGAAAAAGCACGTCAAAGACGATGAGGCGAAGGACGAAGAGGGCAAAGTTCCTCTTGGCTTTACGTTCAGCTATCCCGCAACTCAGCACAGAATTGATCATGGTATCTTGCAAACGTGGACAAAAGGCTGGGACGTTGACGGCGTGGAGGGCAATGATGTTGCTGACTTGCTGAACAAGGCTATCCAGAAAAGGGTCAGTGCCTGCTATTTTTGAAGTGCTCGTACTGAAATTTGACGTTTGCAGAATCTCCCCGTGAAGCTGGTAGCTCTCGTCAACGACACCACCGGAGCGCTAATCGCTTCCGCATACAACGACCCCGACACAATCATCGGCGCAGTCTTCGGCACCGGCTGTAACGCCGCCTACATGGAACGAGTCTCTCAGATACCAAAATTGAAAGGTAAAGGCACAACGGCAGATTCAGATGCCAGTACAGCCACGTCGGAACAAAGTCGGGCTCAGAAGGACGATCCGTTGATGGCCATAAATTGCGAGTACGGCGCCTTTGATAATTCGCACGAGATTCTGCCCAGAACGCGATACGACGAATTGATCGACGAACAGTCGCCCAGACCAGGCGAACAGACATTCGAGAAGATGTCCGCAGGACTCTACCTTGGCGAAATCCTCCGGCTGATTCTGGTTGATCTGCGCGACAACCAGCTTTTCTTCACATCGGCGAAGCTCACTGACGAACAGAACAAAGCCTTAGAGACTCCATACATTCTGGATACCGAGTTCCTTGCCAACCTCGAGAACGACGGATCCGAGTCCCTTTCCGACTCTAAGAGCGCATTTCAGAAATTCTTGGCAGATCTTACGCCTTCCTTCGACGAATTGAGATTCTCCCAAGCCCTCGCCAAGCTCATTGCGATCCGCGGTGCGCGCTTATGTGCGTGCGGCGCGTCCGCGATATGCAGTCGTATCGGAACACGTTACGGTCATGTTGCTGCCGACGGGAGTATGGCAGTCAAACACCCTCGGTTCAAGGAGAGGTGGGAAGATGCGGTCCGAGAGATCCTGGACATGAGGATGGGTGCACTGGGCCACGAGGGGATTGAGCTGACGAATGCTGAGGATGGGAGTGGTGTGGGTGCCGCGGTGATTTGTGCTTTGACGCTGGGGAGGACCAGTAGTAAGGACGGAGGTGGTGGGAAGGTGGATGGAACGCATTGAGCCGTAAAGCAGCCCTGCGATCGAAAAAGAGGTAGGATGAAGGAACGGAGGGCAATTCCAGAGGGCAAATCTATTTGGCTGTCCCCCTAGTGTACTTTCAGGACTCAAATTTTCTCACCGCAAGACTTTCTCACCCAGGTTGCAGTCTCCTCAACTCGGCTGAGGAAAGGGCTATGACTGCTCTTGATGGTCGTCACCTTTATGGCGCTCCCCTCTACTTTCGCATAACCTTTCTTGTTGACTGCTGATGCTGTCCCACCGGAAGCCGTCTTCTCCGTCTCTCCATCTCGGACACCATTCAATGTCGCCTTGCTCTCTTCGATGGCAGCAAGACTGTCTTTCTGAAACTTCTCCAGCGAGTTTCCACCCTGTCCGGCAGAGCTCCCACTCAGCCCCTTCGCTTTGCCTCCAGCCGCCGCCCTCTCTCGGTTCGCAGTGTCGATCATAACCATCTGGAACCCTGGCGGTAGTGCTCGATCTTCTTCACACGAGAGATAGAAAACCTCCAGCTCTGGCGACTTCCATCCAACGAAAGGGATCACGGTGTTGTGGACGGCCCAGATCTGATGGGTGCATAGCTCCGCATACCTCCTCGCCTCGTGCTGATCGGCCACGTCATGATAAAACAGTGCGATCGGACCTGGGTCAGGGATTGGAATGGAGACTTGGATCTCTTCCGTCGGTTCTTTGGGGTTTGAAATAGTTGACAGAGCTACTGTTGGTGGCACCTGACCGCCTGCCCATTCCAGCGAAGTCATACCGGGTGGGATGAGAAGGCCCGAGATAATGAGGAAGGCTGAGACGCCGTTCGTATGGCCGTTCTGAGCGCGTGTGGCTTTGTCGAGATTTTCGGTTGCCGCCGCTGCCGGAACGGTGCCATAGGAATGGCTCAAAACTGCTACGTCCGTGTTTGGGCTGTTGGAGAGTGCTTCGATAATGGCGCCGCGGGTCGCCTGAATGTCATCGTGGAGATCTACTTTCGTAGGGTCGAGAGGGGGGTTGACGTGGGAGTAATGCATCGACGGTAGCCAGACCGAATTGGTCTTGTAGCCATGAGCATGAAGGGCGTCTTCGAGTGGTACGAAGTGCTTGGGCGAGTGCCATGATCCGTGAACTAGGATGACCGTTGGCTTTGAGGATGGCATTTTCATGTTGAGGTGAGCCCAGGGTGTCTTATTGTTGTATTTCAGCTCGGTCCTTTTCTTTCGATTCCTAGGTTGGCCTGGACAAGCGTAGATCGAAAAACTAAAGCACAATTCTAAAAGCGAGGACTTGTGCTCAATATATAAAGCTTCCTTCCGGCGTCGGTAGAACCTACTACCAAGAGCGGTGAAAGCCATGATTGGAGCGCGACGGCGTTTCTCATTCCGAGTGGTCCACTTATCTCGCAGTTTCGGCTTCTTTGAGGTAAGAAGGCCTGAACGTCGGAGGCCTGACCTGTGCTGTGGAAAACTTGGCGGTTGGCGAACTCCTCTGGGATCTGGACATGAGGATCTTCTGGTCCGTAGGGGTCGGCCGAGAGCTCGCCGGGAAAAGCACAAGCTCCATCAAGTGTGTTTGGCCCGAGTAAGGTCTGGTGAATTGCATGATATATTTCATCTCTCTCTTTTCGATTGCAGCGTTGCCAGTGACCTTCTCGAACATCGAAGTGACTTCAGCGACTCGCTTTGCAAACGAACAGCCATGACCCTCGCATTGCCTCTCTTTAACGGTTCATTCTTGCGAAAGGACGTCGGATCGCCATCGATCAGCCAATTCAGTGTAGTATCACGACGATCCCCCTGAACAGCAACTAGCCAGAAGGAGCTCTTCCTCACATGCGACACCTACTCCGAATGTCCGCTCCCTACAGGCACGTACGAGCTTTCTTGGCTGTTATGAGTGGTGACAGTCAGAAAGTTGAATACCTCTTCAAAGGCTTGGTGTCAACGTCAATGAGAGTCGCATTATTCAGCACCGTAGCGGTTGTTGTTCGGCAGTTCTAATTCTGGAACGCTCTAGACACGGCGCTTTTATCGCTGCCTCCTCAGCCTGATGTCCTCTTGACCTTTTGCAATTGTCGCAATTCCTTCAGGCTTCTCGCGAGACAGAGTTTCCTTTCACTCAAGCTTGATCTCTCACAGTCAGCCGAGTGATGATGCAACTTCTTTAGTGGGGCATCGTCGGCCAGCCCTGTCTGTCGGCTGCCGCCAGAATGAGGCTGATCAACGCGAACACAGGACTCTTCGAAGAGTTCTTGGCGAGGAATGTTCCAAAATATGCCATCCTTTCCCATACCTGGGAGGAAGTCCTTCAAGGACATGGAGAACAATAATGCAGCTAGCAAGAAAGGGTATCAGAAGATCAAGATGACCTGCCAGCTTGCACGCTACGCTGGACTGGACTATGTATGGGTGGACACCTGTTGCATCGACAAGTCCAGTTCGGCGGAGCTCAGCGAAGCCATCAACTCCATGTTTCGGTGGTACCAGCGTGCAGAAGTCTGCTATGCGTATCTCTCAGATCTTTCCGCATCGGCATCTGTCGATGAAGCGTTGTCGGCTTGTCGCTGGTTTACTAGAAGCTGGACCCTGCAAGAGTAAGTCAAATTGAACCACGACAGACATTGTGAGCTGTCCATCTTGCGCGAAATGCTTACACTAGCTAGGCTAATTGCTCCAGAAGAGGTGATCTTCATCGACCAAGACTGGGAGTTCAGAGGGTCAAAATATGACCAGGTTGACCTCCTTTCCCACATTACGGGAGTTGATCGTTGGACGCTGGAAAACCCTCGATCGCTTTACTCCCAGCCCGTTGCGGTAAGAATGTCGTGGGCAGCAAATCGAGAAGCTACTCGCGTCGAAGACATCGCATATTCACTGTTAGGCATCTTCGACTTAAATATGCCTCTACTGTATGGGGAAGAAGAAAAGGCGTTTCGAAAACTTCAAGAGGAGATAATCAAATCTACAGACGATCTCAGCATGTTCGCGTGGAGGAATCCATCCCTTACAGTGGCTGCGGCCAATCCTACCAAGCGTGTTTTCTGCAGTGTTCTCGCGGACTCGCCATCAGCCTTCGCCACATCTGGCTACCTGCTGAGGCGTCCCAGATATGCTGGGCGGGAAACTTCCGTCTCCAACATTGGCATAAAAACCAAATCTCCCATACTTCTCGCACGGACCGGTGGAACAGAGCGCTATATCCTGCCATTGGACTGTTTTAGACCCGCCCACCTTGGCTTCCCTAGCGTTGTCGCAATCAAGCTCAGGAAGTGTGGGCCTCATCGATTTCTGCGAGAAGATCCGAGCAGCCTTGATTTTTGTGACCCAGCAGAATTCACGGCCTTGCCCATCGCGGAAAGGTATCTCCTCACCCATCTACCCATTTCCGAAATTGGAGATCGGAAATGGGTAGATGAGCCTAAGTCATTCTCTGAGGTTGATTTAGCATACACGAGACCGGCAGCTATGCAAATTCGAGCATCGCCCGGCATCACGGCATGGGATATGTGGTCCGGAGGCCGATACGACACTGAAGACAATTTGTTCTTTATGGAATCCGATGGGGCGGGGGACTGTGCCGTCATGAAGCTTATCGTGACGATCAGACGTCCTGAAGACCGTCCCGAAGTCATGGTTGATTTTCAATGCATACTTTATGCCATGGGCTGGGGTCCTTTCTTTTCAACAGCTCAATTCCAGTGCTCGCTAGTGGAATATGACAAGTTCCGCAAAGTGATCGACGAGCTGCATTCTGAGATGACAGCCTCTGAGTACCACTCCAGCCAGTTAAGGGACCGACTGATTGACTTCGGTATACCAAGGTCATACCGCGCTGTCTTCGAAATCCCAGAGACTCCGCTCAGTGCGATTGTCTCTCTCAAACCTGTCCTTGTGGATGATCAGGCAATTTGTCGAAGCGAATTCTGGAGGCTGAATCTTTCTTGTGAGATTTGCTACAGCAGGGACGTTGGTCAAGTCGAGCCTCAACAATGGGACACAGGCGGGCGTGTCTCTTTCCAGCAGGTTGGACCCAGAGTTGCAAACGCCATAGAGCTGTATCGGCGACCGAGGGGTAGTTGACTCAGGGGATGACGTGTTTGTCTCCATTCGAGCATACTTGTAGCCTTGCACATGAGATGCGGAACCTGGAAATACGCTAGGCCCGAAACACGACTTTAAATTGAAACGCGAAACGGACGCGTCTCCAATCTGCGCCTACAAGTGCAACTCGCCGTGCCCGTTGGGAGTCTGCCTCTTCCTTTTTGTGACCCTAACCTCGCCGTTGTCAACAAACCTCTCTACCACTTCCAAAAATGGCTCTCGACAGCCGCTCCGCATACTCCCTCTCAGTCCTCCCCGCGTACAACGACCCCTCCGACTCCCCACGCACCGAACTGACAGAAAAACTACGCACCTTCATCCTCGCCTTCCACCTCTCAGGCACCTACATCTACCGCGACCAACTGCGCAGCAATGTCCTCTCGCGCCAGTACTTCTGCGACGTCGACCTCGCGCACCTGATCAGCTACAATGAAGAGCTGGCGCATAAACTGACCAGCGAGCCTGCCGAGGTGATCCCCCTTTTCGAACAGGCGTTGAAGACATGTACGCAGAGGATCGTGTATCCTCACGAGCGAGAAATCCAATTACCGCAACATCAGTTGCTGCTGCACTCTAGCGTCGCGCATATTTCGATCAGAGATTTGACGGCCCAGAATGTCAGTCATCTGGTGCGCATCCCTGGGATCGTCATCGGGGCGAGCACACTGAGCAGTAAAGCCACATTAGTGACGATCCAGTGTCGAAATTGCCCGCATACAGAGCAACTGCCCGTACAGGGCGGATTCAGCGGCATAACACTCCCTCGGCAGTGCGGGAGGATGAAAGTCCCAGGCCAGGAGAGCGGAGACGCATGCCCACTCGATCCGTATTACGTGGTCCACGAGTCCTCGCAGTTCATCGACCAGCAGATCATAAAGTTGCAGGAGGCGCCAGATCAAGTCCCTGTGGGAGAATTACCGAGACACATTGCAGTCAGCGCGGATCGGTATCTTACGAATCGAGTCGTGCCGGGATCGAGATGCACTGTTATGGGCGTGTTTTCAATTTACCAGCAAAACAAAGGCGCTAAGAAGGATACTGCAGTCGCTTTGAGACAGCCTTACCTCCGAGCCGTGGGCATCCAGACCGATGCGGACCACTCTGCGGCAGGTGCACAATTCACAGATGAAGAGATTCAAGAGTTTGAAGAGATGTCGAGATTACCGGACTTGTACGACAGATTCGCACGATGCATCGCCCCTTCGATTTACGGAAATGCCGACATTAAGAAGGCAATCGCTTGTTTACTCATGGGCGGCTCGAAGAAAATCCTACCCGACGGCATGAAATTGCGAGGCGACATCAACGTCCTCCTCCTCGGCGATCCCGGTACGGCAAAATCGCAACTCCTCAAGTTCGTGGAGAAGGTCTCGCCTATCGCAATCTACACCTCCGGCAAGGGCTCTTCGGCAGCTGGTCTGACCGCCTCAGTACAACGAGACACGCAAACACGAGAGTTTTACCTCGAAGGAGGTGCAATGGTGCTCGCAGACGGCGGTGTAGTCTGCATTGATGAGTTCGACAAGATGCGCGACGAGGATCGAGTGGCCATTCACGAGGCAATGGAGCAGCAAACCATCTCGATCGCCAAAGCCGGTATCACCACCATCCTCAATGCGCGGACATCGGTTCTGGCAGCGGCAAATCCTATCTTCGGACGGTACGACGATCTCAAATCTCCTGGCGAGAACATTGATTTCCAGACCACCATCTTGTCTCGTTTCGATATGATCTTTATTGTCCGAGATGACCATGACAGAAATCGGGATGAGACAATTGCGAAGCATGTCATGGGTATCCATATGGGCAACCAAGGCGTCGAAGAACAAGCCGAGGTCGAGATTCCTGTGGACAAGATGAAGCGATATATCAGTTTCTGCAAGTCGTAAGTTGTCTTCGTCTTTGCTTCAGTTCGTTTCGCTGACATTTCATTTTCAGACGATGTGCTCCTAGACTCTCAGCGGCAGCAGCTGAAAAGTTGTCCTCACACTTCGTCTCAATTCGCAATCGCGTCCACCAGGCCGAAATGAATAGCAATGTCCGATCGTCCATTCCCATTACTGTCCGTCAGCTAGAAGCCATCATCCGCATTTCAGAATCACTCGCCAAACTCACACTGTCACCCACAGCGGAAGAACATCACGTGGATGAGGCCATTCGTCTCTTCCTAGCCAGCACCATGGACGCCGTGTCTCAAGGTGAAGGCGCCGGCGGAGTAGGCGGTAACAGAGAATTGATGGAAGAAGTAAGCAAAGTCGAAGAAGAACTGAGAAGACGACTGCCAATTGGCTGGAGCACGAGTCTGGGGACCCTGAAGCGAGAGTTCGTCCAGGGAAGAGGATACAGTGAGGCGGCGTTGGCCCGAGCCCTGCATGTCTTGCAGAGAAGAGAGACGGTTCGTCTGAGAAGTGGTGGAAGCCAAGTGTACAGAAGCGGTGTTTGATTTGCGAGTCAGGATTTTGCCCGAGTGTTTACGAATTGTAACGAGGAGGTCCCAGGAAGCGGCAGTGTGTAGAGGCGAGGTAGTCTTGCTGTCGGGCTTATGGAGTAATGTGTTGATGATGACTTTACACTCCTGAATTAATAGGTCGGAGAACCTTGTAAGCACCAATGAGGAAGGTTGAACCCTGGCGATCAGCTTTAGCTCACTCGTGGCCCTCTTGCGCATGGCCTCGCGTGGATGCAGATTCTCACGTTGAGTCAGTGCCGGTGCTCGCTTACCTGTATCTGAGTCTGAGCCGAGAGGTATGATTCTGTTCCTGCTTCCATGCGACAGACTTCCTTTCCGTAGTTTTTGGACAGTACAGTACAGGACCGGCCTGTGCAGGCGCAGGGTCTAAACTGAGATCCGATCTCCAGTGCAGGTAAGCGGCTTTTTAGCGTCGATCCAAACACGAGCTCTAACACTTACCTAAAACGGAGGCCGTGAATCGGTCGGATACTGCTGCCGAGGAAGAGAGTCCGCATCGGTACGTACGTTTCAGAGATAGGTAAAGGATCTCATTCGTGGGGGATTCATGCGCAAGTATGCCTTGCAGCGAGAGCCAGGGGGCCAGCTAATGTCGTCCCAGGTTCCAAATTCGGATCAGACCCGTGTTCCGAGTTAACGTGGCGTGCTCGTGTTTGGGCACAGGCAATATGTACGTACATTCCCAAATATGGGAATGGCAACTGGGTTCTGCAGGCTTCAACGCGTGTGTGTTACCTGCGCCGAAGATCTAGCTCACGAAAGTGGCGCCATGGCGCAGTCTGGATTTCTGATTGGCACCTGACAGGTGGTGATGGTTGGGACAGGTATTGCCCGCTGACCCATTGCAGTAGAAAGCCGGACCTATGGACCAGCGGCGTAGGATCTTAGCTCTTTTGACACTATAGCAGCGCGGAGGATATTAAACGACCAGTAATGCTGCGGGTGCCGTTCCCCGGAGGACGCAACCATGGATTCGGAATATGATAGTCGTGGTTGAATATGGGAAGAACAAAGGCCTGGTATGAGGTGGATGAGAAGTATTTGAAATACTTGATGAGCCTGCAGAATCTGGTTGGTCTTCCGGTCGGTCAGGTTTGAGCTGATCCACGGGCGGAAGTCGATCGAAGAATCCCCCGTACCGAGCGCAGTGGTACTCCAAGATTCAATAGCACAAGGTAGCCTGGTTTGTGTAGATCTTTCTGGCTCTTGGATTACTGAACACACGTAGGTTCAGCGCCGACAGGAGGAGGTCGCAATTCGCAGGAACAGGGTCTCAGCCGAGCTGCAAAGGAGAGACGAGGTGTGGAACAGGCACAAGGAAGCCGACTAGGTGCTGCTGCTGGCCCAAAGTGATCCCCATCTACTTATTTCCGCAAAATGTGGTGGAGGGAAGGCAGGTCATTCAGTACCAGTAGGCGGCCGCCGAGGAAGCAACGTTGTGAGGGAACTGCAACCAAGGCGCCCCTCTGATGACTAGAAATGATGCACGAGAGACACAGATATGCACCTTGCACGGTCGAATGGAGCGCCGGTGGGTGGATCATGTTGGCTCATGGAATCGGGCATGACAACCCAGCATGGAGGTAAAAAGAAGGCCAGGATACATTTGAGCCGACAACTGTCTTGCAGCCCTGGCTCCTGCCAACTTGATGGCGGCCGGCCTCGGAAATGGGAGTAGAGGCAAGTGCAACTTTTTGAACACAGATGTGATTTTACGAACTCGCAGAGCAAGCAATGAAAAGTAAAGTTTCGCCTGCAAGAGTGAGGCGAAATTCAAAATCAACCTCTGCTGAACGGTAGGGTGTTTGCGGACCCCGGAGTTTGTTGTCACCTGTATCTTAGCACGCAAGGTGCCGAGCTCAACTCGGTTAGGGGTAAGTGCTACTTGTACACTAGCAGCTACGCACGCAGGTCGTCACTCCGCAGATCGCGCTTTCTTTAGGTTTTCGGGTTGGCCTCACTTCCCACTCACTTCCCGCTCACTTTCGAATCTATGACCTCAAGTCAGCGGAATACGTTCATTGCTGCTGGTCATCATGAACCTAAGGGCGCTACGTGTGTTGCTCTCGCTTAAAAGCTCTGCATAGCTGACGCCGGATTGTCACTGACCCGCACAATGTCTTGACTCCGGGTTGCAGCTCCCGCTGGACGGTGGCAGAAAACCATAAATCAACTTCCGCTCTCAACACAGCCTTGTGACAGCAATGTACTGCTCATGGCTGAATGCTGGACCTTGCCTGATCCTGGATCTCGCTTTGTCATTCTTCAAGTGAGCCGCGCCTCCTCGCACCGTGGCGCTCAAGCGGTCCCGCTCATCCGCCCCCATTCTTTCCTGGCCCTTGTTTTGCGACGACTCAAAGGATATTAGCACAGACCAAGCGTGTAGAACGATATTCATGCTCTATTGGATCACTTTGCAGACACGAAAGGAAGACTTGTACTTCCTATCCATACAGAGCACCTCCAAAGATTCCGCTCGAGCCCCGAAAAATGCCCGGGTGCGATCTCTCAAGTGGTACAACTATTGCACACCCCCGGTGGGATGCTCCTTTCAGTTGACAGGTCGTACCAGATCTTGGAACACCTGTCTGCGTCGCCGATCCACCTGTCAATCTTTTCGATCACAAGTCGATCAGGTTCCAGCACCTCGGGCTCTCGTCATTTACTATTGACCACAGTCGAGTCAGCCAGCTATGGTCGAATTGATTTAAGCCACTTGACCAATCACAGGCCAAGCTTACAGCAGGGCAGAGAACAAGAGTCAGCCAGTGGTATAGCCCCAGACTGCAGCTTTCGGTGACCCGAGGAGTCGCGCGAATGGCAGTGTTGACGAGCTCGACAGCTCTCCTCCCGCCCACGCGCAACGTTGCATCACGTCTCTTCGCAGATCCCTTTCGAAGCGTCTTGATGTTGGTGTTTTCAATGTTAAGGGCCGTTGATTCTTTCGCGGAAGTCTAATCTAATCATGGTGGGTTGATTTCCCCTTCATGACGAAGTCAATCTTGACCACTGTATCTGCCATCTTATGTGTACTAACAGATAAGGTGTGGCACCATGCTCCACCCTTTACGCCATTGTTCCCCTTCGGGGACCTGACCCTTCATGACCACTGGTGGTCACTGGATCAAGAAAACTTTGATGATTGAGGAGCGGCACATCCGCGACTGATAACCTTCTTGGTGTTTCGTCCCGGTCCTTTCAAGCCCCTTCTTTTGCATATTGAAGAGGCTTCAGCGGCAGAAGAATAGACACGTCGTGTTCAGATGGTCGAGCATTCACACTTATCTGCATCTCCAGGTTCTGGACCGTGATCTATTGCATTCGTTCCGCGGCTGGGATTTTCATAAATGCCGGTTACGGCTGGAGTGGATTGCCTCCCTCCTCCAACCTTTACGGCTTCATCCGCAAGATCGGATAGACTCATCAATCATAGCAATCCTCAATAACCACACGACAGTCATGGCTCCCTACATTGCTTCACCCTTGCAGAAGTACCATGCCTCCAACACTGGCTCGAAGTATACAAAAGAGCATCAGCACCACGGGAACTTCCTTCTCTTCTTCGCGTCAGATCTTCATTGCAAAAGTCAACGATCAAAAGCCCTCGAAGCATATCGAGAAGGCCTTCCCTTTCCCGTCGACCGAACAGTGATTGCTTTGCAAGGATTCCTTGACCGCACAAGCGCGCCTTCAGAAAGATACAAATTCACCCGTTGTCGCGGCAGGCATCCCCATCACAGACCCGCAGAGCAAACACACCGACGTCAATAAGATCCTGCGTTTTGGACTTAACCTATGTTCACCGGCTTGATGGAGTTTGCAGTCACCCCTCCACGCCGAGTGGCGGCTGGCATGAGACTGCAGATCCCTCTTGTCGTGACGTTCTCAGGCACGTCCAATACGAGGGACGACAGGCGAGTCAACGGCGAGACGGTAGCGCTGTCTGACTTCAGTGGGATGTGGATCTATTTGTCATTGACCACGGCTGATATGAGGGAAAGCTTGGCGCCGCCTCGGAACGATCTTTTCAGTGGGAGGAAAGCAGACTCGATTCATCAAGTATACTGCGAGCAAGACAGCAACCGACCAACCATCGCATACGCCACATTCCCGGATGTGTTGTTCACTCGGCCTGGTAGTTATCGTCTTAAGGTCGCTGTCATTGACATGAACCAGTAATACCGCAGCCTCTGGGAACAAGATGCGAAGTTACTGACATACAACAGGCCATTTACTGCGCACTCCGTTGAAGAGGCTGGGAGAGTCCTGCCATGTCTCCATTCGCCGGTATTCGAAGTTGTCGAAGCCACCCATCACGGTAGCCACGGTGAGTCGCATCCGAAGTGAAGTTGAAGTGACACTGACCGTCACCAGAACAGAAAGTCACGGATAACATCGCTCGATTAAGGTCGATTGGCATAGACTGCTGAGCAGGTCTGAGCATGGCATAGGTATCAACAGGACAACAGCACTGGGGAGCAACAGAACAACGGGACAACAGAACAAGGGAACCAGACTTACGAATGGGGCGGCAGTACCAAAAATTACTCGGAGTATGGCTATTGAATTTTGCTTGACGTTGGTGCTTTTATCGCTCGCCGCTCAGATATTTTGGAACCTTTGCTCTTCGACTTAATTCGCGCGATTTGACTCTGCTTGCTTGCAATACATGCGACTTGCTCGGTGCTTGACAGAGAATGCTTCTGAATGTCGTTAGTAGATAGTGAGGCCATTCTTTCATTTGACCATCCGCCTCTTTAAGATCGAGGTCATCACACAAAAGAATTCTTTTATCTAGAGATTTGCTGTGTGTCAGTTGCTGATGTCTGACGTGCAGGTATCACCATCTTGTCGAGATGCTGGGATGTTGACAGAGCGAGATCGTAAAAGACAGGCATTCAGGACCTCATACAGCGAGTCAAGACGATGACATGGATTGATTGGCGATGACTCGAGCGATGAGCCTCACGTTGAAAGGCACAGGGAGTTCATTGGCTGAGTGGCGGCTCCCGCCAGAGTTGCCCGAAGTGGCAGGGGCTTTGTGTCTGGCCCGCCCCTGGCTGCGGCCCAGGCTTGCCCCTCCGATCTTCGTGTTTCAAGTGCATCGTCGCAGAACGCGGCACGCCTTGCAACTCTCCAGGGCCATTTCGGTACCTGGAACTGCATGTCTAATGGCACGCTGAGGCTGACTGAGCCACGTTGATCCTCAAGAATCCAACCAGAACGCAAGAAAAGTATGCTCACCTTCAGCTCTTGAGGTCCTTTTGTCGAGTTAGTTTCTTCCACGCCGGACTCCGAACGCGACATGCCACCTGAACTCTTCTGGCCTCACAATATTTCATGCTCCTGCTAGTGAGGCTGCAAGGCCGTCCGTCACACTCCAAGCATGTCCACTACGAGAAAGCTCCAGACTGCTCCCATGACGGCTTCTCGTCCTCTTAACCTACACATGCGCGAAGCCAGCGAGAATGGATCTGGCGAGATGCAGCCTCCTCCGCCTCCTCCCTCCGAGTCTCATCCTTGGCTTGACGAGCGCATCCTGCTAACACCCCCGCTTCCTACCTCTGCGGTCAATCCTCTGGAACAGGCACTGTTCAAGAACTACAATCAGCAGGCGTTTGCTCAGAATGCACAACTCAACATCACCTCGTTGGACTTGTCGCGCTCCCACCATGACGCAGCGCAGTTACTCGGTGGACTGCACATACAGACAGACATGCAGGGTCCCAGAAGAACTTACTCGAATCAGTCTATGGACTCGGAGTCCAGGTTGAGAACGAGTGCATCAGCGGCGAGCCTACCCCGGCGAGTTCCCAGCGTCCGAGCAAATTTGCACTCTTCGGCGGGCTCCGTGTCTCCAGGAACATACATCTCGTCGCCTCAGATTGCTGCCATGATGGACATCACGCCTCTACCTTCGCCAACCATGGCAGCATTTGAGTCATGGAGAGCTCTCAGCCTTGCCAGAACAAGGTCTCGAGGCTCATCGTTGGGCTCCGTGAAAGCCGACGGACTACCTCCCGCCATCCTAGGCTCACCAACCTCTCCCAGACGCAAAGGGTACCCTGGCTTGAAACAGTCTCGTCCATCGTCAAAATCAGGTACATCAGACGATCATGATCTGTTTTCCGATCACTCGCGTACTAGGAGTATCAGTGATTATGTGCCAGACATACTAGCGATCGCCAAACCTCGAAACATCGCAGTGTCGACTTCGGGCCCGCCGCTCGAAGCAACAGAGCCGTCAACGACCCTCCAACGCGAAGAATACGTCGGCGCTCAAAGACGAGGAAGCAAGTCCCTCCGTAGCCCCACCACATCACACCAGCCCACTCCCTGTCTCTCACGGACCCACGAAGACGAACCACCCGCCAAGCGCCCTAAATTCGAGACATTCACCGCGCGAAGCATCTCCAAAAACGAGCCTCGTTCCTATGAAGCAATTCGCGAGCTTGGACAGGGGACATTTTCCAGAGTCTACCTCGCGGTCCGACAGGTAACCAACCATCAGGCCGACAACGTAGATTATAGCCAAGACAGCACTAACATGGCTGGCGTGCGCGCCCGATCGAGAAGACTGGTAGCCATCAAAGTCATCGAGCATGGTCCCGCCGGCGGCGCTGATGCGGAACGCATTGAAGTCAGCCTGAAACGAGAAGTCGACCTGTTAAGAGCAGTTCAGCACCCGTCGCTCGTTCATCTCAAGGCTTTTGGGAATGATGAAACAGCGAAAAGGGCACTCCTTGTTATGAACTACTGCCCTGGAGGAGATTTGTTCGAGGTTGCGACGAAACATCGCGAAGTGTTGAGTGCTAGCCTTGTGAGGAGGATTTTCGCTGAGCTGGTCAGTGCGGTGAGGTATCTGCATCAGAAATTCGTTGTTCATCGGGACATCAAGCTTGAGAGTAGGCTGCATTTCCTCCCATTACTACATTTGAAGTCGGGAGACTGACAGTGAGGCAGATGTCCTGCTCAACATTCCCGTGCGAGTCCACCCGGACGTGCCCAATTGGCAGACACTGGACCGTGCGGTCGTGACCCTCACAGATCTAGGTCTCTCGCGCCGCATACCTGAACCGCCAGAATCGCCCCTTCTCACAACCCGCTGCGGCAGTGAAGACTATGCCGCGCCCGAGATTCTGATGGGACAAAGCTACGATGGGCGACAGACTGATGCTTGGGCTTTAGGTGTACTGCTTTACGCATTGATGGAGGGACGACTACCTTTCGACCCACTTCCTGGCGCCAGAGGCGACCCGGCTACCTTGCGAGCAAGGACGCCACATCGGATCGCACGGTGTGAGTGGGCGTGGGTCAAGTTTGGGGACGAAGACGGGGAATGGGATGCACAAAAAGGAGCTGAGTTTGCAGGTGCAAATGTTTGTGTCGATGGGCTGCTTAAGCGCAACACGAGACGGAAACCTTTGACGGAAGTTCGGGAGACGCCATGGGTAAAAGACGGGATACACATCGATGGCGGCCTTAGATGGGTTGAAGAGGAATTGTAACAACACGGATCCATAAACGGTTGCTGGCGAGCGAAAAGTTACGAACATGAGAGATTGCTGCAAGCCTCGGATGCAATGATATGGCCAGGAACATGTATTAAGACAAGCGGTATTTGGCTAAGGGCTGCTTTGAATACATAGAAGCTTGATCTGTTGGCTTGTAGGATAACCAAAGAGGTGCAGCCAGTACTTGTCCTTGTTTCATCCCGAGTCAGAACAGACATCTTTCGAACCACATTCAGAGCCAGACACTGATAGAAGAAGAGGGCATTCTGAAAAGGTGAGGCTGAAACTGAACGAACCCTGCATGGCTCCCGGAGATGCGACAACTCCCCGACCAAGCTCAATTGATCGCACTCCGATTGGCTCCGGTTCCTGCATTGGATTTTCTGGGGAAAGGGAAATCTTTCGAGCCGCTTATATTGGTTCCAGACTCCCCTCGCCCTTCTGTACAGCTTGCACTGACTTCGTGCTTCACGGCGATCGTAGCTGTAGCTTCTCAAGTCCTGATTGCTACATACTGAGCCATTCAAGGGCCCGACCGTGCCAGCGAGAAGCTCGACTGAGCTTAAGGTGAAGCCCGTTGCCCAGCATGACGGTCTCAGCAGCACTTAGAAGCCTACGGCTCAAGCAGGCCAGGCTCGCCATCAGACCTCCAACGACGTAGGTAAACAGTCGCCCAACTCTCCGATCCCATCGCTGACAAGATACCAGCCGCACATTCTCCTCATCGCCCTTCCACAATGCAGACTCGTCGAACGAAGGCCTCAACAAAGTCTCCCGCCACGTAACGCAGCCGAAATCCCAAGGCGCCTCCCAAGCCATGCTCTACGCAACCGGCATGTCCGAATCCGACATGTCCAAACCCCAAATCGGCATCTCGAGTGTCTGGTACAGCGGCAACCCATGCAACATGCACCTACTAGACCTCTCCCACGTTGTAAAAAAAGGCGTCGCGGACGCAGGGCTCCAACCCATGCAATTCAACACGATTGGCGTGAGCGATGCGATTTCCATGGGCACAAGCGGCATGCGGTATAGTTTACAGTCCCGCGAAATTATCGCGGACAGTATAGAGACGGTCATGCAGGGCCAGTGGTATGATGCCAACATATCGATTCCAGGCTGTGATAAGAATATGCCGGGTGTGGTGATGGCGATGGGACGGGTGAACAGGCCGTCGATTATGGTCTACGGAGGCTCGATAGCGCCTGGCTGCGCAAGGACACAGAATAACGCTGATATCGATGTGGTGTCGGCTTTCCAAGCTTATGGACAGTTCATCGCAGGGGAGATCAACGAGGAACAGCGCTTCGATATTATAAGGAACGCAATTCCCGCTTGTGGTGCATGCGGCGGTATGTACACAGCCAACACTATGGCCTCGGCGATTGAGACTCTCGGCATGACATTGCCAGGCAGCGCGTCTAATCCTGCAGTATCAAAGGAGAAACAGCTCGAATGCCTAGCAGCAGGCGGCGCCATCAAGAACGCTCTGAAGCTGGACCTCCGGCCGCGCGACATTATGACCCGCCAAGCATTTGAAGACGCCATGACGGTCGTCATGATCACAGGCGGCTCGACCAACGCCGTGCTGCATCTAATCGCCATGGCCGACGCCGTGGGTCTAAAGCTCACCATCGACGACTTCCAGGCCGTCAGCGATCGGACACCCTTCCTCTCCGATTTGAAACCAAGCGGGAAGTACGTGTTCAACGACCTTCACGCCATCGGCGGGATTCCCACGCTCCTCAAATTCCTCATCAAGGAAGGTGTAGTCAAGGGCGAGCACACGACCATCACGGGCCAGACACTAGCGAAGAACGTCGAGTCGGCGGCAGATTTCCCTTCGGATCAAACCATCATCAAGCCATTCTCTCAACCCATCAAGGAGACGGGCCATATTCAGATCCTGCGCGGGAGTCTCGCGCCTGGCGGCTCAGTCGGAAAAATCACAGGCAAAGAAGGTCTTCGTTTCCAAGGAAAAGCGAAAGTCTACGACGCGGAGGATCATTTCATCCAAGCCCTGGAACGAGGCGAGATCAAGAAAGGCGAGAAAACCGTCGTGGTCATCCGGTATGAAGGACCAAAAGGCGGTCCCGGCATGCCTGAGATGCTGAAGCCCAGCTCCGCGATCATGGGCGCCGGGCTCGGCAAGGACGTTGCGCTCATCACGGACGGCCGGTTCAGCGGTGGTTCGCACGGATTCTTGATTGGACATATCGTGCCGGAAGCTATGGAGGGAGGTCCGATCGGGTTGGTGAGAGATGGCGACGAGATTATCATTGATGCTGAGAAGAGGGTGTTGGATCTGAATGTCGATGAGGACACGCTGATGAAGAGGAGAGAAGAGTGGAATGCGAATAAGCCGCAGCCGAGATATACTAGGGGTGTGCTTGCGAAGTACGCGAAGCTTGTCAGTGATGCTAGCCATGGATGCATCACGGATGGGGAAGATGCTCTGGATGTGCACGCCTGAGTTAAGCCATAAAATGAAATAATAATAAAATATCAACAAGCGGACCGGGCTGGAAAGCGTGTCGCAGTCTGCTGGCTTTTTTGTCCTAGCAGCATTTGTGCTGGGACAGCAGTATACGGGAGATAAGGCACCCGTCAGAAGTGGCATTGGCCGATTTGAATGAGCGTAGGACCTTTGCAAGGAAGGAGTTGAACCTACGATCTATGGGCGCTGACTCGTTATTTCTGAGGACCGGCATCTCGCTCGGAGAATATAATAGATCTGACTTTTTGCACCTGCTCGGCCCAGATTTGGTCGGGCAATGCTTCAGTCATGCTCAAAATGCTCTCAGCTGCCCTCATAAAACCATCAACGTTCCAAACCGCCGCGGCGGTTTGCATCATTTCGTATGCAAAACGAAACCCCGGCGCGTCCTGGTGGGCGATCGACGGAAGAAATGTGTCGACCGTCTCACACCAAGGTGGGACATCCAGGATCGGTGCTTGACTCTCGATCGCTGCTTTGTATTCCGGGAAACGAGTCATTACAGAATCTCCCAGGGCACTGTAGTCAGGCTGTCCATCCACCATGAATGTAATCTCCCGGCAACGGATGTAGTTGAAATCCGAGAGGAGCTGAACGCCCAAAGACTCGGGCGTCTTCAACTGCACAATAATGCGCTTGGACGCGGAACATGGAGCCAATGAAAAGCGACAGAACTGTCGGACGAACTCTTGTCCACGGCACAGGCGCCGTTGGCCCGAAGGTCCGCCTGTGTAAAGTCTGCCGTTCTGGAAATCCTCGATAGCGGCGATCTTAATCATCAATCTTTCCATGTTCTTGATGACGGAGCTGAACTTTGGCTGGCGGACCAGATCGAAGCACTCGGCTGCTACGGTCTGGAAGTAGGGGTAGGCGCGCTGGAAGAGGATGGTCACGACGAAGGTGTTGTGCTTGTACAGGAGAGGAAAACCCTCGGCGTAGAGCTGGCGGCACGTCTCCAGGATGGTGGTGTAGACTGGGAGATGGGCACATCTGGTAATGGTCCATTCACGAAGACCCTGTGCTCGTGCTGGTGGTAGATAGAGAGGAGGGGGAGGCTGAGTGAGATTTCTCAATGAGAATGTGGAGGGATGTTGGACATCATTTTGGAATGAGGAGAGATGTTGGATGTAGTCTAGAGGTTCGTCCGTGGACCACGAGGCAACGCAGAATTTGGAGCCGTATTTCGAGTGGAAGGGCTAGCAGAGGGAAGTCCTTTGATGTTTCTCTGATCGTATCATGTGTGGGAAGTGGTGGTTCCCTCGCCTCTGGTGTGCTGCTGGGGAGATTCGCAGTTATCATGACTGCTGTGTCGCCTGCACGAATTTTTCTGGTTGATCGCAAGTGGCTCTTTCTGTTACAACTTTACGTTCCTGTCGTCGTGTTCTTGCCGCAGTCGTCAAGATAGGAGAGCTCTGGAAAGGACGAACCCAGAGAGGGGGTGATGCCAACGAGCGCTCCTCTGCGCCACCGTACCTTTCCACCTTCTCTTCTACCCCTTTCCGTGCTAACTGGGTCATTATGCTACCGGTGTATTGTATCACGAGTGAGGAGAATATGCCAGAATTTCATATTTCTATCATGCTCGCGCGGAATGGAAGTGGCCGCGATGCGTTAAGTATTCATCGCTCATAAGAGTTGATTGAAAGCCTGAAGACGTTCAGAGACACTGAAATGATACCCCTAAGCTCTCCATCTCGAGCGTTTTAGAGCGCCTGCTTCAGTGCCGGCTTATTCCACGTGTCTTGACCAGTCTTCTTTGTCATCCGTGAGCGAATGTTTCAACCGAGACAGATTTCAGCCCAGGTGTACCGAAGCACCTAGCCGCAGTTGTCAAGGAGCTGCAGAGTCGGATTGGTGTTGCTCTACACTCGTGTTCAGCGGCTGTCGTGGAAGCAAAGAACAGAGGTCTTGCACGTCAGCTTCCCAGAGCTCGTCCAGCGCCACTTTGGCTGCTCTGAGCACTTTCGGACGCTCGATGATGAATTTTTCCTCGTCCCATTCCCACACTGCATCCTCCATGCGGTCCATAATGTCGGTGAAGGGGAAATGTTCATATATATCGATCTGGTGGCTCTCGAGCAGCTGAAGCAGGCTGCGGGCTTGTCTTGGAACATCATAGACTTCGTCTGGGCCTTCGACAGCGGCTTTGTAGCCCCCGAACTTGGCGACGTCGGAGGGGTCAGTTGCTGGCTTTCCGTCCACCAAAAAGTCGATCTGCTTGCAACGGAGATATTTGAATCGTGACAGGAGGGAGGTATCGAAGGTCTCTGACGTCAAAAGATCCACGGTGACATTGTTAGTTACGATGCTCGACAATTCTTGACAGAAGACGGCTAGACCATTTTCGATCGTCTTTCGGTATTGCAAGTTGTCGCTAATGGCCATATCCGTAAGAATATCGTCCGTAGGCATAATTTTAACCACAAAGTGCTTGATGTTCGTCAGGGCGGCCTGCCGCTTCCGACGGCACGAGTCGACGTCTGGGATGACACGGACGACAGGCCCTTCTTGCTGAAGCAGCAAATGAAAAGTGAATTTGTTCTCATCGTACAGGATAGGAAATCCCTCCTTGTAGAGGTGCTTACACGTCCGCAGAATCGCCGGAGAAAGCTTGAGACCCCAATATCGATCGAACTCCCAGGCGAAGTACTCGGTGAGGTAGTATTTGCGGGTCACAATTACAGGATGGCGCAAGTATGCTAGAGGCTCGTCCTGCTTCAAGAGATATCGGAGAATAATGATCCTCACCTCGGCCGGGAGATCGAGGAGTGGGCAGATTTTGGAGCTTGAGGTTGGCCTCATAGTCCGACGTTCCGTTTGTAGAAGTTGCTGTGTCTCTGACCGCCCTGACTTGAGGGTCATTTGATTTGTGGGTGCCATGTCTGCCGTGAAGCCACCTGCTGGCACAGACGCCCGGGTCTACAGACGTGGTAGAGCCACAAAGAGTCTCGAAGAGAGCTCTCTCGTCAGCCCATGTTGGATCTTCTGCGACTGTGAGGTCGTGCAAATGGTAAGGAGAAGAGAAGTCACGAAATTTGTACGCGAGGTCACCACGTGCAAGGAAGGTGCGTATCCCCCGCCGAGGTAACTACGGTGGATGGTATTGCCGGCAAACGTGTTTTTGATCTCAAGAGCTCCATCTCTCCTGCCGCTCTCGATTTGCTCTTACTGATGCCAAGTTCGCAGGTGTACTCCGATAGAACCTGGTCAAAATTATTCATGGACAGCAAAAGACCCAGTCGGATCTTCGATGATTGGAGATACTGCGATTATCCGCCCACGGACTCGGTCGTCTACGATGAAGAGGAGAATCTCAATTGCTTGGCCGACTACCGGCCATACGACTCGAACACAGAAGCCATGGTCATAGCTATCGGCGGAAACTCCCGTCAGGGCGTCTACAGCCACGACCCTGAAGTAGCTTATGGGATCTTCTTCGGTCCAGAATCGCCGCGCAACTACGAATGCATGCTCGACAAGTGCGTTCCACAGACAAAACGGCTTGCCGAGTTGCGTGCCGCTACCGTGGCGGTCGATATGGCCCGCGAGATCTGGAGCAAAGTTCCGAAATACAACGTCATCATCCTGCTCACAGATTCATCCTACCTGGTCGACGCGATGAATAATGCCATCTGGAAATGGACTGCGCAAGGCTTCCGAGACTCCAACCGCCGTCCAGTGGCCCACGCGAAGGTTCTGCAACGCCTCCATAATAGCATTCAGGCATTGGAATCTGCCGGTGCAACCATCAAATTCTGGCAGGCCGGGACGAGTTACATCAATGCGGCGCAGACATTGGCCAACGCAGCCTTGGACGAGCGTATGCTGTCAGAGACGCCACGAGAGATGGCGATAGAAGGGTCTTGGGCGAGACTTGACCCGGTCCTTGAGCAGTTCAAGAATGCCTGGTGCAGGGGCTTTCTGCCTAAGAGGCTTCCTGGGACAAGGAGAGAGGGTGTTGCGTCTGTCGTTGAAACGGCAGGCTAGGGTGTTCGACGTCTCTGAGGGTTGAGGCTGGGACATAGTTCGGCTGCAAGTCTGGTCAACATGCGCATCCTCCTTGGTGGACCCTTTGGAGAACTGAGTGTCACAGCTGTCTCATGCCACTACAGCCCGGCACACCAGCGAAGGACTCCCGAAGATATATTGGGCCCATCGGGCTGAGAGAACTGTCAGAGCTTTGCATAACGACAGCGCCTTAGTGAGAGACAACCCTCCTTATTGAAGGGTCACCAGCTGGAGATGATCTGTGATAACTCGGGTGGGAAGATTCCACCAGACCGCGGAGGCTCCGGATCAAAAGACCTGCCGAATCGGTCAATCGTCCTCCCTAACGACCTCAAGCATTATGATATCTACCTCTGTTCCTCTAAATCTTGTCCAATGGAATGGGTTGTGGATGAATAAAGACGTCTAGGCAATGTCGAAACAACAGCCTTGCATCTCGAACGAGCCGTCGGAACGTACCGACGCCGGCCACGCACGAAACATTTGTCTCACTCCTGCGAAAAGCTTGCGATCGTCTCCTGCCCAGCGGGTGAGCGGACGAACGGTCGAAGTAGCTGAGCTGAGCTGAGTTGCCGCGCCATGCCTTACGTTATGCATAACGCAACCGTAAGCCAATCGCAGTGCCGTCAAGCGTGAAGTTGAAGCTGTTATGGCTTACAGAATACGACTCAAGGCTAGCGGATCTTCTGCCCATCAAATCCGATGACAAAGATGTTCGACATTGACGATGGGAAGGGCCATCGAGCATGAAGCTGTCGTGGCTTACAAAATACGACTGAAGGTTAGCGGATCCTCGTGCCCAGCAATTCCGGAGATAAAGACGTTCGACATTGACGAGGGCTGTTGGCGTGATGGCCAAGGAAACGTGCTGTTACTTGTACTCGTATCCAAGCGTTCGGTTCGCCGATCTACCGGATCCGAATCCAATCAGGTTGCGGCTCGACATGGGAACAAAGTTTGAAATGGGCGAGATGAACCGTCTGGGTGCCTCTCTAGCCTGGGCGGTTCGGGTTTATCGGAGCTTCAAATCGGAACTGTGTAGATGCGCTCAAAGGTTGATCTGGTGTGACTCGGAATGAAGTTTTTCTGCCTCAGTTCTATACCACCCGCTCTATTGTCATTAGATACCTGTATAGTACATGGTCGTGGAGTAGTCCCATATTCTAGTGTATAAATGCAAACAAATGCTCCTTCCATGCAAGGTCGTAACCGTAAAAAGTCCGCTCATTGCGAGAAAAGTGTAACAAGAATATCAGGCAGAGAAGTGAGGTGGGAGCCGTGACCCTACATATTTGCCCTCCAGTGGATGGATGTGAATGAAACGAACTCCGTATATGCTAGTAGCAATTCGCTCTTCTTAAGCAGCACCACCATCCAACTTGACCTTCCCCTTTATACTCTCCCATCTAGGCGCAAAGCTAATGACGAAAGTAAGAGCCGCACAAGCGACGGCGATTGCAAAAGGAACTCTGAGTCCCTCCATATAAGCATCCAAGATCCCTGGAATCTGAGCGGCGTCGAACACCCTTCTGAGATCCGTGGCGCCGGTCGCGAGAACCTTGCCAGCGTCCACGGTCGGTGCCTTAGATGGCAGTTGATGGAGCAATTTATTGGCGAAGCCGGATTGAGCAGCGGAGATGAACACCGCGCCTCCAATGGTCTGGAAGAAGAGGATGATAGCAGAGACGGAGCTGAGGTCGGAGGGCTTGACGATCGCTTGGCCGACGATAACCGGAATCTGAAAGATGAGGCCCAGGCCGATACCCACGAGGGCTTGGTAGCCGATCCATTTGCTGGAGCCGGATTCGATTTCTAGAGTGTAGATGAGACCGGCACCGACTGAGGCGAGGACCGAGCCAAAGGCCATGAGAGGGACGTAATGGCCCCACACTGTCAACAGTCCACCACTCGCGACTGTGAAGATACTGGCGCCAAGGACAAGAGGCAGATTGTCGATGCCTGACTTTGATGCGCTGATGTTCTTCGTCACTTGAAAGTAGATTGGAAGGTCTTCACTGTTGTTAGCCCAACAAGAACGGTATCGGGTCAACCAGAAGATAGAGATTCTGGGCAAGCTGAGACAGGTTTCGGGGTGTACTCACAGTATAGGAGTATGAAAAAGGCTCCTGCAACGGTGAAAATATAGGCGCACATCGCTCCAATGGTCCTGTCCTTCAGTAGTCGAGGTTGGAGGAGGGCGCGATCTCCCGAGTAGAACTCAATGCCGATGAAAACGAGAATGAGGATGCCGAAGAGGACCAAAACGGCGATGACGCTGCCATCTGACCATTTCTTTGTGGCACCACCCCATTGCATTGCCAAAAGGTAGCAGACGATAGCAGCCATAAGGGTAAAGGTACCGGGAAAGTCCATTTGTAAAAGCCTCTCTCTCCATGACGCCGCTTGAGGTCGAGCAGCTTTCGGTGTTTTGAAGAAAAGGAAGATAATGGCTCCTGCAACACCACCGATGGGGAGATTGATGTAGAAACACCACCGCCATGATAGATGATCGGTGAAGACGCCGCCGAGTAATGGTCCGATTACAGATGCCACGCCGAAGGTCGCACCCATCACACCTGTGAATGCCGGACGCTTTGCTGGCGGTGCTGAAAATGCGATGATGGTGTATGATCCTGAGGCAATGCCTGCGCCGCCCATGCCGGCAATGGCACGTCCCACAATCAACGTTGTGGAGTTGTTGGCGACAGCGCAGATCAACGATCCGATTTCGAAGATAAAGATACTCGTCAGGAACGATATCTTCAATGGAAAGTACTTGTAGAGCTTTCCCCATGTTGCCTGGAAGGATCCGATCGTCAGGAAGAAGCCTGAGCCATACCACCCTACTTGGTCGAGGGAGTGAAACTGATCGGTGATCCGAGGAATAGCTGTTGCAACAATGGTCATGTCCAATGCAACGAGGAAGATACTGCAGGCTAGGGCTACCACAATCATGGCAAGGGGAAAAGCTTTGGGGTAGTCGGCGGTGTGGATCCGAGAGATCTCTCGACCTAGGTCGGTGCCATCGACGTGAACATCTTGTTCCTCGTCCAAGACATCCTTTTCGTTGTGGATGGATTCGTGAGAATTGGAATTCTGTCGAGTGGTACTGTCAACTTCGACTTGTTGCTTCTCAAAGTCGGTGTCTAGCTGTGGAGGTTTGGAGAGGTCGGAACTAGAAGTCGAGGCTGAAGGATGGGATGACTGGAGGGGCGCCATTGCGATTGACACAAGGCAAAATCAAAAACAAGAACCAAGTCACACGATGGTGTAAAGTCGCTCACAGCCTTGTGAAGAAGGAACGGAGGTTGAAGAAGACTTAAAAAGGTCGAAGCAAGACCGAAGAGCTGTACTGAACTTAGGCTGTGCAACTCCAGAGCACTGTCGAGATATATGTATCGAGCGCAACATTTGACATCTCGGAACAAAGCCAACTTCATTCCCGGAGATACGCTGTTGATAACGACATCCAGCTTCAAAACCGCATCAAACGACGGAAAAGAACGATTTCGTCCGTGATTCAGGTCGCGTTGCAGGACAAAGAAAACCTACCAAGCACCAAATACGACATGTGGAAAAGGGATGAACAAAGCAAATGTTGTGGACTCATTAAAAGCGGGCTGGATGAATCATAGCGGACCTCGATATCGTATCAAGAGATACGGTTGAGCACGTTTGGCACGGAGAGCTTCCCACGTGGAGATCCGAGGCGAGGCTGTAGAATACTGGAAGCTCTGAGAGGTCGAAAGCTCTTCGGATGAGGCTGTTATCCGGGACCCGGCGCAAGCCCAAAAGATCTGGAAACCCACAGCACGTCAATTTTGACGGGGCTTCCGGAGATACAGGCGGCAACAAGCAACGATCTCGAGGCTCCCATTCGCTGGGTTGCATTTGCTGAGGAGCTCGGCGACACGTCCGTAGGAAGAAAAAGGGTGCAACCGCGAGCAAAAAGGAGACAGCTTGACAGAGTTTGAATCAAAGTGCGAGCCAAGAGAACGCCATCTCGAACCAGACCGGATAGTGACACACGCTATGCGAGGCTGGCCAGAGAGGAGGCGTTGCCGTATCGAGCTATCAAAACGACCGGAAAGCTTTGGCCCATGGACATCCGAGCGATCGATGTCGCGATAGCCTCAAGTTGACGCGGGTGAGGTCATCATCAGATCGTGTTTGCGGATGAATCATTTTGGACTTGCAGGAGTCATTGGCATGCGACCAACTTTCGCCCGTTGAGACTTGGATGGGGTGATCAGCCAGTACGTTCCACCTATTGGTACAGTGGTGTTACAATCCCAGGCAGAAGGGAAAGTGGTAACGGGCAAAGTTGGGAAATTTCTTTGTCAGGAAACGGACGAAGGGCGGTCGAACGGACAGAATGGCTCATCCTCGCATTGTTAAATTAGGCAGGTGGGCTTTAGTTGGATGGCGTATTTCTAAGCTGCCTTGTGCAATGGAGAAGGTGAGTCGAGGGTGAGAGTGCAATGAGCGTCACGTGCGGCTTGTCAGCGCTCAAGTTTCTGTCAGACAGCAGACCTGCTCGATTGAAACGCTTGATTTGATCTGACAGCATGCGTCAGACGCAAATCTGCCTATGACTCGCCTGTGTATGGCTGCTCAACACAAGCTCGTCGTTGCGCATAGCCTCTAACGTGCCCTCTACGGTCGTCGGGTAGAGCAGGTGCGAATCTGAATGTTCCAGAACGTCCATGACTAGCTTTTGACAAGGACCATACGTACACTTCGAAAGTGCCTGAGCCCTGCCAGTCGGCAGAAGTGCCTCTCTAATCCGCGACCCAGAGCGGTGTCAGCGATCTGCATCCGGGGAATATCTCTCAGAACCCTACCTGAGTAAGCCAGTGGGAGGGCATTACCACTGCCTGTGCCGCCTCTCTACTGTACACACCTGTTCTCACTTTGTCTCAAGCGGACACTTTAGCAGCCGGTCTACCGTCCTCGCCCTCATCCGTGCTATACTACCATGTCGCATACTGGAAGCAACTCCACCTCCCCATATAACCCCGATTCTTCGGGCCCCAATTTCGACCATAGTCAAGGTCCGCCGCGGAAGAAGATGCGAAAAGGCACAAAGAGCTGTTTGGAGTGCCGGCGAAGGAAGATCAAGTGCAACTTCGAGCCGGGGAGGCCGGCCGTCTGTAACGAGTGCTATGCCAGAGGATCAACGTGCATTGATCAAGAGCATGGCGATATCCAGACATACACCCAGGCTGCTTCGGAACAGTCGTCATATAGTCTGCGAGAGAGGGTTTCGCAGCTTGAAGATCTAGTAAAGCAGGTTCTATATCGGTTACCCGAGAAAGGTGCCGACGGCAGTGCCAACGGCAACGGCAATACCGATGCGTCCTCCGCTCCCGAGTCAGACAAGAGCCAGCTCGACGCCCAGGCTGCCGAAGTCCTCAAAAGTCTCAAGAGTTCGTTACGGCAGGCGGACGCGAGCATAGAAGGGTCCATCATGCTCCCGGGTGGATTGCGAGACGACGCTCCAGCATTGACATTGTTCGACAATGCAGTCATTGAACGAAAGGAAAGCCAACCGGTCGTGTCGAGGGCACAGTACAACAAGACAAAGACTCTGCTGGCCGCTTTAAACAAGTTGCTACCGTCCCCGTCTGACCTGGAGGTCATCCTAGAACAATCGCACGAGTGGTGGACGATATGGAAAAAAATGTTTCCCGAGATCACCGATAGTCGGTGCGACACAATTAAAGAATCCGTCTCGCATTCGTTGCGATCAGAGAAACCCGCCGAATTGGCCAAGATCATGCTATGCATTGCCATTAGCATCCATCAGCTGCCCAACCACTTTGACTGGTCCAAGCTACAGATCCGGGAGGAACCGGCCGAGTTGATGGAGCGATACATTGCGACCGTTGATAAGCTGATCACTTCCGACGACGAGATTGCGGCCACTCTGGACGGGATTGAATGCATGATGCTCGAAGCCAAGTACCACGTCAATATGGGCCGACCGCGACGAGCTTGGCTACTCTTCCACCGAGCACTCGCGTTCGCCCAGTTGTTGGGCATCCACAGATTAGCTGCGCAAACAGACAAGACCTCCCTAGACTACCAGCGCTCAGTCAACATCTGGTGTCACCTTGTGATCGGTGACAGGTATCTGTCGCTTCTCCTTGGCCTGCCTTATTCAGTTTCGGAGAGCTTCGTCACCCCATACATCCCAGTGTCCGGGCCTCCACCCAGCTCCGTCAATGACGGGGAGTACTATGTTGGCAAGATGATTCCGATCATCACCAAGATGATCGATCGCAACCAAAGCGTCGTGCCAATGGGCTACTCCGCCACACTCCGACTCGACCAAGAATTGGAGGAACTGCACAATGCTCAAGATCCCGACTGGTGGTCTCCAGAGCTGGTCCCTGGTGCTCGTGCTGAAGATCACTTCGACCGGCTTTCTGCCCATTTCTACCATCACCAAGCGAAACTGCTCCTGCATATGCCTTTCATGCTCCGATCGTCGAGCGACAAGCGCTACCAATACTCTCACAACGCCGCTCTGGACGCCGCCCGAGAAATGATTCGCGTCTACGAAGCCCTGCGGACCAACCAGGCAGTCGGACCGTTCATTTGCAAACTGATCGACTTCCAGGCCTTCACGGGCGCCATGCTTCTTCTGATAAACCTGTGCGGTTACTCTCAACGCCACCGTGGAAACGTCGCCCAACAGACCGACCTCGAACAAGACCAGCAGGACTCCGATCTCATCGACAAGACAATCGCTCTCCTGAAAGACGCCGCCAAAGAGCCCGGTGGCGTGGTCGCCGCACAAAGCGCACAAGCAATGGAAATGCTCGCCCGCGTGCGCGAAGGGATGGACGACGACAAAGTCGCTGAATGTCGCGGCGAGACGTGTCAAGTCTCAATCCCTTACTTTGGGACAATCTCGATTGGTACGGGCAAGCACTTTGTCCCGATCAAGCCGGGGACATACCAGCAGCGGTCAGCCAGTGGGAAGCCAATCAAAACGACCGTAACCTCAGGTGGAGTGCCAACGAGTACAGGTCTCCCCACGCCCCCCTCAGTATCGTCAAACAGCACACAACCTTCTCCTCTGACCACAAGCCTTGACCACCAGCATTCGCAACAATACTCACAAGCACGCCGCTTTCCCCAGTACGAATCCACGAATTACATCGCCCCCGGCCTAGACCAATGGCCCGACAATAATGCCATGTCCGACGACCCCTTCATCACCTTCGACAGCTTCATGGCCTTCCCGCCGCAGCCGCCGACCGACTTCCCTTCCGCCGGTGGCGTGAGCATCTCGTCCAGTGGAAGCGGCTTCACCCCCCAGGGCATGCAGGGAAGTCCGTACAATAACACCTCTGGAGGCACGCCGAACCAGCACAATGATCTGAATGCTTCGGTTGCTGCGGGGGGACTGGGCAACTTAGCGTCGAGTGGATTCCCGTTTGGGAGCTTTCCTTTTGGGCAGAGCGGCGTGGATTTGGATCAGGGGTGGAATTGGTTCGGTGTGGATGCGCCTGTAGTTCAATGAGTTTGCTATGATTGCTATGATGAAAATGCTGGGTATGGCTGTGGATCGTGGAGTTTGACGTTAGTGGAAAACCTGGCCTTTTAGTTGTCATGGCTGCACATGACCGCACTGAAGAAGATTATGTTTATATTCTATCCATGCTGGGACGGGTGCTGTCAGGCCTCAAGGGCCATCTTGTGGACATGGGGCTGCAAGGATCCAAAATGGTCGATGGCAACGACTTATTCAATAGTCGATGAGATAGGTACAAAATGTGACGCACGCTTCCACGTCGTCTTTGCGATCCGAGAGGCGCAGAAGCCAATTGGCAGATAGTCAGTATCTAAACAAGCGACTTTCCCTGTACCACTTGTTTCATCTGATATTCTTGTATCACCCGTGCGGAGCGGGAGGTAAACTAAGAAGGTCAGAGCACAGTGAGACCAGAGTGAGGGGAGACTGAGAGGACGGTAAGGGGAGAGTAAGGCGACAGTAACGGAGGAGTGAGAGAACAGTAAGGCAGGAGTGAGAGAACAGTGAGCTGAACGTGAGATAACAGTGATGAAGAAAGTGAGCGAAAAGTGACCGTAGACTGAGCGAAGAGTTGAAGGCACGCGTCAAGGCCTAGCGCTGTGCCTACCTCTGATAACAGTTCAGGATGGAAGAACTTGTGACTGCGCGAGTATAAGAAAGGCGAAGTGAGAGCTGTACTTCCTTCAAGACCCATAATTTGTGCCTCGTGACTAACTGCTGTTTCACATTGCTGGTAATCATGCTGTCCGCTACTTTCCCTCCAACTCAAGACTGCATGACATCCTTTGCAGGAAAAAACTCTTTCATCCTCAACGCCGTTGGCCTTCTCTTGCTGTCCTTCTTGTGGGACGCACGAATCCATGACTAAGAACCGCTCGCTTCGCTCCGTGGCCGAGTGAATCGCTCTATGCTCAGGCTCTAGTCAAGCCAGCATTCGTTTCGGAGGCGGCTTCTGAAGCTCACCGAGATATTCCAGTGCTCCAAGGGAGCACTCGTTTTATTTTGACGACCGCGGTAAGATCAACTCCAGGACTCCTATATACTGAACACTGTGAACATCGCTCATCGCCCTTTATGGCCGTTTGCTTTGCCAACTCGAAATCGCCACTGCCTGGGGATCAAGCAGGTCTCATCTCGACTCTCTCGAAGAATGATCACAACCACTGCCATCGCGAAGGTATCTCTCGACCTCACTGCACAGCGTTTTTCAGATACCATGGCAAGTGGTCCAGGACAATAACATCACGGTCGCGTTTGGAAGCAGCGATCGCAGCGGCAACCATATCCGCCTTCTTCGCGCCTGTCGGATCATCCAAGGCCATATTGGCAAGGCGATCTGCGTTCTGGTTCAGCTCGCGCGGTAAGAGCCAAAATTGCACTTGGATGCCCTTTGTCTCCAACCCATATATAAGATGGTCGAGGGTATTGAAGGCTTCTCCGTTGGCCACTGCGCGCCCTCTGGAATTGGTGAAATCGTTTTCTCTCCACTTATAGATATGTCTGTCGATCGAATGAACCAGGTACGATGAGTCCGTCTGCAGAACGATCAGATTGGTCGGGTCTCTGCGAAACCCTTGCTTGTACATGATGCGTTGTGCCGCATTGATTGCTTCGATTGCCGCGCGAATTTCAGCAGCTTGGTTGGTGTGCGAAGCCGATGCCTCGAGGCAGCCGTAATCATTCCTTGGTGAGTCTGGGCCGAAGTAAAGGCCGTACGATGCTCGGGCTCCAGGTGATCCATTGCCCCGGCAAGCTCCGTCAATGGCAATGACTATTGTATCAACTCCGACCCGGCAAGTCTCGGGTCCGGTCGATCGCATGCGCAATCTACTGATCTGTTCTTTACGCTCATACTGGAGCGCATTTGGTGGCGAGGTGCCTGTGTTCTGCAGGATCAAGTTGTATAGCTCGTTGTCGAAGCGGCGGTCTTTTCTCTGGCTGGACTCCATACCGTGCACAACACACTGGGCACGGCTTCTCAGGATTATAGGTGCAAAGAGAGCACACTGACTTGTGTTGCTGAATTCCAGTTACGTCAACAAATGATATAGTCGGGTAAGCCGGGTCTATACTAGTCAAAGGGGAAGAAAAAAGAGGGGGGCTCGGAGGGCGGGACAAGCTAATCCTCTTCGAGGCTCGTCAGACAACGGGTTGCTTAAAGAACAATGTTCCCGAGCAATACCAATCTGGCACAAAAGAAGCTTTTGAGTCATACTACAGTGTTCATCGCTGTATTGCTGAAAAAGCTGGCCTGACCAGGCTGCTGCAATCATAGTGATTAAGTCTAATGGCTCAACTCTCGAAGAGGAGCATCTAACTATTGCGTGGGTATCATGTCTATCTTTCATGGTTCTGTTTTAAAATGACTTTTCCGTTCCGTAGGATCATTGCCGATCCTCCCAATGCCATGCTGTTAGCCGTTATCCATACAGCTCCTCAATCCATGCAGGTATCCTGGTATCCCAATGCCCATTAGTCTGTACAGTTGTCCTCCATCCCGTGAAAATGCTGTTCAAGGAATAATTGATTAAGCTGGCGGTCCAAAGCGACCACCGTTTCCACCCCAGTTGCCGCCTTGCCAGCCGCCTCCCCACGAGCTCCAGGGTCCTGAAGAGGATGCGGCTGTAGGGGTAGGAACTGAAGGGGTAATGGAAGATGCCGTGGCGGTGACAAATGACGATGGCGCCTCTGTCGGCAGGGGTGTGAAGGTGTTGGTGAAGGTAAAGATCGTGTTGCTCGTGATCGCTGTTGTTGCGAGGGTCTCAGTTGGAGGGACGGTGGAACTGGGCGCAGTGACGAATATGGTGGAAAAGCTGGGACCGGTTGATGTGGCCGTCTGAGATGCTGTCACCGAAGTAGCAGTCGCTGTCGCCGTTTGAGTAGACGCTGCACCGTTGTCGCTGTAGACCTTCAGGCTGTTGATGAGCCAATAAGTGTCCTGGAACGCAGAAGGGTTATTCTGCACGTAGCTTTGGCAAGTGGAGGCCTTCGGCGAGCACGTGGCGTCTGTAGACCAGACAGCACCAGCCCAATCACCGCAGAAAGTGACATCAAAGACGAGTTGTTGGTCCTTGACATGTTCGTCGATATCGCAGCCGCCGGTAAACTGGCCCTGGGGAAGGCCCCAGTTCGACGGATCAGGGTTGCCGCTTGAGATGTCAGATGGGATGCTGCCTCTGGGAAAGAACCAAATGCTGATCGCCTCGCTTGTCCACTCTGTTGCGTAGACACCACCACCGTTGGCATTGAATCCATTGCCGTAGTTCGAATTGTCTTGACTTGCAATGGAACAACCAGCATTCGCAGGTTGGTTGGCGGCATTGACGTCGCAGTTGGCGGTTGATAATGATCCAGAGAATGCTCCAGTACTTGTGATCGAGCAGCCAGCGTTCGTGTGTAGAGTCATTGCGTTTGCCGACTGGCTGTTGACACCCTCGATGATATCGATTTCACCGTTGACTGGCCAATTAGGTCCCAGCATCCAGAATGCTGGCCATGTTCCACAAGCGCCGGCAGGCATATGCGCGAGGTCGAGAATGACGAGACCGTGGTTGTACACCTTTTTTGTGCTTATTCGGATGCTGTCCCGGCCGCGACCAGTAGCAACATTTGTAGAGTCGACTCCCATGTAGACGGCTCCGTTGTCTATTTTGTAGAGGCTAGCGGCTGTAGCTTGATCGTAGGAGAGGTAATTGACATAGCCGTTCGTTGGGTCAGCGTCCTGATGCACATCATGTTAGTATCGAGCTGTAAGCTGAAAGACTCCAGATCTTACGGTGAAGAAAGTGAACTGGTCTGCGAATGTGTCAGAGGAGTAGTCATCTTCAAGAACGTAGGATGCGGAGGCAGCCACGGCCAAGAAGGATAGATTGATCAAGGAGGAACGCATGATGCTGGAGAGCTCTCGTTTAGTAAGGTATGCTTTGCGAGGTTGAGTGTTGATGATTGGAAGCCGTGAGCATGTCTGTCAAGAGCAGCAGTCTTATATGAACTGAAGACGCCCATCTTGCACAGAAGATATGACCAGCGAGGCTGGTGAAGCCTGCGCAAAGTGCTGTGACAGTCAGTGAAGTCGTCGCCAGGGTGAATATGTTGGCGGGCACCGCAGAGAGAATATCTCGAGGCTGAAGAACCCACAATGGCACTAAATGAAGTATAGATGTGGAGAAACGAGTCTCACAGCAACCATCCGGTTGGCCTGCTGACCCAGTCCGTGAGACTAGTGGTCTTGCCATTGGAGGCTGGAGACCCTTTGAGGCGCAAACCATAAGATACGCGAGAGGTCGGGGGAGATCGACGCTAGTGTGACCAAGCGAACCCTGAGCCTGCGAATACGCGATGCGAGGGCGCTGTCGTCGACCTCATGGCAACCAGGCCAATGGAAGGTGAGCTTCCAGTGCTTAAAGCTCTTTGGACTTGCGCTTGGAGTCGACGCAGCTGGTCTTTTCGGCAACCCGGAATTTTCGCTTGGTCGGCTCGCGCGCCGAACAGTTGTCCGTTCCAGCAATGCTCCGTCCAGACAATCCTCCGACGATCCCACCATATTCATCATCGCCATGCCTGTGGCAACGAGCTGCTGTTGGTTTCTGGCCATCTTGGTCAAGAGACGCGATCCTCTGAAGCAAGAGGAGCTCGGAAATTGGATGGGATGTCGTCCTCGCCCGAAAGAGTGTCACTTTGCTTGCGCGCGACTTGAGAGAGACTGGCCAGCCTCAGACATACCTTTGACATGAGCAACAACGAGATCAAGCATCGCGGATTGCGACAATAATGTGGCTTGATTGGTGGTCGTGGTGTGGTCTTGAGGAGGTTGCTCAGAGGACAACAACCTTTTGGCATGAATAGAGTTCGGAGGGAAATTGAGCGCTAAACCACAAGGAGAAATATGTGAGACGCCATCAACAAGCCACGGTTCTGCGTCCTCGAGACGAACTGTCGTTCCTCGCGAGGACTTCCCCAATGGTGTCGGACTGCAATCTCCAGCCAACGATGAGAGGTCATCGAGAGCATCACATCGGTGGACACAGATAACGCAATCCCCGAATCAACTCTTCATGCCGGACCACATGCTAAAGAGAATTCAACTCGCAATAATCAGATTGCTGCTCAAGCAGAGGGGATGAAACTTGGTGGCGGGGTGGAGAGACTGTCTCATCGTTTGCATACGCTTCGTGAATTCGTCAACCACCTAGAAATACATCTTTTGAATATTGCCCGTCCGCTGTTGTCCGCCTTTTGTGTTTGTCACTTTTGAAATGACTTCTGGCTCCATGAAATGCCTCAGCATGCTCCGCTAATCGTGTTGCAAACCCGCATGGTTACTCTTCTTTTGTCCCTTATCAAGTGATGGTTACCGATCTCAGAATTTGGCGAGAGCTGCAGGACATCCTAAGCCTGCGAGATCTTTTGCGGGGGGACGTAGGTGTTCGACCATGTCTTCCTGTTTGGCTGGAGGAATCTCATCAACCCGACGACTGGTGTGTTGATCGGCGATTCACCAGTGAACAGGAACATGTCATATAGCCAGCCGCCAAATGTGCATCCGAAGAAAGGAGCCACCATCGGAACCTAGAAATTTCGTCAGTGGAAGATAACTCGCCTTTGATGGCGAATCACTATACCCAGAAATAATAATCACCGGCTCTCCACACATTTCGGCCATATCCAAGCATGTACGACATCAATCTTGGTCCGAAGTCTCGAGCAAGGTTAATCGCATAGCCAGTTTCCCAGCCACTGTTTGAGAGTGAGTCAGTCGACGAGTACTTCACTTCAATGGACGACAATTGTGCCAAACTTACAAGCAAGCACCAATTCCAAAAATGACAAAAAATAGCCCAAGAGGCGTAAGAGGGCCAGCTCCGAGGTTCCCGTCGTCCTTAAGCACGTAGATCAGAAACATCAGAAGCGTGCTGGCGATGAACTCGGAAAAGAATTGGCCCGTCTTCGTCATGAATGCAGCTGGGTAAGTGCAGAAGATGCCCGCGGTCGCCGTATCTGAATAGCCAGGTACTGTTCGGATGTTCGGTCCACCCTCAAAGACATCAATAGCCGACTTGTAGTTGGCATACACAACGCCCGAGGCGCACATTGCTCCTAAAACTTGAGCGACCATGTATACCGGAAATTTGCGCCACGGGAACTTTCGGAATACACAGTTGGCGAAGGTAACGGCTGGGTTCAAGTGAGCCCCTGAGATGCCGGAAGTGTAGACTCCCACTGGAAACAGGTTAGCTTCCTCGGTCCAAAGCGGAGGACATTGAAGAAGACGAAGGGACCGAAATGCGGCCTTCAACTCTGTCACGATTGCGATCTTGGATGACGAGGCTGACTTACACATTACACCCAGCCTGCGAGAGTTAGTGAAAGCACAACTATGTATCGAGGTTTCACTTACCCCCAGCCCCACGAGATGGACTGATAGTCACCCTTAGTGGCATTACTTAAGACAACCTGGGCCACTACACCGTCGCCAAACATGATCAGGATGAAGACTCCCATGAATTCTGCAAACGGCTCCCGCATGTAGTGCCGGAATCTGCTCCAGGCAAGGTCTGGCATAGATTGGACGACATCTTCCTGGGGTATCTTGTGGTCGACAAGAGGTCCATGTTCCGCGTATGCAGTAACACCATCTACTGTGGTAGGTCGGTACTCGCGGGGATGGTGGAAGACACCATGCTCACCATGGCCATGCTCATTGTGAGTAGCAGGAGGTGTCGATGACAGAGATTCCTTCTCAAGAGCCATGACTTCGGCGTCCTTAGGTTTGGTCGAGACTGCGGAAGGAGGAAAAGAAGTGGACTGAATATGGTCACTAGCCATCTTTTGTGTAAGCCACCAAAATGGGAGGCAGATCAGATTCTTATGGCTTCCCTGGGCTGCAGGGAGGGTTTATGGCTAGCGTGTGAGGTGCCATTGCAGGGCCCAGCTCGAGCTCCGGAGGCGGGCGGATACGAGCCACTCATCGCGGAGTATTGATGGGGATTGTTGCCATCGAGCGGCGGAGGTGCATGCAGGCGAAGCAGCTCGGAGGAGGGGACAAGGTACGAGGCATGCAACACCGCACGAATGGAAATGCTTACTATCCATGTTCGTGCTGATCGATCTCGGTCCAATCAAGCCGAAGGCCTTACACAATGGCGAGACTGGATGTCAGCAGTCTCGAAGTCACGAGAGCCTGGGAATCTTGTGACTTGGTGATAGTGTTGTGTGGCAAGGACAATAAAGGCTGCTGATTTAGGCTTCTGGTCCGATGCTGAGGTTGCTTGTGAAGTCACCAGAGAAGCTGCTCTTCTTCTGGGCGAGCCATAAACTGACCAACGAGAGGCTCGGGGCAAGTGCCACCGAGGCTGACATTTTGCAAGTTCCCCAGCCATTCTCAACGTTCTTACTCTCTTTGGGAACTCCACGCCAACCCTGGGCGCCGTATCGATTAATCATCGCCACTCAGTGCAGCATCATCAGGGTACCTTTTACCCAACGTTTAGGCCAAAGTATCCCTTGACAATTGCTTAGTGTCGAAATGTTTGCGATTCGAAGAAGCTCCCAAAGGTTCTGGCCTCGGGAGACCTGAATTCCCGACCGGCTCTAGATGCTATCGGAAATCCTTAATACGTCGCACACTCCTCGTGTCTCAAACGGTCATCTTGCTGAAATCCACCAGGAGACTTGCCGGTCTCTGATGGACGTGGCAAGACGGCTGTTGACGACACGTGGTGCGTACGGGAGAAAAAGAACGTGCGAGAAGCGAAAGCGCAGCGTCGTCCCCAGCCTTCTACCCCGCATACCGAGAAGCCTTGGAAATCCTTCCAGCAGCGCTTATCGTCTCTACACGCCACCTCGGAAAAATGACTGTTTCTTGCGTATCTCTTTGATAAAAGTGCTCAGCTCAGCTTCCGTATAGCTACCAAACCTGTCCTCGTAATTCATTTTTCGGGTCGTGTTTGGGTACAGCGCAGTCTTGCAGTGACTGGCTCGCTGATGTTGCACTGCTCATGCTGAACTAAAGGAAGCTGCCGTGTCAACCCCGCCCTTGGACCGGGCCCGAGTCAGGCTGTGGTTGGCCTGATGTACATTAGTATGCGGGAGTGGCATCCTCGGGTGCATCCCTAAGGCATCTTTGGTTTTTCTGGCCCGTTTTCCCCAGAAACTCATGCGTCTCGAACCATGATCGGCATATAGCTGATTGAACAAAGCAAAGAAAGACGATTCTCCGCAATCTTGGCCGTTTCTAGGTTTGACTCAAGAAAGAATATCCCCTTGGCTATCACCTTGAACTCACGTGTATTTGCGACGGTCTTCCCGAAACCCTGGATTCCGCGCATCCACTGATTTACACTGCAATTCGGGGTCCGACCTCCGAGCCCAACTCCATTCGCTTCGAGGATTGAATACGCAGGGTGAGCATCCTTTCTATGGTCGCCTCCAGGCTTTTTTTCAGAAGTTACATGGTGGTCTCGGGACTGCACCTTCTCTCGAAGCAGCATTTCGGTATCGGACAAGCCCTGAATCTGATTGGCATTTGATCTGGAACAACACGGGGAGGCCATCAAGTCAAGCGAGGTTCCCATGTCAAGCAAAGGTAGAGGTTTCTTTGCCTGGAGATTGCGATATCGACTGAAGCGATTCCATTAGCCCCTGAAAGATCAGCGATTTGCTCGTTGAGCCAAGAGACTCGTATCTTGTTGCGTACTTGGGCCATTGTCGGCATGAAAACGGTTCCAGAGCGTATTCTCCCCGATAGTCTGGACTTGGGTGCCAGCCGGGAACGTTCCCATCGGGTCTGTCGGAGGCATGGAGATCCACAAAGTCGGGAGCGCGGTGACGAACTCAGTGGGATGGAGGTGATAAGGATCAGAAAGTGTGGACTCCAAGGACCCGAAGTCGGGATTCTGCAGGTAGACCAACCAATCATTTGGTCGACTTGGTCGACCATAGATCACAGGTAAGTCGTGCGGAGCCTGATAACAGCGAGGCCCTGTACGAAAAGGTAGGCCGCAACAACCTACGTACAAACTCCTCGTAAGCTCAAGAACTGGCTCGAAACATATCAGTCACAAGAGTCCGGTTGCCTGCCACTACAAAATCTCGAATTGTCGGAAAGCTTCCACAGACTCCTGAAAAGCGCGTTGATGGCAAGACGCCTCATAACAAGGTCACCACTCATACCAGCCGTCTATCACTATCTTTGTGAGACAGCTGGATGGCGAGTCCGGGAAGCGTACACAATAGATTGGTATGCGTTGACAAATGCCCCACGAGCCGTGAACGAAGATCCAGAGAGGCATAACTCAGTGCGAAGCAATCACCAATTGCGTCCAGTTGGGTGAGGGTAAGGCACACCTTTGCAAAATTGCCATGTCGTCACATGTTGGGGCGATACGGTGATCTGGAGTTGGACGTGTATCGTGAACCAGCTCTGTCAGTGATCAACGAGTGGTGTTCGATCAAGCAAGAAGGGTCTGCCCGGGGACGGCCAGAAACATCTTTGCATTGGCAACTCTCCGTGCATCGGCCAAAATCCGATCGGCTGGGTCGGCATCGTTGTGGCTGACTCTGAGCAAGGAGGTGTAAGCATGTGCTTGAGGAGAGCATCAAAATTGCAGATTCAAGTCTCGAACAAATTGCCTGAGAGGCGGGGCTGCTGCCCAGCAATATCAATGATGTGGCTAAATGTGTGGATGCGAACCAAGGTCTCGTAACTCGGAGTGCGTTCCGTAGGAGTGGATTGCTAAGATGTCATTGGGCTGCAAACACTGCACCGGCATCCGCTGTGAGTGTTGTCTTACTTCCAGATCATCCGATGCTGACTTACAGCTGCGTAGATGAACCACAAGCTCCACCTCGGTGCGAAAACATCGTCGAACGCGTACCATTTCGAACAATTGCTTCTCAGAGGGAAGCAGCTTTCGACGCGAATGCAAAAAGGTCGGTGACGAGCTTGCCACTGATGCTGGCATGGCGAACGTTGGCCGATCGAATCATAACTGATGTCAGCTTGAACGTGGCTGCCCGAATCCATTACTATTCATAAGAAAACCACAGATCAGGAAAAAGGTCTTCCATCGCGGCTGTTGCTGGTATTGATCAGCTGCGCTTCTTTTGGGGCGTCGACGAGCTGAACAGTCTCGACCTCGAAGGAAGTCTAATGCTGAGCCGTAAGTCACTGAAGCAAGCAGCGGACAAGTTTTCGGAAGATAGGAGAAAGCTGTTACCCTGGTGTCGATGTTGGGTTCGTTCCCGTATGTGCAGAGGGTCCTACTCGCTCGATGGTTGATAGATGCCTTGGTCGGTACCTGAAAAGGTTTCTGCTTCCGCAGGCGCTACTCATCGCGTATGTACCTCACCTCCCAAGTCGATGTGTGAATGCCTTATGGGTAGCAGATTCTTTATCGAAACGAGGCAGTGGTACGGGCTTTCGTCAAGGCTTGCCAACTCTGTGGCCACGTCAACTGGATGTGTCAACCATCGTGTACCTTCACCGCATACACAGCGACATCCGTCTTGCATATGAGCTCACAGATTGTACATCTAAGTGTCGCTATCGGACCAGGGCGATTCCATTTCAGCTGTTGAATTCAACGAGCAACCACTATGTCGGTGAGAAGGACCGGAGATGTGCCAAGCTCGGAGTTGTCTGCGGCATCTTTTTCGTCATTACATCTGAAATATGGTGGTGTTCAAGCACAGGCTTCGGGTAGGGCACGGGTATCAGATCCGGAGAATACCCTGCATTACACCGAATTCGACAGCTTGCCAGATCGATGTGATAGGCATGTCGGCTATCCGGCACTGATAGATTGTTGAATTTACCCCAAGAACGCACTGCTCTTATCCATACTGACGAATGTCCATGCAAGCGCATTTTGGAGATGCAGTGTCCTGGAAACCTGTGTGATGGTCCAGCTCTGCTGTGTTCGTCCACATTTCAGATAATGGTAGTCCTGGGTCGGTCTTTGCCTCGTGTTGCGAATTTTCTCACAAATTCTCTCCAGAGCAGATAGCGGTCATGTCGAGTCGAGACATATCAGTACGGGAGAAAGACGTCATCGAGGACGATGTACCCACCAAAAACCATGGTGGAAATCATTCGTTGACCAAAGAGACCTCGAATCTGGAGCTTCATCGAACCACAAGCACTTTGAGCCGCATTGCATCCCGTTTCAGCACTCGAGACATTGTTGATCCTGGACCGCCACCAGATGGAGGTTTCAAGGCATGGAGTCAGGTTGCGGCAGGCTTTATTGCCTGTTTTTCTACCTGGTTCGTTGGCATCTGGCAAAGTTGTCTGAGGAGAGCTGACTTAAGTCAGGGGATTCATAAACTCCTGGGGAACGTTCCAAACGTACTATACCACAGTACTTGGTGAATCACAATCGACGATCTCCTGGGTTGGCTCGATCCAGTTGTGGGTCGTGTTCTTCGTGTCAGCATTCTCGGGTCGAGCGCTCGACGCAGGGCTGTTCACGCCGACGTTCATCGTCGGCTGTGCGATACAGCTCCTCGGCATCTTCGCCACAAGCTTTTGTAAAGTGTTTTGGCAATTCGTGCTGGCACAAGGGATCTGCACCGGTCTAGGAAGTGGTATCTTGTGAGTCGACTCGGTGCCCAACCAGGTTCCAGACCCTGGTCGTTGCGACAGAGTTCCAGAACGTTGACATTCGCAGTTTCTGCCCTACTATGGGACTCGTGACAACATACTTCAAGAACAACCGAGGCCTTGCTGTTGCCATTGTATCCTCAGGGAATTCCTTTGGGGGCATGATCTACCCATTCATCGTGCGCCAGCTTCTCCCGAGGATCGGATTTGCATGGACTGTCCGAGTGTTGGGTTTTGTGAATGTTGCCCTGCTTGGAGTATGTCTGACAGTCTTACGGCCACGACTGCCTCCACGAAAGGCCGGGCCCATCGTGGAATGGAAAGCATTTACCGAAGCGCCATACGTGCTCATGATTGTTGGCATGTCACTTGTTTTCGGAAGTCTCTTCTTCACCTACTATTACATTGCCTCTTTTGGCCGCACAATATTGCACATGAGTTATGGCAACTCGTTGAACATGCTCATCATCTTCAACGGAGCGGGAGTACCGGTTCGACTTGTTACCGGTTTCGTCGCAGACCGTTACCTGGGTCCACTGAATACCATGGTTCCACTGCTGTTCATAAACGCGCTGTTTGCGTTCTGTTGGATTGCAGTCAGATCGCAGACAGGCATGTATGTCTTTGCAACCTTTTATGGGTTTTCTGCGGGAGCATTTCAGTGAGTTTCCCTCCTGTTCTTCTCTCCCCTTAATCATCGTCGTTGCTCCTTCGACCATATCATAGGCTAACGGAGATCAATAGGTGCTTGATGCCCACAATGGTGACCAGTCTGAACAATGATCTGAGCAAAAACGGTGTTCGGATGGGTATGGCTTTCTCTTTATTCAGTTTTGCGGGACTTGCTGGCCCTCCAATTGGAGGTGCACTTTTGGAGACCAACGGAGGAGGCAGGGGAGGCTATCTGTCCGCGCAGTTATGCATTGGCATATTGACTGGGGTAGGAGCTGGTCTGATGTACGCTGCTCGGGTGTTCAAAGTTGGTTGGAGTTTGAAAGTGAAGTGCTAGCACGGTGACCTGTTGTCAGCTTTGCGCAGTCAGTCGAAGCTCAATCGCTCCTCGCCGCCTTCTTTGGAGGGAATTGTCTCGTCAGAACGCAGCCGCGTCCATCTGTCGAAATCGAAAGCTTCCATGCTAGATAAAGCGGCTCGCCAAGAGGGTCTCGTTGCTCGTGAAGTCCAGTCATACCATTGACGGTCGGCTCTTCTGCTCGGTCGTGAGTCGACAGATCAGGAAAAAAGGTGGCACAGCCGAGGAACTGTCTCCATCTGGAACTCGCGAATCTCGAAGGGCAAAGAGAGGAATGCGAGAGAAGTCAGTGGCAGGTGAACCTGTTGCAAGTTGAAGTTGAACTCGAACGCGTCTGATACGCGAAGTCAGATGACGCAATGTCTTGGCGACGAAAATGAGAAGAGTATTCTACATGGCGCAAAATTTATGGTCTTACTCCTACCTCAAACCCAGCTACTCATTCGAATCCTACGATCGAAGCAGAAGCCAACAATTGAGATACTCCGTATCGACCGTGCAGGCCCCAATGGTGACGAGCAACGCACCACGTCGGGACAAAGCATATGAAAACATTTCCCGCTCGAAAATAAAATGCCGTGCGACATAGCCGTTGACTGCCAAGACGGAAATCAAAAAGAATCTACAGCATGCCTGGCAGTTAGTCAGGGCGGGGCAAAACAGGCACTCGAAAACGAGCTCAGGTAGCGAGTCCGTTAGCGTCGATCTCAATAATTTTGAATTCTGTAATTTGGAAGATGCGACTCTGAAATCGTGGGGATGATGTTTACCTAGTTGGAAGCTTAATTAGCTAAGCAATGTGGTTAAAAAAATGTCTCCGAGACGCTTAGTAACTACTTCGACGTCATTTTCCTCCAGGCGCCTTAGGCTTGACTTTACGATTACCGTCGCTTCACCCAGCCTTCGCGAACGGAGAGATTCGTAGCCAATGCCGATTTCCGACTCCGCGGAGACAACTTATTTGAGATTGGACGACTCGTTGCCCGAGAACGTTCAGGCTCGTCCTGCATGCTTCCTTCTCGACAGACTTGCGCTCAGCAGGTTGCTTCTAGCAGAACTAATAGTCAGCAACTACAATGTCGGCGCGTTGGTTGAAATACAGCATCGGCCATAATCATTTGGTAGGCAGATGTAATGAACATATAAACTCGAGATGAAACTGCTTGTGAGGTGATGTGCCATCAATCCAAACCGCCTTCCAATTCTCAACAGTTCAGACTATATTCAACCATCCAATAAACTACAAGCTCGCTCCTGCTTCCACGCAATCAAAATGACCAAGCTCCTCGTTATCGTCGGTACCGGCCCCGGCATTGGCCTCTCATCCGCCACGCTCTTCGCCTCCAAAGGCTTCAATGTCGCGCTCCTTTCCCGCAACTCGGACCGACTGGAAGCAGAAGTCAAAACGGTCGAGGCGGCAGGCAAAGACGGAGTCAAGGTCAAGTCGTTTCCTGTCGACGTGAGTGATCATGTTGCTCTGAAGAAGACTTTGGGCAAGGTCGAGCAGCAGATGGGGAAGCCGGAAGTGGTACTATTCAATGCAGCGAGGATAGCGGACACAACCATTGGGGAGACAAGTGAGGATGATATTATCCAGGATTTCAAGGTAAGCAAGCCATGTTTGGCGTTGAAAAAGATGCTAACGAAGCCGAAGTTGATGAATGTTGGGCAATATGTTGCTGCATCGTGGGCATTGCCATTGTTGGAAGAGGTTGCGAAGGAACCTGGCACACACGCATCGTTCCTCCTCACTGGTTCCGGAGTCGGATATGATCCCGTCCCATTCCGTTTCGTGCTGAGCATGATGAAGTCGGCGCAGAACAACTTCTTGAGTAGTTTGGCGAAGGTTGCGGGCCCGAAAGGAGTGCATGTGGGCAGAATCGACATCAACGGAGAAGTGAGTGACGAAGAGGAGGTGAGGAATGCGAAGCATATCTCCGAACAGTTGTGGGGGCTGTATCAGCAAGACAAGGATAAATGGAGCTTTGTGGAGGACTGCACGAGCATTGATGACCTTCTGAAGGCCATTGGGGTGGAGAGTAAGAGAGTGTATCCAGCATGAAATACACGGCTGGCGCCATTTCAATAAGACGACATGAACCCTATTGCAAGCGCAATCCACCGCTCTCATCGGGCGAGAGTCTGACCCTCATTGTCCTGGCCCTTTCTTCCATCTCTTTCTGAGTAGGTACGGCGAATGGGATGTTGTTGCTGAATGCTGGTACTGAGTGTTGGAGTCCTGGCCTTCCAGGTGCATTGCTGGAAGGTCCCAGGAATAACGCGGCCAATAGAGAAGATTTCCAAACCGGAGTTCGGTTGCGAAGGCTCAAGGTTATCGTAATACCCAGCAGCAAGACACCCAGAGCTTGCAACGTCAAAGGCAGCGCGAGCCATATCCAGCGCACGTGTATATATGTTACGTCCTGTGTGGCGGTTCCTGGTGCGACTGCAATGTTGAATTGTGCGCCGGAGTTTGTGCGGAGGTCCGCTGTCATGCTTGTGGCCAGTGCTTGAATGATTGAAGTACCGTTGCTATCAGAGGACAAAGAGTTGTAAATTGCGTTGATTGCATCTGAGGTGTAGGAAGCTTCGCCAATATCACCAGAAGCATAACCAGTAAGGAGCGTTCCCAGATAGTGGCCTACCGCACCAAAGCTATACTCGCCCACCGAGAAGTTTGCCTGCTCATTTGCGGCAACGAATCCTGGCGGAGCAGTGATATTGTGATCGACGGCGGAGTAAGCCGACCCAGGTATATCCGGCATATATTGTCGATCACTGTCTCCTGGAAGACACCATTATTGAAGCTTGATTGGTACTTCTGCAAGCAAAAGTAGATGCTGCACTCGTAGGCCCGAATATCATCAGGAGTCGACGCGATAGCCGACTGTGATAGTAAGAAGGAAATATTGGCCAGGTTAGAGCCGTAACTATCCAGGATCTTTGTGTTCGACAACGTGCTTGTTGAGGAGTTGATGAGTTCGCCATGACCATTGAGCACCAAATCATTTGGAAGCGTATAATTCGTACACTGTGTGCCGAACGGCGGTACTACAGAGCAGTCATTTCGAGCAACCATCTGAGTTATATTTGCGCACTTGGTGCAGATCGCAAGCGATGAGTACGGGGGAAAAGTACAATTTCCAGTGCTGCACTGAGCAGGTAATGTCGAACGCGTCTGGGCGGAGGTCGCAGCGAAAAGACCATTGTAGGCCGCCGCCTTCATTGTCAGCGGAATATCTTTGAGAGCTTGTATTCCTCCGGGGGCAATATTTTGATATGTTTGAGTTCGAGGAATGGTGGCCCTGGACACGTCAACGGTGCGGAGGGGGTATGTGATGGCCTGCTGGGTGAATGGGCCTACTGCAACCGCGACCACCGTCACCACGGCGCCCAATAATGCCAGATGCCACAAGGCTGGAGTGAAGATCATTCGCAAAGAGCCTCTAGCACCTCGCGAGGCTGCATCGAAAAGATCGAGCTCGATCAGATTGCGCTCGCGCTTGGCGAACCTCGTCCACTTGAGTTGGCTGATGCATGAAGCCGTCACGGCTAGGAGAGATGCCTTATATACTAGGGCAAGAATTGATATGACAGCGTTGAAAGCAATGCCATGAGGCCAATCAGACAGAGGTCGATCATTGTACATCCGCAGCACGATGATCACTGCCGCTGTGCCAGCAAAGGATATGATCCAAGCGATTATTTCAGTTCCCCAATCAAGCAGTCTGCCTCGCCGTGGGGTTGAAGGCGGCCTTGGATTTCCGTACGCATGGGGACTCTGATCAGCGTAGAGAGGTGCATATGTGATATGGTCTGTGGCCTTCCCGTAGTGGTATAATGGCACAGCCGAGCTCGGTGATGGGGCGAGCATCGGCTCAGACCGGGGACTCTTGGGCTGGTGATACATTTCAAGGGGCAAGTAAGGCTGCACGACGGATTGAAAAGACTCACCAAAAGATGGGGGATGCTCTAGGTACACTCGCTTTTCTATCAGGCTGAAAAGGCCCCCACCTCGAAGAAGAAACCAGGGTGCGCTTGTGCAGAGCCGAGAGCCTCGCTTGTCTTTTAGTCGGTCAATGTGTTGGTGCCGCATGCCTTTCCAAGTAAGAGGTCTTTCAAGGCTCGAGGAGATTGGTTACAGATGTCATAGTCAGCCCGGAGGCTTGCCGCGGGGCGTTAGAAGCTGGGATAGTGGACTCAAATGGTACATATAAGCTTGTTCCACAATTCGGGCCCATTGCAACACAACGAAATGCCATCGTATCCATGGTCGGGCTGGAGACGCACACTTTCACGCGAGCCGTTCCTGCCACAGCCCCTACTTGGAAGAAGGAAAGGCAAGAAGAATGCAACAACAACCTGTACAAGAAGGCCCGTGTGCGACAAGAAGGAGAGACTCTCGAAATTTCCTGGCAAGGTGAAGAAAGCGCGCCAAGGCGCTAATATATAGCGTCTTGGCACCTTGCTCACCTTTGCACTTCCCACTGCAGGTAAGCCTCATCAACCTGCCTTTTATTCCTGCTTTTACACTTTCTGATCTCCAGTGTGACCGATTATCAGTTCAGTCTTGGTATGCCGGAGTGGCGCCACTCATATCTCAACGGTGAGTCAAGTCCACATATGTCAAGGCGGACTACAATGAATTGATCAGCCTCATTGAGAAAACCCTGTCATGACTGTGCTATGAATATTCAGGAAAGCAATTAACTCATCTCTACCACCCCAAATTACCACCTCGAATTCCCAAGTTACTCACTTCTCAACCTCAAATTCGTTGTGTGCGACCTCCCTGTGGGCGCTCTTTACTTCGAAGCTCTGACCCAGATCTTCTGCCATTTGTGCATCTCCTCCTTTTTCCAGCACAAGTCTCTTCCGGAGCTCATGCGCCACAATTTCTGGGTCATCAGACAAGCTGTGACTGAGTATGGGCCGCTTGCTGCAGGCGTCACGATCTCGGAACACCCACGCAGAACGCTCGGGAGTGAACAGGAGATCCAGCTCCTCCAAGGACTTGCCAGTCGTCTCTGGATAGAACAGGTATCCCAAGACCATTGAAGTGAAGTTGAGGGCTCCGAAAATAAAGTACACTCTCCAAGAGGCGGTATTTAAAGCCTTCGGAATATAGAGCCCCAACCAGAAATTCGTAAAGAAATTGGTGGCCACTGACAAAGCAGTGCCTCGAGCCCGAGCAATAACCGGGAAGACTTCGTTCTGGAATGTCCATGGGACAGAAGAACTGTGCATCGTCAGACACTTCAGGAGGAATCCACGATCTGTGGGACAATCCAGGCTGCCCGGAAGGAACGCTTACCTGAAAGCTCCAAAGGCGACCTGGAACAGAAACATAAAGGCCACCGCGGCGTTCCCTGCATCTTTGTCTTGGAACGTAAATTGAACAGCCTGGGTCGTATGATCGAAATGGGGAGCCCCAAATCCAATCAAGATGGAACCAACAATGACGAGACATGTCCCCATGGTGCCATGTCCGATGAAAATCGGTCTCCGGCGACCATAGTAGTCTATCATGATGGTAAGAGAAGTAGTTGCCCCGAAAAGAAGTGCAGAGCTGATCCCGTTGGCCAGCAGGGCGGCCTGAGCTCCGGTGCGCCCAGTTTGCGCAAAGACCTTTCCAGCATAATAAAGCTATGGTTTGTGTGTTATTTTCTGCCCTGAAATGAGGTCTGCTTGGCTTACCACTATATTGGCACCCGATAGCTGTTGCATGCATTGCAGACCCATCGCCAGAGCGCTTCGACGTCGGTAATCGCGACCGAAGAGCAGATTGATGTATGATGGCGCGTCAGGCGACTGCTCCAGGCTGACTACCACCCGGATTTCTTCCAACTCAGCCCGAACAAGGTTGCTGGTGGTGTCACCATCAGCGTGAAGGTCGGCCAGAACCTTTAGAGCCATTTCTTGCTTGTCATGTTGAACGAGCCAGCGGGGAGACTCGGGCCGGAACCATATGACAATAGCGACAATAACCCCTGGGATCAGCTGGAGAGCAAAACATGAGCGCCATGCAGCATTGCCTGGGATACTCAAGAACCCATATTGGACCCAATATGCCACAAGGATGCCAAGTGCGATCCCTGCATTGAGGGTAGCGACCAGACGGCCCCGGATCTCTGTTGGACTGATCTCTGCGGTATAGCTAGAAGATGTGAGCCGTCAAGCGGTATGTTTCAGATGGCCTTCTACTCACAAGGCCATTGTCTGGAACAGTGGTCCAGCCCCGAGACCGTTGATGACACGCCCCGCGATGAACATGCCGCGATTCTGAGAGGCAACCAAGATGGCTTGCCCGACGAGGTAAATCGCGCAGGACAGAATGATGGTGAAACGGCGACCGAGGCGATCAGAGCAAAACAGTCCAATGAACAGAGTTCCAAAGAACTCGCCCGCGATCAACGCTGCGGTCATGATACCCTGCGTGAAGTCGCTCGGGGTGTGCATGTACTCAAGGAAAGCGGGCATGGCAAGAATACCTATGTGCGGTCTCAACCAGCCGATGTTTTCACCTCATCCAAAGTTCTCGCACTTACCGCCCATAGAAGCCACTTCCCAGCCATATGCAAAACCAGTGATGGTGTTTGGAACAATGTAATAGAGGATGCGGGCTAGTGAAGTCTTGCTTCTGGTCGACATGATGGACTGGACAGATAGCAAAACGGGGTTGTCTTGTCAGGTGTTAGACTCGAGAGCAATGGTCACGACGCTGATATATACCGCAGCAGAGCTGGTTTTGGGGTATCCGTCGAAACCTGGGGTGCAGCTCCAGCCAGACCAGTACCGTATGCGTGGAATTGGCGAGAGAGCCATTACTCGGATCGAGGTCTTCTTAGCACTTTCGGAATTGTACAACTCCGGTCGGCTCGTCAACCACGACCATGAACTCAAATTGATCTGGCTTTGCGAGATCTTCACCGTGAAGAACCTCGGTCTGGCCCAGCCTCTGGGAACGGCGTCTTGATATAAGGACAGTCGTCGAGAAAGAGCAACTGATGGTCCTGAGAAGGGTTTCCGTGTCTGTGTCGACAGGATTATCCTGAAGACCTTGCAAATCAAGCCGAACGGCAAGTCACGCCATGGAAAGCCCCGATTCGAGGTTAATCGACTTCGACGGAGCGAAGGTCGTGTATCAAAGCAGTGGCACAGGCGAGGAAGCCTTGGTATTCATCCACGGCTGGACATGCGACAAATCCCTTTGGGAAAATCAAGCACCCCTCTTCAACAAGTATCGATCCTTGTTGATCGATCTTCCCGGACATGGCCAGAGCGACAACCCAAGGATTGAGTACAGTCAAGAACTTTTCGCGAGATCGGTGGAAGCGGTATTGGTTGCGGAAGGAGTACAGAGAGCAGTGCTCATCGGACATTCAATGGGCGGGCCAGTGTCGACAATGATTCTGCGCCTGTTTCCAGCGAAGGTCATCGGCATCATCTACGTTGATTCATTCTTCAACCTTCCTGAACATTACCTCACCGATGTGGAACGTAAGGAGCTTGCGATTCGCCATTCAGACGACGCCAAATTCGAGGCTTTGATCCACGTCTTCTTCTCACCGCATACAACAGAAGCGGTTCGGAAGCATATACTCACAGTCATGACCACAACGGCGAAGCACGTACGGTGCAATGCCACCACGACATCGTGTCTCCCGCATGCCTTGCGTTATGACAACGTTTTCCAGATTCCGGCTTTGCATCTGGTGACACCCATGTTTGCGGACATTGACAAGCATTGGCTTCACCATCTCCCAATGCTTCAGACAGAGATCTGGACAGGATATGGCCATTTTCTCTTCATGGAGGACGCACCGCGCTTCAATGACAGAGTTGAGACATTTCTGAAAGCACACAAGCTGCTAATTCTGTGAGAGTCGATCCAGGACGGAAAGTTGCGAGCGGGAGGTCTTGTCTCTGCTAGTACTTAGTAAAAGGAGAGAGCGCAATAAACCCTGACTTCAGGCCACAGAACTGCGTTGATATATGCTGGACTTAGGACTATAATCTTGCTTGATGATCGTCATCAGCTTGCTCGAGGCTATACCGCTTCGTGAACAGCGCCCACGACTCCGCAGCTCGAGCAGCAAGCTGCTCAGGTATCTTTTCATCAGTATCGTACAGGCAACGACCGAACATTTCCATGCTCACCCATCCCTCCCAACCCATATCGGTAAATATAGCCTTGCAAATAGCCGGTATAGGCAGGTACCCTCCGAGAGCTGTCTCAAACGGGAACAGCCGTGCATTCCTGGACCAACTCATCCTCGGCTTGACACCTTCAGTGTACAAAGGACTCCCAAGGACAATTGGTTTAGGAAGCCGCTCTGCGTCGCCGACCTGGACATAGAAGATTTTTGATGGAGGGACTTCTCGTACGAGCTTTTCCAGCGAGATTCTCAGGGCTTCATCACCGTTTTGACGGACGCCGCCAGCGACAGCGGGATCAGCCCATACTCGTCCCGCAATGTGGAAGACATCTACACAAAGGCCAAAATTGGGTTGATTGACCCTTTGTGCTATATCCCATGTCTGCTCCCAGGTGTCGATATGATTTCCCCAGCAGATGCCCTCGTAGGAGAATCGTATCTGTGGGGACTGTTGTGCTCCCAGATCGGCGGCGAGAGTGAGATCCGCCACGATGCAGTCGATGTCACCTGTGGTGCCCTCCCGCTGGAAATTTGAGGGAATTTGGATAAGATCTGTGTCGAGAAGGTGTGCGAGTTCAAACCACAGATCGAGAAGCTTGAACTTCTCGACTCGTGCTTGTTCATCTACTTGGCCCTCGAAGAACATGAAAGGCTGGAGGCATAACACTTTGATGTCATAATCTATGCAAGCCTGTCGTGTATGAGTTGCGGCTTCCAGTAGCGATTCTCGGGAGGCCTTCTCTCCTTGATTGGAGTCCCCTAGCTCGAGCGCGTAGGTCTCCAGGCATTCGAAGAAGATTTCCACGCCTTTGAAACCCGCGAGGCTCGCGTGTTTGATCTTCTCGATGATGTTGTGGCCAACGGAAGAGCGCCCAAGTGAGACTGTTGCGATGGCTGGTAGCAGCGTCATGGAGGCGTTGTAGTCGCTCTGCTTGCTTTGGCTAATACCAGTATTGTAGTGGTCGTAGTGAGGATATCTTGAACTCCGTGAACGAAGAAGAAGATCACGAGGTGGCGCTTTCACCCGTTGACCCAAGGGGTAGGTAGGCTTTGAATGCGGGGACGTGCAGACGCTCGTTTGTCATTGCTCCGGAATAGTGAAAAGCCGGATACGTAAAACTTTCCGCCGATAAGCAGCCCTGAGGAAACCTTCTTCAATAATGGCAGGGGATTCAGTCAGTTGATCAATGCCCACGAAACACATTGAGCTCGTCAGTGGGCAAGTGGGTTCTGGAGTATCCTCTGGTTCCTGACTCGAGATGATTTTCGAGATGCGATCGACGTTGCGCTAGGACGGAGAGCAACTCAAGTTCGACACCCCACAATAAGTCCTTTGGCGATGACAATGGCCAAGACTGGAACCCCAGACTCATAGAGTCAGGGTCAGGGATCAGTGCAATGCCGACGGTCGTCGTCCCTTCCGGGGCTGACTGAAGGCCTGTCGGCGCCATGAATTTGAGGCCCGTCCTACTGTCCTGGAGGACGAAAGGAGTACGACACATTCCGTAGGGTTGCTTTCTGGCCCGAGAGGTGTGATATCCGAACGGTAGCCGAAGGAGATATGTCTCATTAGAGGAAACATAAAGGGTTAGTGGTCGTTCAGACATAGTACCACCAGCAGTCCTTTCCGGCTGTCCCTCAGCCCGTTAAGCTTGCAGCAGAACCTGATATTTTGCCCAGCTTCGACAATGCATTTCTAGGTGGCACCTTGGCCCTCCCATCGTTCCAAGCCCGATATGGGCTCGAAGATGTATCCTCAAAAAAGCTCAGCGATCTATCCAGCAATATCGTGATCACCTTGCTGTTGACTCATAGTGTCTCTTATGTGGCAGACTCTAGCTGTGTGAGTTGATTTCGAATGATATTGCAAACTTCCTCGTCGTCTTTGTGTATGGCAAGGCAGTGCTTCAGAGCCTCAATTCTCATGAGATTTTTCGGGACCTTTCGACTGGTAAACACCTTAAACTGCGCGTTTGCCTGCGCAGCAAGATTTTCCAGGCCGTCCACTGCAACCCAGCCTTTGTCAGAATGCCTGCGCACCTGACGGAGGAGCGGTGTCACCAAAGGCCGGTAGTTCAGATCGAGAACAACCCCTCCCGTCTGACTCGTCATCCATGCTTGAGGCAATGTAAAGTTTGAGGCAGGCTCCCCAGCCACAGATGACGCCGGGATGCAAGCCATGACAATGGTTGGTGGTGCAAAGTCTTGGAACCATGGTGAGTCTCGACTCTCAAGAAACCGGACTTCCGCCTCGGCCAAAGATTTCCTGTGGTTTCCGGATTCTGGGTTCTTTGCTGCAGAATCTGACATATGCACCATGCCTTGATCCGAGAAATGCTTCGCCATGCTCACGGCGTTGCTTGGAGTCCTGTTGAACAGCGCCACGTGTTGCACGCCCATTTGCAACAGGGCGTAAAATGCGGCACGTGCCATGCCACCAGCGCCGACAATCAAGGCCGTCGTTCTTTCCGTTATCACATTGGCTGGCGACAGGTTCTCGAGAACACATTGCCTCATCCCAACCCAATCTAGATTATCCCCGTACAAACCGAATACTGGACCAGCCCGATTTCGGCTTGCCCAGAACTCAGCCGTCGGGGGGTTGCTATACAGCCAGCGTGCTCGTATCGGAATGACGGTATTGATCGCTCCGATCCGCCGTGCATGGTCGCTGACAGCAGAGAGACGGGAAAGCATCGACATCTTATAGCCTTGAGCGATACTCAGCCCGCCACAGTGAGGATCATTCGTCAACTTCTCAATTGGCTCCACCGAGTCCATGGACCGCCTTTCGAGCCGATGCAGCATTCCAAAGAACATATGCGCAGCATTGTGAATCACTGGTGAAAGTGAGAACGAGACATCGAGCCCGACGATATAATACTTCATTGCGTCATATGTGAACGACGAGTAGAGAGCGCTTTGAGACTGCTGGATCGTGATAGGTTTGTCCAGACTGTGTGACTCTTCCGCATGAGGACGGGTGCTCTGCAATTCGGGAGTAGTGATTGGAGTGAGGATCCGATTGAAACACCGCGAGGGTCGACCAAGTGGCAGGGTATTGTAGGCGATGAGGAAGGGCTTCGTGCCTGGTATGCGCGCTGCTTCTACTAGATAATGTGTCGCCGCCCGATTGTCATCTGCACTCAGAGCCGGCTGGGTTACTCGGAGCCCATGGAAGCCTCGATCACAGGCTTTTTGAAACAAGTTCCATCTTTTCTCCGATGACCAGCCGTCACTGCCAGGACCATGGTCGTGATAGTCCCCAATGAGCTTTACGATATTCCTCGCCTCGAAAACCTTGCTGTAGCCGTCAGATGAATGTGTGAGATCGATGGTGAGATAGTCTACACCCAATCTGAGACCATATTGCAAAAGTTGAACGTATTGAGCTGCAACGGCTTGATTCTTAGAAGTAGGACGCTGTACGTGAAATATGATAGGGCCGTCGAAGAACCGTCTCGTCGTAGCGAAGGCTCGAATGATCTCATCTGCCCTCGAATGTAGACTGGAGAGGTTCTCATGCTGTGGCAAATCGATCTCAAGCTGACAGGCATCCGCGCCACAGTCCAACCAGGCCACGTTGAAGTCGTCGTGCGCAAGCTGAGAAAGTGAAACACCAAGCAGATAGGTATACACCGCATGCGAGTTAGGAGCCGAATATTGACCTAATGTCTCTTCCAGTGTGGACGAGGGATGAAGGATATTGTTGACGAAATGCATAAACGCCTTTTCGAGATGTTTCAGGCGAAGTGACCACGGTCTGTGACTCTTGAGCTCAGGCGAAACCGTTGGGGCCGGGTTGCTGGTACCCTCGGTCGCATCGACTCCATCAGTTTCATCCAAATTGTAAAATTCGAAGTTTGAAGATGCTCGATAGACAGGTTCGACCAATTTGAGCAGGCGCTCAACCTTAGACGCATCCCAAGGCTTCAAATAGTTTTGGACTGCAGCCAAGCATCGCCTTACCAGAATCACTGGGTGCTCCTTCGAATATTGCTTTAGAAGCAATAACCCTGCTTCCTCAGTGTAATCCCCAGGGAATACGATCACACAATTTCTGGAGTAGTCGTTAAGGATCTTTCTCAATAGCGATAGTTCTCTGTCACGAGTTTGCGCAATGCCATGCTGCTTTCGGAAAGCCGTTCGAGTCAGACCGGTCTCATTTCGGAAAGTGTCATTGACATCGACTTGGGTCATGCGGAACGAGCTAGAGGCGATGTGAGCCAGACTGGATTTACCCGTACCTGGCGCGCCGATGAGGACGATGGAGGCCTCGTCTTCGAAGCCATGGCGCTTGGACAGAGAGGTCGCGCCATTCGATGCAGTGCGAGTCATGATGGACGACCGAGATAGAACTCGGAATGTTGGCTCATGATGTATGTATCCGCAGTTGAGACAGAATGAAAGCGTCTTTTTGAATATCTTGGGCCGCCTGTGAAGAATGTGAGGCGGTGATGAAATTGTGAGAGAAGCAGACACTGGAATGAGTTGGAGTTCGAAGGTTTGGCACGCTCCGGCGGACTGCGCTTATTTAAGCACCTGACCTCTTGCCCTGAGTCGCCCCGGCCCTGGGCGACACCTGCCGAATGGGCGCCTCGGGCGAACAAATTGCAGCCCCCCAGCCGCCTTGCGATAAAAAGTTGACGTCCCCCCGCTCCTGCTGCCCCAAATACGCCGCTTAGCAATACACTAAGGAAGCCACGGGTGAGCTGTCCTCCTCTCTTCACCTCTGTTTACCTTCATCTCACTACCCTCAATCCACATATTGTATCCTTTGTTGCAGAACATGTGGCCTGCTGCGGCTCTTTCAAGCTCAGTGTCCCGAAGTCCATCATGAAGTTAACCCGGTAATGTACGGAAGAGTCGAGGCAATGCTGAGGAGCAAGTAATGGAGCTTGTCAATAGGCCCTCTAAACGCCAAAGACGCGACAATGATGCAAGCGAAGACGTCTTGCTTTCTTCCTCCAAGAGGACATCTCGAGCTTGTGATCTGTGCAGAGCAAAGAAGAATAAGTGTGGAGGCCAGCGACCTCGATGTTCTGCTTGCACCCGTGCTGGCCTCGAATGTACCTATGGCACTCATGCCAAAAAACGAGGGTTCCCCACCGGCTACGTCCGAGTCCTGGAGGCCCTCTGGGCGCTTGTTTTTACAGCAATCCCGGACGGCGAAAACACAGTCCTGACGCTGCTACAAGACTCGGTGATCGGTCATGACAACGATGAAAAGGTGATCCTTCACAACGGCCATTTCGACGGTCATGAGTCGCCACGCTCGATCTGGGAGAAGAGCCTTGTGCGAGCGGAAATCGAAAGAATGGTTTCCGGCCTCGAGAGTCCGGCTGGGATGGACCTAAATGAGTTCCAGTCGAGTCATGTTGGCCTTTCGCGGCCGGCCATTCCTCTACCAGCCTGGAGCCTTCCACAATTTTCGTCTTTGGATGAGATAGCCACAAGCACTCCTTCAGCCGAGCGCGCCATCATCAGCGTTCCGAACGATCCCGAGTTTCGTACAGCGAGCTCTAACCTCCTTAACTTGTCGCCTGAAAACCTTGAGCCTGGCCCCAACATGCCGACTGGCGCATCGGATCCCATGTCGATTGTCGAACAGCATGGGGAAAGCATTTCGACTTTCCCCACAGATTCATGGGCGCTGATCGACGGATATTTCAGGTTCAACAACTGTTGGCTACCGATTATGCCAAAACATGATGTGGTCAGAATACTGTCTTCTGCTCAAGAGGGATCTGGAGGTTCCGTGCACGAGCTCACTCTTCTAAGGGCCATCTTCGCAGTTGCATCTACGCAAAGCGATCCTAACAAGAAAAACAACCCGACCGATAGCAAGGAGGAGAGGGTCCAGCTGTATTACCGTCAGGCCCTAAGTACGGAGCCACACCAACACGCGGAGTTTTGCCGTGAGCATGTACAGGCATTGTTGCTGTTAGCCATGGTTGATATGGCGAGAGACCGTTGGCAGGAAGCCTATCTTTTGGTTGGTAGGGCTACTCGAACCCTGCTTTTGTGGCACGCGCATTTCCCAAACCGAAACCTTCTCGACCATTCAGCTGGTACAGCGCCTCAGGAACCAGCACGTGTTCTCCTCGCCACTTTTGCTTTGGACACAATCATCGCCGCTCACTTAGAGGTGCTACCTCACCTTCGAACACGCGACATTGAAGTTCACCTCGAGTTTGACGAGATAGGTGCTGAGGAATGGAGCCAATGGTCTACGAACAATACCACCGGTGCTTCTCAGTATCATCACCAACCGGTCAGGGCCTTGAGTACGTTCAAGGCATACACGAAGCTGCTGGCAATATTGAACGATCTTTGTTGCACCATACATACACACACTCCAGGGTCTCGCCGAACGGATATTGATCAATGCTTGAGAGAGCTAGAGACTTGGAAGGCTCTCCTCCCAAAACACTGCAGGGTGGATCACTTAGACACATTGTCACAGACAGTGCATGCCTATCTGCCGCCTGCGGCTAATCTTTTCGTCACCTTTGAAGCCGTGGCGGCATATGTGCAAGCTCTGGAAGGTTCTTGTCCGCTCGCTTTGTTGACTGGTCAAGGTATTCCAGCAATACTCAAAGACTGTCCAGCCAGGCGGCTTTACGATGAGGTCTTTGGCCAGTCCAAGTGGGGCGGAATTCTTCACTTCCATAATCGTGTGCTCCTCAAGGCACACCAACCACAATCACCTGCCGAGAGCGCTGAACCGCATGCGTTCGGCATCAATACACAACATGTGGTCCGGAATGTGAGGGATCAGATCGGTCATGTCCAGCGAATGGGAGCGCGATCGATCTCCTTCAACCCTACAACTTTGCAGCCAAGCATGGACGGAGATTATCCCTTTCTTGATGCAGGACTTCCTAATGGAAGGCAAGTCGGAGCTCCGGGCACGACCGAGAGAAACAACTATGGTCAACTGCAAATGCCGACAACAGTCTCTCAGCACGGCATAGATGCTCCGCAAAGCGTCTTTGCGGAGCAATTGATGATAAGCACACCCAGTCATGCGACCAGCAACGCACTATACGACGAGAGCTTCGATGCGAACACAATTGAAAGCCTGCTGGCAGAGCTTTCGACGACTCAGGGCTCAGACTGGAATGAGATATCGTCCCAGTTCAGGTACAATCTGGGTTTCACCAATAATGATGTGGGGCTGTCTTGAAAATTGTCTGGCGCTCCGCTCAAGCTCGCCAACCTCGAACAAGCGCTGCATCACAGACCACCCCGGAAGCCCAATGCTATCTTCCCGACATCCACAAAGAAGTCAAGGCTGGAGTGTCCAAAGACCGGCTTCTGCACTGCCAGAATTCAAAGTGCTAGTCGCACCAGGACCAGAACCCCGTTTCAATGAGGAACTGGTCTGACACGACCGCGGAGACATACGCCTCTAACCATCTAGCAAGAGACGAAGTTTTTTCGAACAGTTTGGGACTCGACCAACAGTTGATGCCTTCTATGTTATCTGAAAACCAAAGCTCCTCGCATCATGCCTTCTACAAGCGATCCACTGCAACCGGACTATGGCTTTCGAGACTCTTGAAAATCGCTTCGACCACAAAGACCGCACTCAAAGCCTCGCTAATACTGCAATTTGGCTCGACTTCCCGACGCGTGGCTGCAATGAAGTGCTGAAGCTGGCGAGCGAATGGGGGCACAGTATCGAGTAACTGTCTGGCAGTGTCATCCATCTCCAAAGGGAAATTCCAATTCTTCTCAGCGTCTGGCCTATTGTCATAGTGAAAGCGTGTCCTGCCTGTTGTCAGTCTACCGTGGCGGCATCAACTGCAGGTTCATGAGGCTCACAGAGATGGGATGCTGATTGAGCCTCGGGTACCGAACAATGAGAGGGTAGGTTCCCCGGTGACAGGGAAGTCAGGGTTCTCCCCTGTGGCAGCTTCCCAGGAGGTGCCAGACGTTGTGGCGCTATATGATAGGAGTTAAAGTCAGCTCTAAAGGATCAGAAGATGTCCTCGGGTGACACGAGCCGTTCGTACTCTGAAAGGAAGAAAGATCCAATGGGCCCACTGGCAAACTTCAGGGTTATTTGCACTGTCGAATCGACCGGAAATGGCCTCGTCTTGACTCCTTCGAGAGCGTATACTTCTGAGATGTCGCCCAACCAATATTGAAGCATATCGATTTCGTGGATTGCGTTTGTGAGGATCTGGAGAACTGTCAACTCTCTGATTCTTGCATCGCCTGTGTACAGAGCAAAACGTACCACTCCGCCTGCTCCAACTCTCTGACGCCACGGAACTTGGAAATAGGACTCTGACTTCCGCCACGTCCACACTGCAATCGTACGTCAAACATCAGAGGTGCTTGAGGTGGAGTCACTCACCTCCATTCACACCGACAACGGTGCCAAGCGAGCCGCTATCAACGGCATGTTTCACAGCACGAACTTGACCGTGGTGTCTTCGATGGTGTCCGACCATATAGACACCGCCTTCATCATCCTGGCAAGCCCGGAGGAGATCTCTTCCTTCAGTCGCCGACGTGGCCACGGGCTTCTCGATCAAGACTGCAAGACCAAGGCCAGCGAGCTGTTTGGTCAAGGGAACATGGGTGTGTGTCGGTGTGGCGAGGATGATAGCGTCAGCTCCCAAAGATCCAGCCTTGTATGCTTCGATGAAGTCGAGGGTGTCCTTGAAGAAAGGCACGTTAAGTTGTTTTGCCACACCTGGCACGTTGCTGTCACAATCACTAATCGCAAGCCTGTGTCAACGACGATGTGCAATGACTGAGGGACCATTCCAACGGACATTATAGCAGCAAGCACTGTTACGATTAAGCATCCCTTCGGGTAGCTGAGGGTTGTCACTCACCTGCATCTTGTTCTTCCAGCACATGTTGTAGATGACGCTGGCCGATGACGCCGCTCGAGCCTGCGATCGCCTAAACTTGTCAATTCTTTCAGACGAAGCTCTTTTGTGAGCAGTTGGAGCCTTACTATTCGAATTTTTGGCTTCAACATTGTGGAGCGTAAGCGTCGACAATTGTTGTAACCACCTCACCTAAAGTACTTTCCCCGCTACTCACCATTCAAAAGCACCTTCGCGGACAGGAATGGCGTTTATAGCAGCAACACAGGTATCACTGCCAAACACAATGCGTTGTCTGGTGTGCAAGCCTCATATCGGGTAAGCTTCAAACTGTGAAGAATACAATTTGCCGGCTACCCTAGGTGCCGGAAAGGTGCAAGTGTGCCACCGGCTTTTCGTTGCACAAACCGGGCCTTTGCAGATCAGTGGAGCGCGGGAAAGTACTCTCCCGCGGGTGTCTCCACTGGTGGAATTCATCACGAGTTCTCTCCACTTATAGTGTCGGCTCTGGTAACCCACGTTGATGGTGGGATACGGAGAGCCACAAAAAGCTGAGAGTTGTTCAATCAAACTTCTCTTGCCTACCTAGGTAGAATCGGAAGTTGCAAGTGTTGCTGAAAGGCTCTCTACTAGACCTCTGGCTGCCGCTCCTGGCACACAAGTGGCAGAGTGAACGGGAAGGCGACGGTTAACTACGCCGGCTCGGTGCTGAAGATTTCAAGTTTGAGTACAACCGCAGCAGAGATCCCAATTCACGGACTTGGCAGGCTACTGTATCGTGGATTTCTGGGAGCCTCTTTCTGAGCCAGACAGGTATCGTGAATGCATTGGAAAAAATAAAAGTAGCTATGAACGCCAAAATTGCAAATTGAGTGGGCATCTTGTGAACACCTTTCATGCGACCAGCATTGGTCAGCATCCACACAGCCATCATGAAATGATTAACCTATCCGTATCGTCGTTTCCAAAATCCTTTTCTTCCCTCAACGGTTCAGGTTCTCCTCTGTCACGAAGCGGCACCTCCTTCATCAAAATGCCCAGAAGCAATATAACACCAGAAATGACGGTTGTTACGATCCAGAGTTTCGATATCGATACTGCCATAATGTGTCGATACGCGTCGGACACAGCTTTCGGCCACTCCTTGATCAGCTCTCCGCTCTCTTCCGCGTCGTGACTTGTGATGATATATTGAGTGGGGATGAGACCGGACGCAACGTCTTTTTTGACAAGACGATCCCACTCCCACTGGTATGTTGCCGCACCGATTGGGATGCCGAAACACTGGCCCAGATTGAAAAGGAAGGTCATTGTAGCTGCAGCTTGGGGCATGTCTTGTGGATGTTGTGCTGCTTGTGTGGCTAGCAATCGGGCCGGCAGGACGACACCTGCGCCTAGAGCGAAGGGTAGCTGTATGAAAAGTTGTTCTACCCTGCTTGCATTTTCTCGAAGGTGGATGAACGTTGCATATCCGGCAGTGAGGAGGACTCCTCCGATGACGACGAAGATTCTGTATCGCTTGATTCGGCCGGTGACGACTCCAGCGATGGCCGCGCACGTGAATGTAAGACACGAAGACGGAAGCAAGGTCAGGGAGGTTTTCAGGACTGATAACTAAGATGAGACATGGATCTGGGAGGGTTAGAACACTTCCGTGATCGCCGAAGACAACTTACGTAAATGAAGAAAAAGTTGACGAACGCTGCCAGTAGGATTGAATGTAGGACGGTGACAGCGTAGCCTGTGGCGGATGTGCGATGTTTGAATAGCCTCAGCGGGATGAGAGTTTCGGCCGACGTATACCTTTGCACAAAGAATGCTTGGTGCAGTATGAATAGCACAACACCAATGGTGCCCAGCACTATTGGGACGAGAACATGCGCTGAACCCCAAGGGTAGATGGCACCGCCTGCAAGAAATCCATAGAGCACGGACGCACAGGATAGACTGACCAGAAGCATGCCGCTCCAGTCCACAGTCTTCAAATGCGTGCGAATGTCTCCTTTTCTAGGCTTACTGTGGAAGAAGATGGTGAGGATGATCAAAGGAGCCGCGACGAGGAACGGGTTGACGAAAAACACCCTAAATGCCGCCAATCATGTGTTAGGTCTGAAGAGTATCCTTTGCATCTCGGCCGAGGTGATGCTTACCATCTCCAAGAGAGCTTTGCTTCTATCCCTGAGGCGAATATCATTCCAGCGACCATGCCTGCCGCCCCGAAAAGCTGTAGCAATCCGGAATATTTGCCTCTTCGCGTCAGCGGGACCATGTCCGTCGTCTGAGTACACAAGAAGTCAGCATCGTAAGCGGCGGAGGATTCTAACATGAGCGCCTCAAGAAGAGGGACTTTGGGGTCATAGGAATGAACGCTGATATTCCGGGTACACTTACAATGAGATTACACATGAGGTCCATGCCTCCGGCCCCAGCTCCTTGCAACTGACCTTGTTAGCAAGTCGTGGAGAAAGACAGAACCTGCTTCTTACGGCACGTGCTCCGATAATCCAGACCGGAGTCTTTGCAAGTCCGGTCAACACGCTCGCTCCGGCGAAGATGAGCAGTGCAGCGATCATACATGTCTTGTTGCCTAAGACCTGGGACAGGCCCGCATATACCTGCTGAAAAATCGTTTGGCAGAGCAGGAATGATGACCCACTCATATACCCTTGAGTTGTAGTGGCTGCCAGATCAACCACAATGCCAGGAAGAATCACGGGGAGGATGACGGCGTCCACGGCGCGCGCAAACTCGGAGAGGCAAAACGAGCCGAAAATCCACCAGAAAGACTTGCTCCGCGGAGGCTGTGTTTGGTATTTGGTGTCAGACACATCTTCAGATGTTCGATCGGTGGAGATGGATGGAGGCTCGTCGTCGAGGGGCACAAAGCCATGCAATGCTGCAAATGTGAGGTCGTAGATCGGAGACTGCATAAAGGGAGATGGTTGGGATGCAAACTGGCGAGAGAGTCTTGCAGGAAAGGGGAGAATTGATCGTCAGGTGCTAGACAGGCTGCTGCGTCGGCTGATGAAGTAGCAGAATTATATTACGGTATGAGGCTCACTGGGCCACAAGCTGACGCCCGCAGGAGGCTGCCTTCTCTGCCTTCTGGGGACATTTTGAACGTGATGTCCGGAGGCGCCAACCTGAATCCCAAGGCTGAAAAGATTGAAATATCTCAACCATACAGAGCTCGAGGCAGTACCCGAGGAGTTGAACGTATACCATAATCTGACGCATGAGTTATTTGCGGCGACACTCCACCACATTGGTGCGAGCAATACAGCGCGAGGGTCTGTCTCTGGAGGTACTTACCTGTTCGACCTTTCTCATCTTGACCCACGAGGCGCGTCAAACAGTAATCAGGGTCGAGATCAGCTGTTTGGCGCGCGTGGGACCACCTACTGTGTTTCACATGATCTGCCCATTCAAACGCAGCGAAATCTTCAGTGCTTGTTGCTTTTGACTCCACTCATATGTATCAAGTAGCCAAGCACGTTGTAATTGCATTGTACACACGTATCGGCCGAGCTGGTACGCGAGCGTTTGGGCTGTCATTGTATGCCACTTTGGGAAGGCGCTGCTTGTTCGCGTGGTTGTCATTCGGGGGCCATGTTTCGTGCGTTATACGGCAACTTCCCGGCATGTCTGAAAGCCGGCTAACAAGAATCATCAAGAGAGTCCAGCGACCCGACAAATATAGACTTCGACTTCGTTGTGATTGAACAGAGAGTGAAAAATTTTATTACGAATGTGACTAGGAAACAAGCTTGGTGTAGGGGGACTTTTATTAAGCATTGGCGGCTTGGCACTCCCAAATTGCCGGCGTATCGGATAACCAAAGGGCAACCTCGGTGATTCCATTTCTTACAAACATCATACGCGGCTGTACGGTCATTTTAACCCAGCTTCAGTGCCGAGCAGGGAATTCAACAACCTCATGAAAGCAAAATCTTGCAAGTTCGTCCAAGTGGACTCATCTTCATGATCTCACGGTGCGGCCCCATCTTCCGTCACGGGTCGCAGGAGTCGAAGAAGCTTCCATTAGGAGGTACTGCTTCATTGCCCGACCCCATCTGCGATGCAGAAGCCCAAGCCTAGCAGCGTGCTCAGATCCACAATTCGACGATACTATGGAGAGGTACTCGAGTGACAAATCAACGTGTTTCCGGTAAGCGCTACTCGTTATACCTCACCTGGCATTCTCAATCTATCCTGCGCTTATTGGCGCCATACTTTATAGGGTATACAATACTGGTAGCGCACCCACCCGGAGTTATTCACAAGGGCCCGGGACTGACAGAGGCAAGCATGAACTCCTCATCCTGGTTGAGTGTAACCTGCTCTCGACTGACACCACACGGGCAGGTAACCTATAACGCATCTTCGCTACGTAACATGTTTGGTATGCCATTATGGCCCCAGCTTCATCGTTCTGCCAGCACTATACGTTTCGGTCGAAATCGCTGTATCCTTCCCAATGTGGTTCAATAGCAACTTGCTGACCCACGATAGCTAGCCAATCTTCCGCGCGTCCTTTGACATCTCAGATGAGCACTTTGTACACTCACGTTTGTGGAGTCACCTACTATGCGACTTCGGACCACCATGATGGTTGGTGGTCAGTCATGTTCTCGGTGTGAGCGACAATTGACCCCCAGTGGCATCAGGGCATCCCATCAGAGTGACATTTGACGCGTAAGCACTTCTTTGCTATATCAGATAATGCGACAATCGTCCGAACGACACCCAGACAAGTCCATAACGTTCTGTCTTTTCAACCGAATAAAATCAATCGTTATTCGAGAAACGAGAACAGCATATTGTCCCTTTTAGGCAAGCAGTCCCCTGGTCCGTAGACAGCACAATTCATTCCTTTGGCAGAAACATCTTGTCAAGTTTGCCATCTCTCTTGAGCTGATCTAGCCAGTTGATAGCGTGATTGTAGCCAATCTGAAAGATATCGTCAAAGTTGGCGAAGTCTTGTCCTCGGTACATCCCGACCGGCGGATTGGTGTAGTGACAATTTTGCATGCCTTTCGTGATATTGAGATCAGCTTGGGACATCGCCTCGGTCAGAATTTCAACCACCCAGCCATAATCTGGAGGATCATGTTTGCTCCGAAAGAACCGCTTCAGCATCATTGACCAGGTGGAGAGCTCAGTCCCCCATGCAGTCGCGTGTATGGTCTTATCTGGGCCAACATCAACAGCGAAGATCGTATCTGCTTTCAGCTGGACAGAATATGAGATAGGAACGTTGTTGGAATAGCAGCCATCCAGGAGGAGCTCGCCGTCTTTCCAAAGTGGAGGCACAAAGCCCACAAAACTCATTGAAGCTCGGATAGCGTCCCATGCTGTTCCAGTTGTCATGATCTTCGATGAGGCTTGCCGGCTCAGATTCGTGACTGCACAGTAGTACTCGAGCCATGTATCATCGATGCGCATATCTTCGAATATCTCGAGGAGCAGATTGTTGAAGCGGCGTCCGGTCGTGACAGATAACCACGGGTAAGTCAGGTCGAGTAAGAACCGCCAGGGCGCGAGCTGAAGACTCCAACGTCGAACCGAGTCAAATGTGGACGCCCAATTCAGATGACTTCCGTAGATTGCCCCAACAAATGCCCCAATTGAAGTTCCGCCTATGACGTCGATTGGTATACCATTCTCTTCGAGGGCTTTGAGAACTCCTAGATGCGAGATCCCACGAGCGCCTCCTCCCCCGAGAACCAAAGCAATGGACTTGCCCAGGATGCGACGGGCAAGGCGTTGGAAGTCTGCAGAAGGATGAAGAAGTGGACTCCGGGCGTCTAGCGGATTCGCCAAATGGATAGGCGACTCTTTCGTTGGAGGTAGAAGGACATGCTGGATGCCAGCGCTCAACCAAGGACGAGACTATGGGTGTCAGCAAATGATAGCACGGACACTTCTCGGCTTACGCATGTCCAAGCTGAAGTCAGGCCTGCGTTTACATCTCGTCCGTTGGAGTGTAGCAGTATCATTTTCTTTTGCGCTCCTTTGCCTTCTGCAGCGAGAGCACGTTCGTCGGGCGTCACGCGTGGGTTATCATTTGCTCCTCCTACGAAGAGGATTATGTCCGCCTTCAGCTGTCAGCCAATGTGCGTACACTCTGTTCAAGGTTGCTTACATGTGCGACACAAGTTTTCGACCAGGCAGTAGTCCCGGAATCTTCTGCCAGGTATAAGACGAGTCGAGCATTGTCTTCAATTTGGAAGAGGTAGTTTTCAAGAATAGAATCTCCATACATTGCAGTCGTCTGCTCAGGTAGTGATCTTTTCAAGACAGAGTGGCTGAGAATGGGAGGCTTGGAGTCACCCGCAAGTCGCAGAACGTGGATAGCCTCCGCCAGATTTTGAGCAAAATCGGCTCCTGAAACCGAAGGACTTACTGGCACAATAGCAACGGTTTGAATAGTGCTGTCGTCATTGTCTTTTCGCGATGTCGAAGACCGCTCGATATAATCAGGCGCGGATCCTGCGAGGTATTCCGAGAACCGGAAGGCAAGTGCAGGGTTGTTGTAGGAGAGTGCTTTGAAGGAAGTTTTCTGGATTTGTAGCACATGGCTCCTCCGGACAGCTCGCAAAGTCGATGGTCGCTTCCGTGATAGGTACAGTTCGAGAGCGCCTGCACTTTGCCCTTTACCAATCTCAGTCGCTTGAACGTAACCGCTTTCGAGATTTTCATCGCTTAATCGTAGTCGGCCGTTTGCAACGATGTAGAAGGAGTGGCTAGATATAGTCAGGAATATGCAACAGCAGCCTCAAGTCAGTCCCTTACCTTTCATCACCTTTGCGATATACGATCTCGTCCGTTCCATACTTAATGTAGTCTGCAGCATAGTGAACACGACGAAGAGTTGACGAGAGACTGTTGAGAGCCTGGCGTGCTAGACACATGAGCAAATTCGGGCTCTTAGCTCTCAGAGTTAGCAGTCTTTGTCGGGAGATGAAGCCCACGTATACGTCAGATGCGGCCGTAACATCAAAAAATGAGCGACTGTTCGCAAGAGCACTGCTGTAGCCGATTAGTGCACCGGCTTCGAGGATGACTTTGCGATTGCAGCGGTCTCCGCTTAGCACCGCTTTGCCGCTACGAAGCATATATATGCCTGGCAGTCTCTCACTGCGTTTGGCAAGGATTTCACCTTGCTGGAAGGAAAGCAATTCCACGTGAGTGCCAAACTCATTGTCTTGAGTGTTTGCCCAGTCTTTTCCCCCTGGGGTGTCGAAAATGGAGGGCTCGATGCAAAGCGCATCGAACATCAAGCGAGAAATTGTTGGCCTCAGAAGGTGAATGTGTGCAGCCAGGGGAAGCAGTCTGCGGGAGAACACGGTCGTCTTACTCTCCAGTTGTGTTAAGGCCGAGGGTAGATTGATTGTATCGGAGCGCTTCAATGTAATATTGGGCTGTGGTATCTTGATACGAAGTTCTGCTGATGGTAACGGTCCAGGACTTTGTGCATTGTTCGTTGTCTGATCTCCATAGTCTTGCCGTAGATTTGTCTTCTGAATTGCCGGCTCCACGTCCCCAACTCTGTGACTCCGAGCCGGATTAGGCGACACTGGTGTGAAGATCTGCTGCAAGTCGATACTAGTCCCACGCAAAGCACGGAGATGTTCTTCAAGACTGTTCCATGAGACTTTGTCGATGTGACTAACACTGCTCATACGTTCGTCATAGCTAAGAATATCCTGCTCCATGCCGAGATAGGTTTGAGCGAAGGGAAAGGTTGCGAAATATAACCGACGTAATAGAACATCTGTGAATGGCAACACTAGTTCCGGCTGTGCGCCGATAAGCTCTTCAAATTTGGTGATGGGCAGCCCTGCGACAACAGTGTCTTCTACAGCGCGCAAGGTGATTTCTTGTGAACACCGGTGGTCTGATGGAGGGTGTTGTTCGTGACTTTTCCGTTGATCAACCAGGATCGAGAAAGTGTTCAGAACCGGGGTAAGTGAATCCCCCTGGGAGATGATCTTAAGCGTCACATCCTCGTCGCCACTATAGCTCTTTAGGGTCGCCTGAACAGAGCCTTCGAGCACTACAGACAGTGCATATTGGTCGATGGGGAGCTGCTGACCTAATGCAAGTTAGTCAATGCAATCGCGAAAATGAAATAGTTGCATACCGCTGGTAAACGAAGTTCTTTCGAAGGAGGCGGCAAACCTCTCTGCGGTGGAGTCATTCGCATACTGGAACAGCTCATTTCGCATGAGTAGTCGAGCTACAGCTGTCAAAGGGTGCTGATCCTCGCTACCACTTTCGTAGGATAGGGTTTCAACTGCGATATTGGATTCGACTGCGATGGCAACAGTGTTGGACGTCTTTAGCCGCCCTGCTTTTCGAAGTCTTCCAATCAGAAGTCCTATGGCACAGGCCAGCAGGGTCAGGAAAAGTTGGAGTTGGTTCATAGCTTCGAAAAATGCTATTAGTAGATGTAAAATGATGGTTTGTCGGCCGCCAATAGGTAGGCAAATTCACAAAGTAGTCCCGGCCAGTACATAATGGCAAGGGACGCGGTTGATAGCTGGCTGCCCTGACAGGGCACATAAGTGTGTGAGACATCCTGGCCCTCTGTTCTATGGCAATGATACCCAAATAGCTTTATTACCTTGGTATTCAAAAGGTATCGGTCAGGTAAATCTGTCAGGCAGCTGGAAGACAGTTGAGTGGAACAGGACATGTAAGATTTGGGGCCGTGACGGCGCGTTTGTTTGCAAAAAGGCCAAGACCTCTGCATTGTCCGGCGCCAAAGATTAACCCGGTTCCGGCGGGCTTACTCATCCTCTCTTTGCCGTGCTTGTCACATCTCCATTGGCATTTATGCGACTTGAACCTCAACGCGACGCACAACACGTACTTCAACCCATAGAGTCGGGTTTATCTTTCGACCTCTGACTCAGAAGGCCGGACGATCTCATGAAGGTGGCTCGTTAATGCGACACCCGGTACTTTGCGCGCCGAAAGTGCGCCGTATTCCATGCCGATTTGATGGTCCGATGCTGAACGAAGTTGAGCCAAAAGTTAGTCACCAGGGCATAAGCTCCTCGCTTCTGTGGATACACTTTATAAGGAACGCATAACTTAGGAGATTCGGAGGCATCATTAATCGGCCTAGTTCGTTCTACGGCATCGACCACAAATAGGAATAAATACACGTCCAGCTGGATCCTCGCCTCCCACGTCTTGGTTCTGCGCCTGCCTGTTTTAATTTAGCGACGAGGGCGCCAATGCTCTGATTAACTTGGTTCCGGACTTCAACCGTCTTGATTACCCTTTCAAGAAGTGATTGAACACTCATGCTGCTAGCAATCCTTGTGGCCCCAGGAGGGTTTTATTTCTCATGACGAGCAAACAAGCAAGCTGATGCAAGTTGGAGGGCCATGAAGGCAGCATAAATTGCCTCCACCCTTGGTTGGCTCGTGCTCGTACATGACGCAAGGTTACAAATCGATCTCTACAGATATTCTTCTGAAAAGACCTTCTACGTAGACCCGTCTATTTCCTATTCGACAAAATCCGTCGCTTTGGTGGCCATTTAGTTCCCGCACTACGGCCTGGCTGGACGATCTTCAGGTAAAACCCAACGCCGGCAAAGACCAGATTCTTCTAACGAAGGTCGCCACGTTGAAGAGTATTTTACACCATCGCATCAGTTACTCAGCCTTCAATCACTCTCTGCGAAAGAAGGCTGAACGCACCTAGCTCCAAGTCAACGCTTTTGGGGACACGATTACTCCCTGTTCCGCGCCTGGAGAGCTATGAGCATTGGCTGGCATTGCGTGTACGGACAGGAGATGGCAGCTCGCTACGTGAAAAGCCCAGGTTGCGGCATGGAACGTCTCGTAAGTGCTGCTGACGATGGACGAGTTTTGAGCCCAACCTCAATGTCAAATCCTCCTCTCAATGACCACATCTCGAAAACTGAGCCGTCAGACCACTGAGCAAGATGATTAGGCTGTTAGCTGCGAGTTCATACGGATGCTGAATTGTAAAAGTATACTTACATTGAAATGTGCAGAACCTCAACCATCGCCTCAGTAATATCAAGGGTGCTGCATATTATTGTCCGGGTTCAGCATGGTTTGCGTCTCAGGTTCTCTTGCTGCACCGTTGACAGACCGTTGTTTCCACCGTCACACAAAGCTGACTCCTGCGCGCCTTTCATTTGACCACGTGCAATCAATCTGCCGCGATCTTCAACACGGTCGCTCCTGCACCAATACATCTTGTCTGTGGGAAGATCGATCCTCGCTTCTTGAGAGCTACGACGTCAACGCCATGGAGCGTGAGGCTCTAGTCACGATCTGGCATCTCTATGGACGACCCATCTTGGCCGTGCGCTGAAAGAAATCTGCATAAAGAGCATGTTTCCCACGGTTATGGCTTTACCGACAATCTCAACCGAGGCTGGCGAGCCTCCGCCTTTGTATGCATGATGCTGGCCCCGTTGATGACCATATTGCTACTGTTGAGGTCGAGGTATGCTACCCTCCAACTCTCCGTGGAACAGCGTACTCATCCAAGCACAGTCCCCTTTCTGGAAGCGTACCCAACAACAGCTCAGATTCCTGCAACTCGATTTGGCAAGGGTACCAATGCCAACCTCAAATCTCCCACTACTGGGGCCAGTACTCGCCATATTTCAGTGTGCCTTCCGACATTCCCAATGAGATCCCACATGACTGCGAGATCAGATTCGCACAATTACTGTCCCGACACGGCGCCCGAGATCCGACAGCTTCGAAAACGAAAGCCTATAATGCTACGATTGCGCAGATCAAGGCGAATGTCAAGGCCTTCGATGGACCATACGCATTCCTTGCGAACTACTCGTATAGCCTCGGCGCTGATCAGTTGACGACTTTCGGCCAGGACGAGATGGTCAAGTCCGGCATCAAGTTCTATACTCGCTACGAGGCACTTGCGAAGACGGTAGACCCTTTCATACGCTCATCTAGTGAGAATCGCGTTGTCGAGTCCGCATTGAATTGGACGCAAGGCTTCCATGGTGCAAAGCAGGCGGACAAATCTGTTACTGGTGATGGTTTCCCGTACCCCTTAAGTCTGCAGTACGAAGGAGATGGCACTAATAATACGCTGAACCACGCCCTTTGTACCGACTTCGAGAATGGCACGTATAGCGACATCGGCGGTGATGCCCAATCTGTGTGGGAGAAGATCTATATCCCGCCGATTCAAACGCGACTCAATGCCGACCTCCTGGGTGCCAATCTCAGTGCCGATCAGACCATCTACATGATGGAGCTCTGCCCTTTCAATACTGTAGCTGACGATGACGGCGTACTGTCTCCGTTCTGCGCACTCTTTACAGAAGCCGAGTGGCATAGCTATAACTACTACGAATCACTCGGCAAATACTACGGCTATTCGTTTGGCAACCCTCTGGGACCAACGCAAGGCGTGGGCTTCGTCAATGAGCTGATCGCGCGATTGACAAATACGTCCGTCCAAGACCACACCTCGACCAACCACACTTTGGACGACAATCCCGCCACTTTTCCCCTTGGACGGAAGTTGTACGCGGATTTCAGCCACGATAACGATATGACCGCCATCTTTTCTGCGTTGGGCCTATACAATGAGACCACGCTACTTCCGAACAGCACCTTCGTTGAGGCTCAGGCGGCAGATGGTTATAGTGCAGCTTGGACTGTACCGTTTGCTGCGAGGGCTTATATTGAGAAAATGCACTGCGAAAGCCAGTCGGAAGAGCTTGTGCGTGTGATTGTGAATGACCGAGTACAGCCGCTGAAACAGTGTGGCGGGGACTCGTGGGGTCGGTGTGGAATAAATAAATTCGTTGCCAGCCTGGGTTTTGCGAGGGCAGGTGGTCGTTGGGATATGTGCTTTCCGTAAATACAATTACGTGTTCCTTTCAATACAGCACAGTCAGGATAGATCAAAAGAATAGACACGTAGATTCTGCCCTGGTTGGCTCCATTCAAGACTGCTGCACAGGTTCGAAGGCTGTCGCTGGCCTGCGTTTTCAAGATTGTCTGCACCGCGCATTGCCGGACCCAGTGAATGGAACTGGGTTATATCGACTTTACGCTTCACCTGCCGGGAGAGAGCAGCGCCTCTTCGAAGCCTGCCATCCTCCTTCTGCTCATTATCTTCTCAAATTGATCTCCGAGCAGCGAACTGAGTTCCTTCTCGTGCCGTGCACTCTCCTTCAACAGGAACCCCGTCATTGCTTTGCCCTTCAAAATGGATAGGCTGAGACAGGAATTGCACTTTACAACTCGCCACCAAGAGGTGACTTCCCCGCCCTTGATCGTTCGTGTTCGTGCATGTTCGGTCTAACGCCGTGCAGGCACTGAACCATGCGTTGAATGGTAATACTGAGATGGCACTCAGCATTTGCTGGGAGCTTCGACTTGACCCTCGCATTGGGGTCTATCGGCGAGCAACGGTCACCCTGCTCATTGCGCAACTCCTTTCATACGACCAGCTGAAGTACGCCGAGGAGTCTTTGGAACTCATCGACCTCATTCGACAAGACAACAACGGGGAAGTCAGCTACATTGAACCTGAACTCAGTGACAACCTCACGGAGATCAAGAGCATGGCAAGAGGCCTTGTTCAAGAGCTACAGGAGAAGGAGAAGGACAAGCAGATACCGGAGTCGAGCGGCACCTCAGCAGAAAGTTCGGGATCCTGACGGGAGCCTCCCCTCTCTTGAACTGACGACAAATTGCCCCGAACAAGCATCGATCCACACCATCATCGAAGGTATCGAGAGCATTGAAAGCGGGAGGGCAAAAGAGTTCGCAGGAGCTCTTCGAAAGAGATTGCCGAGAATCACGAGGGTATCAATGACGCCAATGCTCAACTGACATGCATCTACGAATCGGATCCAACCGACAAAGCTGCTGGCGTTGTGCCTGAGCGCAATAATCCTGTCACAATATCAAAGGCATGCTCAGAGACAACAGCTTTCAGCCACGGAAGCCTCGAGCTGAGACCAAAGCTGTACTGGGACGATCGATGAAACAGAACGAGTTGGCGTACTTGACTCCCACTCCAGAGCTGGATGCTTCACAACGAAGACACCTCCATGCTGAATGTTCTATCCATTTCAGGTCAAATGTTCTGTCGACCACCAACGCAGGCGACGATCTGACATTTGCAAGGAGAAGAGGATTGACTACCACCGTTGAGCAGGGATCAGAGAATTGCAATTCAGATCCGTCCTTCAACAAACTGATGAGAGAGAACTAAGTTCTTGAGTTCATGAGCAAGCAAGCTGAGAGAGAACGTCACACGTCAAATCACTATCCCGTAAATGGCTAGATTGCCAATCCCAAATTTCTGCGAGCATAACATCTGCCTGCGTCCTCCTCTTCCTTTCAAACCTCTATTCTAGTAAGCAAACACCAATCCACCCCCTACCTTTGGGGTTCCTACATGCAACACTGTGCTAATGACTCTCCTACAGGTGCACGGGCATTATCTTCGCGTTGGTCTCCCCTCCATCCAAACGAAAAGGCACAAACTGACAAATCCACAGGCGTGAGGCTACAGCCGATGCAAGATTTTTGCTAGTTGAAAACTATACAACTGACTACTCCTTGTGGACTTCGGTTCGCTTGGGAATATTTGGAAACCATACAAACCACCTTTTCATCATCATCGGCGCCTTGGGCGAAGATCTGGAGAAGAGATGCAGGACAGAGTGGTCCAGAGGCACAGAAGATAGCACGGAGATCAGGATCCTGGAGAAAACCATAGAACGAGACAAGAGAGAGAGATGGATGAACTGGATGCCAGTGACTGCAAACGTATCCCTTTGGACTGAGCAGACACGCCAACTGCAGAGATGAAGGTGGTAGCGCAGACAGATCGGCTCCAGACAACAACATGTAGAATAGATTCTCCAAGACGGGATTGCAACTCGTAAGAAGCTGTAGAGTAATCCGAGCTCCTGGAACGCATCGCCTGCCAGACCTCACAAACCTGTCAAGATCGACAGTTGAGGCTCTGCCAGACCTCTTGTCCGACAATCTAAACCCTCAACCTCAATTCTTCATCAACATCTCAAAATGCCAGCCGCCATCATATCCGGCGCGACAGGCTTCCTCGGTCGTCAAGTCCTCAAAGCCTTCACGGACGCCGGCTACCAAGCCACAGGCACAGGCTTCAGTCGCGCCTCAGGGCAAGTCCGCAAAGTGGACATCCAAGATGCCAACGCCGTGACAAAGCTATTCGACGAGGTCAAGTAGGAGGCCATCGCAACCTCACAAACAGAATAACAGCACTAACAACAGCCTCAGACCTCAAGTCGTCGTGCACTGTAGAGCCGCCCCAAACATAACCTGCTACAGCTAACATCCTCGCAGGCGCCGCAGACAGACAACCCGACTCCTGCACCAAGAACCCAGAAGCAGCACACAAGCTGAACGTCACAGCAACGGACCTCCTCGCCTCCCAAGCAGCAAAGCACAAGTCCTTCTTCATCTACATCTCCACCGACTACGTCTTCCCCGGCATCGAAGGCCAAGCACCCTACAAGACGACCGACGCCCCCAAACCACCCAACATCTACGGCCAGACAAAACTCGACGGCGAGACCGCGGTCCTCAAGCACGATGGCACCGTCGTCCTCCGCGTCCCCGTGCTCTACGGCCCCACGGATCCCACAGAGAACAATAAAGAGTCGGCGGTGAACGTCCTCATGGACAGTCTCTATAAGTCCCAGAAGGAGCCGGTGAAAATGGACGCCTGGGCGATTCGCTACCCTACGAATGTGGAGGACGTGGCCCGCGTATGTCTCGACGTTGCGGAGCTGTACACCTCTTCCTCCACGCCGGAGAAGTTGCCTCGCATACTGCAGTTCTCGAGTGAAGACCGCATGACCAAGTATGAGATTACACAGACGTTTGCGGAGATCATGGGTTTACCATTGGACGGGGTCGTGGCGGATACGGACGGTGGGAAGCCTGGCCCGGATGGCACGCTGCGGCCATATGATTGTCATCTTGATACGAGTGAGCTGCAGAAGCTGGGCATCGATGTCGCTACGATCGACTTTGTGGCCTGGTGGAAGAGGTGGGTTGGCGCTTACAGGCACTGATCAAGAACAGCGCAGAATGGAGAGTACAGGCTAAATCACCGATGCTTTTGGACGGCGATATCAGTGTTTTGGGCTTTCGTTGGGCTACGGTGAGGTGGCATTGCGTCTGCGACTACATAACGAGGTAGGTATTTTTGCAAGAATGGACTCGGCCAGTAGTGCGGCAGAGACTATTGGTGTCCCATCAGTTCTCTGATGGCTTCCCTTCGTATCTGCTCTGGATGTGATCTCTCCAACAGCTGCTGTCTGAACTGCCTCGGAAGAGAGATCTGTCCCCTTCTTGATGGTTACAGAACGTTCTCTCTTTCGAGCTTTGGTACCAGAAAGGCTTCATAAACAAATCATGCAACTTCATTCCATCCCCAACAATGGATCCTTTCTACTTGACGAAAATATGCTTTTAACTGGGGCCAGAAGAAAGTACTTGTCAAACTCGACCGATACTCCGAGATCTAACCACTAGCTAAATGGCAGTCAACTGCACTAGGACGCAATGGAGCTCTCACCTTCTTCCTGGGCCCTAACAATTTTGATTGTCTGAATTTGACTGTCGCGTTTTCTTGATTTTTCTTGCTGGACATGCGGCAAATTAATGTAGACCTGATGCCCACAAGCTATATTCAGCTCTGATCTGGGCAGGTACAAAGTATCTGCATGGGTGGTTGTCGATCGATGATTAAGCACGCATACGCACAATAAATTCTGCGGTCGAAGGTTACCGCCTGCACTCAAGGAACCTTGAACACGAACTCAACCAATTGCACCTCTCATCTTCAGGTCTGTCGCGGCTTGACAAAGTCAAGATGAAGAACATGGCCTCCAGGCATCTTGAAGGCAAGAGACGAGGAAACTGTGTTTCGTCGCTCACTTGTATGTACAAGAAAATGCTACCGGTATCTCGGCTGTCCCAGGCACAATGCTAGTGGCGTCAACATCACCCTCCAGCACTAAAACGGCTTCGTGGGGAAAGACCAGGCAGAGTCTTCTGCAAGATGGCACAATGCATCGTTTCCGGGTGGACACCACTGGGCCCAAAGCTTTAGAATCACACGATACGCACAGAAGCTCGGGGCATCAAGAGCAGCTGCATCAGCAGCAGCAGCGATATGGGCGTCCACCTTACCATTCCCGACACGCCAGCAGGAGTGGACCTGCAACCCTGATGTCAAGGCCGATGAACCAAGCAGACAAGCACTCTTCCACCACTGGCAGTGTGGTATCGAAGCGGGATGTTTCAACCACAGACGTTGCGAAGGATATTTTTCTTCCTCCAGAATTACATCTTACGATCCTTGATACCCACCGCCGGGAGTCTTTATGTTCATATCCTCGTCGCTTGAATGACCCTCAAATCGAGGCTCTTAATGATTGTAAGGTGTTCATGCTCCGGCTTCCACCGTGATCTCTGACGTCTCAAATCAGACATCGTCGTCTGCGTTAGTGGTGAACTCCCTTTCAAGGTGGTCCCCGGAGTCCACTCTATGCTAGCGACCTGGGTCATCACGCGAGCATTTCAAGACCAGCATCTCTTTGAATGCTGGATGGCCAACGCGCAAGGCATGTACGAAGGTCGACGCATGCGACCACCTTTCAAACCTAGTGCCGCAGTATTCGCGGCGAGGGCACGGGCGATCAAGGCTGTTCAGGAACTGCTTTCTCCTCATGAAGCGCACAGAGAAGACAGGGCTCTCGAGGGCGTCATGCAGTTGATGTCTGCGCATGTAAGGCTATGTGGCCCATCGTGAGGAGTGATACTAAACGACACAGGCCATGACTGGCGATACGCAAGCATTTCTGTCCCATTATCAGGCTGTGAAGCAGATGATCAAGCTGCGAGGCGGGTTGGACGATTCCCTCCCGCATCTTGCGCTCCGAGGGCTCCTCGGACTGTAAGTGCTGCTCGGTCTAGTCGGCTGTCTTTGAGTATTGACATCAAGGCGTTAGGTTAGAGATGATCGCCTTGATGGCAGAGTACGAAAGAAGATCAGCAGCGGAGCCCGCGCCAATCGTAAGCTCGACCCTCTTGGAAAGACCGCCCACTACCACCACGGATGAAAAACGCTTGACAATCACATCAAGCTCCCTGATCCGACATTCACCAGGGCATCCCATGTCAGCGAACCAGGCGCTCGAATATCCGCCGCACCCTTTTGCCGAATCACTGACCTTAATTCTAGCTGGGATCCCTCCGGGTTTCTCAGACCTCGCTTTGACAGGGACGCTCTCGACTCGAACGATTCTGCTCCTTGACCAAATATCCTCCTGGGCGGCCTTGACATCAAAACCCAGACGTTCGGCCAACCTCTCGCAACGGGACCTCTTCCTCATCTCGACCGGATCCGTCGAGTCTGCCAAGTCAGCTGTTGCCATTCTATTCGCGCTTCCGCCGATCGCGACCGGACCGACACTGGAGCATTGTCTATGTCTAGTCCTCTGCCTGAGCATCCGTGGCGCGAGGCACAAAGCTCGTCCAGCAAGGTCGTACGTCCGGCTCTGGACGGATTTCGTCGCGTGTGCCAGGTTACTTGCTGCGAGGTATCTCACGCGAGCGGAGGAACACTGTCTCATCTGGATGACTTTCCTTACGGGTTACGGGAGCGAAAGTCGTGCATGGGAGGGGCAGATTGAGGGCTTGCTGGACCTTCTGGTGCAGAGATATTCTGACCGGGTGGGCCGAGAGTGGGAGGACTGGGAAGGGGTGTTGCGAGATTTTTGGTGGCTTGAGCCGTTGGGGAGTGATTGGTGCAGGTTATGGGAGAGAAGTATGGTGAGGTTGGGTTGATCATGATTGTCCTGCTATGAAGGCGAGGAAGGTCTACAAGAAGATAATCATCGTGCAGTGGGCCATGGTCACGTCTTACCGATGACGCGTCAGGTGAGGAATGAAGGAGCTTTTGAAGTTCAAATTGTCGCTCGACACCGCTCCAAGATCAAGTTCAGCTGATTCGCGTCTTTCCGAAACGCATACGCTTCATCTCTGACCATGCCGATCAACGAAGCGCTCTCTTGATCGCCCGGTCCAAGTTTCTCCTCTTGCTGTCCGGCGTGATGTGTCTTTCCATCCGTAAGGACTGCCACTTCAACCCGCTCCACGCTATGACCAGGTTAAACAATCGATCTCGGTCTGCGGGGTGAAGAAGTATCGTAAAGTTGTTGTTATCGATGAAGATAAATTGGAGTACTTCTGCAGATCGAGAATGCAAATGTTTGAGTATCTTGACGCTCGAGGGGAGATGAACCTCGTCGTCCTCGAGTTTACGAATCTCCGATAGAGACATGAATGGAAAAGTCCGCTCGGTCCCAGACTTGGCGTGAAGGACAAGGTACGTCCTGTAGACAACAAGGCGGCACTTCCCTTCGACCTGGTCGTGGACTCTGAAAGCGTATTCAGAGTGAGCTGCTTTTTGCTCCATCGGAGACTCTTTTTGCTTGTGCTCGAACTGCTCCGCGCTCCTATTCTTGGAGGCCCCCTTCTCTTGCAAGCTCAGAATTCCCAGCTCCGAGTGGGTCGGTACGTTCCAAAACATCCATCGCCAGTGGGATAGCAACAATCTATACTTCGGGAAGTTCGTCGCGAGCGGGTACGTTAGGAAGAACCCACTTCCTGCAATAAGCCAAACTAGCTTCATGCAAAAGTCCATGTCGGCACACAACGTGACAAGTAAACAGCATAGGAAGAAGAAAAGTGAAGCAAGAGTCAGCTCTGGCCGCTCCCAACGATGAAAATTGACGAGAACCTCAAGCAGATCTGCCAGATCACCAAGCTGTAGCTGAATCATTGGTCCAACCTCATCGAGCAGCGGTTCCAGCCAGTCTTGCTGACCGTGTCTCTGAATGAGCTCGCCCCAGGCCTGAACTCGGGCTTCGCGATCAACGGATCTGCCCACGCTTTCCCGCACCGTCCGCACAGACGTCTCTTTGAATCTATTGCGTAATGTCGAGTAGATGACGAAGAAGTAGAAGAATGCCATAATATGCTGGGTGTACCAGAGAACGGAAAAGAGCCCTAACCACTTCATCGTCCGCTTCGGGTCCTGCCACATGTATATGCGGCGGAGATTGATGAGAAAGGTTTGCCAAGGGGCCGAAGTGATGGCAATTCGTTCTATGATGCGGGCCAAGTCTTCCAGATCGAAGGGAGGAGACTCAAAGTCGTCGATATAGCTTGAGGTGAAGTTTCGGGTGTAGTAGAGAGCTAGATAGCCAAGATATCTTTCCCATTCAAAGCGATCTCCGTTTTTGAAGTGCGACTTGATAGGCTGAAGAACAGGACGGACAACCTTGACACGGGAAACATGACGGCTCATAATCCAGGCTGTCTGGAGGCTTTCCCTATGCTCTTCGACCTTCTGAACGCGGTTATGTGCTTCGTCCAACTCTGAAAGGGCATCTTCCAGGTCCGAAGTGCCCGATGTATTGCTGGATACTGCTTGAGAGAAGGCGTCATGGGCATCAAGCAGCTCCTGGTCGCGGTCAAGCGACAATAGAGGATGGCGTCTACCGAGCTTGTCTGCTGCGATGCGGGTTGCTTTACTCCTCATCACCCGTCTTGGGTGGGCAGCGAGATACGCGGCACTCTTGAGCTCATCTCGGATCGCCTGGCCCACAGGTCTGTTTCGCTTTGGGGAAGACTGGTTCAACACTTGAGCTGGGTCGAATGCTGCATCGGAGAAAATATCATCCTCATCGTCAGAAGATGGCTGAGACTGGGTCGGGTAAAGGAGCTGCTTCGTTTTCGTTTTGAGTCTATCTCTCGCGTGTATAGCACTGTCGAGAAGTTGATCAATGTGCTGTTCCGTCTCAGTCAAGCTGTTGCGTCGTCCCGAGGTCATCGTAAATGTTGGAGTGCCCACGAGCCCGAGTGTCCTTTGCTGCTCAAATCAGCTCCACGACCCTCAAGCTGGTAAAGGTCAAAGGCGACAGGATTTTTCTGCATCATGGTGGTACGATTAGCTGAACTAGTTACAGGAACGTGGCAATGCTCGTGACGTTGTGGGTGAAAGATAGAACTTGAACCGCGCCATATCAGCTTCGCCGCTGAATTCCAAGTTTTGAGGCCCCAGATCTGGACTTTGATGGGTACTCGGAACGACATGATTGGCACGGCAGAGAACAGCGATGGACCGAAAGCGAGATCTCGTCAAGGGAATCGACCGCTCCTGCCGCCACTGACGATGATCGGGAAACGTGGCATCGAGTGGGAAAGGGAGCCGAGGGAGCCAAGGGAGCTTCAAAAATATGCGTCTGAGGGCATTACATTAAAGGTGACATACTTTGCAGTATACATGTGACAGCGAAGTACTAAGCCAACGAGGCACTTTAGTTTAAACATCCAAAACATCCTCTCCTCAACTCACTTGGGCTGAAGCACTGATCATGGACTGCTGGTGAATTCGAGGCACCGTCAATCATCAAACGCTGACTGAAACTCATCAAATGTACTACGAAATAGCAGGACGATTCTCCGCCCACCATTGCTTGACGACTACGTGGTAAGTTGCACGGTTGGTACTGTATGTGATTGAAGCGGTCTTCAAGTGCAATGAATGCGTGAGGCGGTAACCGATTCACTGCCAGACCTCGACGTAAACATTGTTGCGAACTTCACTGCTTGGCATTGCTTCTGAAAGTATTCAAGTTGTGGTCTTCTTGTCACCTGCGCACCCTTTCAGCGCATTCTTGATTTCTCCTTCTGCTTGTTCATCCCGACCTGTTGTTGACCATCTCTGACCACTGGAACCATTGTCGATCGCAACCGCGCTGTTTCCAACATGAGTGACAATCCTCCTCCGAAAAAGAAATCTCGCTTCTTCTCCAATGGCAAAAGTGTCGTTGACAACCTCCTCCATCCGCTCAAGAAAAAGGCCCGGAAAGATGGCGTTGGGTCAGAAGAAGCTGATGGGGACGAAACACCGCGGTCTGGGGCTGGGTCAACCGACGAAGGTCCTCCGTTACTGGCCAACATCCATCCATTGCCGCCGCTGACGGTGCTTGGACATGCGACGACGTCCGCTGGAATCCAAACCCAGCGTACACCTGCCAGCAATTCTGCAAGCTTCTCCGTTGGATCCACCTCTTCATCGTTCCTTCAGCACCAGCGTCCGCAGTCCACTAGACAAGCTCAAACACAAAGACAAGAACCTCCAGCACAACCTCGATCCTCCGACAGCGAAGCCGAAACCGAGGTTGAGACAGATGTTGAGAGAAGCGAGGATGAGGAAGACTACGATGCGAGCGACGAAGAAAACGCGAGACCAACAACAGCGCGGGGTCAGCCCAACGTGCGCAGTCAGCGAAGAAATGCCATCTATGGCGCTGATGCTCTTCTCCCATCCGGCTCAAACACTAATGGACATCAGGTTGCTCAGCCTCCGAGCACGAGCTATCCTTATCCATTACCCTACCCAGCTGCTCAAACCACCATACCAGCAGCTCTCCCTACTGTCCCGGACAATGCGTACACCTTCAGCGGCGTACCCACGAACCCATATGCCACTGTGGCTGGAGGCCAGTACCCCTTCAATTTCCGACCTAACCAAGACCTATCAATTCCTGTGTCTGTGCAACAGCAAGCCTACACTACATATGTCCACCCTCTCGGTTCAGGTCTGGCACGCATGGCACAACAGAGCCTCCACAGCGACACCGGTCCTCTTAGCCAGGGGGCCTCGCAGCCTCTGACGACGCCTAACCGTCCCATAATCGCTAGCACACCTGCGGCACCCTACGTCGACATGGACCGCGACGAACACGGCCGCCGCCTCCGAACCTACATCCCCCGTCCAGCCGCCCACCATGGAATCCGCAAACCCACCCCGAACCTCCCTCGTCCGCAGACAAACGCCGAGTCCCTTGTTCCGGAGAACCTGTACACCTCGCCGAACCGCATTGCCCATGCCCAAGACTACGCCCGCAAGTCGCTCAAGCGCAAGCGTCCAGACACGATCCTCCCACCCCCGAGCTACGTGTACCAGCACACCGGGTCGCCCACCTTCAATATCTTCGATGGCCTGCTCCTATACCCAGAACTCTGCTTTGCATTGGCCGCCCACCTTCCTGTGAAGGATTTGATCTCCCTCTACGCGATTTCCAAGGACTTTCATGTAATCCTCGACACGCGCTTCACAACCGTCATGCTCTCGCAAGCCACGCGCAAAGCTCCCGAGTCCGCCCGCACGTACATGTTCCGCAGCTATGCACACCTGTGCCGCTCCGACCCAGCCGCTCGTATCCCCCATACAAACGCACGAGAGGCAGCAGAGGGCAAGCCGCGCCGCATCCCTTCCTTCCGCTGGCTCAAAATGGTGCTGCACCGCGAGAAAGTCATCCACGAAATCATGGCCGTGTTCGCCGAAGATGGCATACCCCTCCCCGCACGCTGCAGTCTGGCCCTCAAGAGAATCTGGTTCATGCTCGATATACCCGACAATGCGCGGCGGATCGGATTCATCCACAATAGAAACCTCATCACGGATATTGATCTCTATTTCCTAGCGTGCTTCTTCACGAAGATGGATATGCGCCTGAATGACCCCATCTGCGGGGAGAAGCGCGACGGAATGAGGAAACTGCTCCTTGCGCAGCGAAGTTTCACGACTGTTCTGAGAGTCTTGAAGAGAGAGATTTGGACGACGCGCTTCGATATTCTACGCGAGTGGGTGAGATTGAAGCATGAGGTTGTCGAGGAAGACGAGATCGGACTCGACATGTTCGGCGTCCCGTTTGAAGTGATCGGACGAGGACGATTGGAGTACTGGGGTCTGCGAAGTGAGGAGGACGCCGGGCGAAAGCTGCACTCGCTACTTAGACCCGATCAACTCGTTGTCCGGGAGGCATTCAAGCGCGGCATACGCTTCGACAAGCATTACCTGCGATTCTTGCTTTACGGCTACATCCGTCCCGACACGCTGGAAAACTACGAACCTCGCACGTACGGACGACGCATCACGGCAATCAAAGACGATGAATACGAAGTGGACGATATCGTTGGTGGAGTCGCTGCGTTGGGTGTTGATGAGCCAGGATGTGATCCGCTGCTTGACCTGGGCCAGCCAAGAGAGGTCAGTCGGTTCACCATCGTCAAGGAACCAACGAGTAAGGGAGAGATGAAGATGAGAATCCGTGACGAGGAATTCTTGGACAAGTGTATCGCGTGGTGGACGAAAGAGCGGCAAGAACTTCGAGAAGCCGAGGCCTGATTGACGGCGCAAGATAGACGCTTGAATCTGATGTTGAGACAAAGGCCTCAAATGCAATTTGAGTCTGGCGTGAAAGCTGAGAAGTGTAGGACTAAGGGTGCGAGTTCATACTTAGGAGGCGATAGGACAAGGAGTCCTTGTGGTCGCTTCGCTTGCTCATCGCTACGGGAAGCACGTGAGAGATGCATGGAACCTCGGTCGTAGAGCATTCGCATACCTTTGAGCAGTGACCCTGCAGTGCCGGGGATTGGATCACAATGTTAGATAGCCTTCGTGATTGGCAGCAGTTCCACTCCAATGAAGGGAAAGGAGATCAAAGATCCACGGGGCAGGGACTTCGGTTACGATTTCTATCTTGCTTCTATGTCAGGGTCTCTTTAGTCATTGTCGACCTGCGCACTTCCCCCAGTCTTCACCGGTGACGCCAGTCTAAGCCTGATTCACAATTTACTTCTCGGGGCTTGCGCCTTTACACGCTGGTGATATGCGTCTCTCATTTCCCTTCTTAACATCTTTCCCGACGGCGTCCTCGGAATCTGTTGGCACGAGAATGTCAGCATTAGTTCTACCACCACAGCTTGATTTCGGGGAGTTGACTTACCGAATCAACCACCTCAATCCCACCGGTGAGCTGTTTGTGCTTACTCAGTCTCTCTCCCACGAACTCGTTTAGCTTCGCGAACACAACCGTCTCGCTCTGTCGCTTGCCCTCCTTGCTCAGCACAACCCAAGCGCGAGGAAGCAAGCTTCCATCGCCTTTGCCATTATCGATTCCCGCCACGCATGCATCGACCACGAGATTTTCAGGATGATGAAGCAGTGTGTCTTCGACCTCGGTAGCAGCCACCTGCAATCCCTTAACCTTGATCATCTCCTTCAGCCGGTCAAGATAATGGATCCGATCCTCCTTGTCTCGCATGACCAGATCTCCAGTCCTTAACCACCCAGGCTCCGCAAAAAGCTCCGCGGTCGCCTTGGCATCGTGGAAATATCCCATGCACACGACATTCCCCCTCGCCCACAATTCGCCTTTACTTCCCTTCGGCACATCCTTTAATGTATCTGGATCAACGACCCTGGCCTCCATCCCCGGCAGTAGAAACCCAATTGTCCCCGGCGGCGAAGGTTTAAGACCAAACAGACCCTCCACAGCGCCGGAAGCGATTGAAGCTGCCTCAGACAGCCCATACCCAGACGGAATAGGCGTCTTATTCGGCAATTTCTGCGCAAGCTGGTACGCCACATCTGGAGGGAGATACGCCGCGCCACTCCCGCAACTGACAATGGATGATAAGTCGTACTTCTCCGTCAATGGCGACTGCGCCAATTGTCGCACAAGAGGCGGCACCAGAGGAAGATAACTGATCTTATACTTCTCAATCGACTTCAATGCGAGTTCAATATCCCATTTCGGCATGATGATGTTCGTCGCGGGCGTCAGATTCACTCGTAGAATCCACAGGATCATGCCGTAGGAGTGGTATGCCGGCACGATGCCCAGGACAATTTGATGCGGGAACTCCGTGATGCCGGCGAAGCGGGCCCCTTGCGTGGCGGCGACCATGCCTTGCAGACCGCTGTGGATGGCGTTCTTGTGAGATATCATCATTGCTTTGGGCAGACCGGACGTGCCAGAGGATTGGAAGAGATAGCAGAGTCTCTCACCACCGCGGCGCTGTCTCGTTGGTTCAGACATCTCTTTGCCAAGTTTAACGAGGGATTCGACAGTTGGATGGCCCAAGACTGCGTCAAGTGAAGCGTCATCACTGAATACAATGATCTTCTTCTCGTCGAGCACGAGTTGTAACCCGTCACTCTCTCCTCCTGGACCTAGCTTAATCGCTTCCCGGAGAACAGGCAGCAAACTCTCATGGCAGATAATACTCGTGACCTTCATCTTCCGCAGGACATGCCACAATTCAAAAGCCGTGGATCCGGGACTAATGCCGCCGAAAACCAACTCTGCGCGAAAACACGCGTGCGCGAGCATCGAGTAATGGATGTGATTCCTCGAAAACAGGCCTAGGATCTCCCCGCCGTGGCCTCTGTCGTCGATCGGCGAGGGAGTGAGATGAAGCGGATTAGGTCCATCATGGCGAAACGCTCTAGCTAACGAGCAGGCGCGATTGTAGAATTGGTGGAGTGTCACTCGCTCGTCTGTGACGGCGTTTATGAAGAGGTCGTAGTCCTGAGGAAGGGGTTGATCTGGCGGAAAGCAGAAATCATGGACATTCAGATCTTGCGATATTGCAGGGAATGGTCCATACGGGGATTTGAAGATTGCGTCGTCCGTTGGGATGTATTTGTCCTTGACGGGATCCGGGGCGTTAGGATGTATATACCTTGCCAGCGCCATGGTACAATCCTCGTGGCGTCTTGTGATGCCCTCTTGAGCACAGCCAGTGCTCTACAGGCGAAGATACTACCATGACTGTAGTGTTTCACCCAGCTTGGTACTACTATTGAAAGTGAGAGGGGTTGTCGGTTACCCACGAGTTGACGTGCCGGGCCGACCTCGGTACAGCTGCCTCGGCTGGTACAAAGACCCACCAAATTTACACGTCGAGGACATGTAGTTCATCAGACCTTCTTCTTCATCGTTGCCTACGTACAAGATGAAGAGACCAATACTAGAGGCAGTGAGTGAACTCGATATGGTGCGGCGACGCGCAGTCGAGAAGGTTACAAGTTGATGGCAAGCTCAATCAACTCGCCCTAGCAGGAAAACATGTACCTGGCATTGGACACCTGCTTTCTCGGTTTCGGGTTTGTATGCTTGAAAATTCCTTCCTCCCGAAGCGTTTGGGATGATTCACTTCTCCTATCATCGTGATTGACGTTCGAGAAGAGCTTTGGATCAGGCAAAATGACTGTAGCCGAGCGAGTTGACCTACTGCTCACTCCATCAGATCAAAGATCAATATGAAAGCAATCATCGTCTTCTCAAGAAACCGGGCGCCACCCGCCTCATCCTCGACTGAAGAAGTAGTGATAGGATGGAGAAACAAAATCCGGGTCCAGCAGTCGACAGAATCTGCAAGAAACACTTTGTGAGAAGGGTATCATACTGTGAGCTGTCACTCCGTATACAGCTTCACTCGATGGTGCCTTTATTCGACTTTCACTAACAATCTTAGTCGCAACTATCAGATCTTCACTGCTGTCAGATCGAGTCCACTGTGCACCCGCGCAGGTACGAGAGGCATCTCATCTCCAGTTGACTTATTGCGACAACTTCTCGACTGAGCTTTCCTTTACTGCATTCTCCCAGGATCTCAGTCCCACTTTTCTGCACATCTCAACGACAACAGTATGCCTCGAACGATCAATGACTTCCCGCCAGAAGTTCTTCAGCTCGTCCTTCGCCAAGTCAAGATCGACGCACACAGCGATCGCAGCGCCGCTTTCCTCAATGCCCTCTTGACCTGTCGTCAATGGCTTCAGATCTCCGAGCCAATCTTATGGACCGATATCGCCCTCCGGGGTGGCCAACTTATCAAGTTCGTGCGAGGTCCTGCGACAAGTGCTCTTCTCGTGCGAAGTCTCAGCATCAAAGTGCCTGCGCACTACGATTGGGATGTGAACACCAAGTCAATGTTCTATGACGAAGATGCAGTCATACCAATTCCGTGGCGATGGCTACATTTCAACGACGCCCTGAAGCTTCTCCCTAAGACGCTCGAACGCATGGAAAACCTGGAGTCCTTCAGCTTCGTGCTCCCGGAACTGGATCTGCCAGGGGATGAAGTCTGGGTGCGCCCAGAGCTGAAAGAACTGAAGGAGATTTTGATCGCATTGCCCGCATCGCTTCGACATCTTGAGTTCGATACACACTGTCTAGAAGACAGGGATTGGGACACGCAGGACGACAGCGATGATGACGACATGGAAGACTCGGACGACGAGAGCGAAGCAGGCACAGACGAACCCGAGCAAGAGCGTACGCATCTGTGCCCCATTCTTGCGGAGAAGATAGGATGCATAAGCAATGTTCGTCTGCGACTTGGGTCACTATGTCACGATCTCTTCAACTCGGAGACGTCCAAGTCCGTAACCGTGTCTGGTCGAAATCCCGGGCAGACCTCTACTCGACCGCAGATCAAAAATATTATCATCAGCGCAGTTGCTCCAATTTGGGGCTGTGGAGGCATCAAACCCTTCAAGCCTTGCCAATCAGAAAGCAACAGTTATTACCATTTCGAGGACAACGGCGGCGACGCAACTGAGGTGCTCAGATTGATAATGAGCCAAGCCCAAAGCTTCATAACCAGATGCGGCGACAACGAAGAAACCGTCCGCCTGTCTATCTACGATCTCCAGTCGGCCGGCGTCGACCATCGGCGAAACAATTTGTATTATGAAGCGATCAACGAGCGGGTCCTTGTTTCTGGTCCGATAACGACAACCAAGCTGAAGAAGACGCCATGCTATCGCGCACCGGAGGAGGAGAAGAGCTTTCTGCGCTACGAAGACAGTAACGGTATCCAGAAGGACATCTGCGGTAAGTGGAGAGATATCGAAGACCTCGCAGAGGGAGGAGTTTGGATCGAAACGAGGGAGGGACATCGCTTGCCGAAGGACTACTTCCAAGTACAGCCACGCTTCGACAGTTCAGTGTTGAAGGCTCGAGACATCGAGGAGATCAATGAGGACGCAGCGCAAGAATATGGCTCACTATTCTGCCTGGAGCGAGAAGAGGGCAAGAAACTTTTGGTTGGGACTGAGACGAGTGGGCTCAAAGGTGTGGGCGCTCTGAAGAGGGGATTGACACGTCGGGAGATGGAGCATGCAGCTCATCTGCAGCAGCATGGCATCGCGCCGGCGATAGTGCAGAGAGCGTCTACTGGTGATGGAGGCATTAGCATTCCATTCCGGTACGAGAACGAGAAATGGGAAACGGTCTAGGAAAGGTGCTGCAATGAAGGGGGACTCAACTTGCGTTTGCGGAAATGGACCACGCCCAATGCAATGAGCTTGATCTGACAACAGCCTTATCATCAGTTGTCCGAAATGAACCCCAGGGGCACGCTCAATACATCAATGCTCAATTCAACGCCTTTCATTGTCTCATTGAACTTCTGAAGTGCGCCTGCTGCACTATCGCTGGCTCTTACGCCGCTCGTTGGTTGGTGTTGTCCAACCGTTGCTAATGATACACGATGCATGCGACACCTGCCATCTTGCCATCACCATTCGTCACGCCATCAAGTTCTGACTCTCTTTCTACCTCCCCTCACCTCATTTTCACTCGCCTTGCGCTCACCATCACTCTTCGGCGTAGTGACCTCGCTGCTCGGCACACTCTCGACCCGTCCACCGCCATCATGCTGATCATATGACCCATCAACCACTCCAGCACTGTCATTCGCGCCATCATATCCAAAGCCCGCCGCAGCGCTGTTATTATCCAGATTCCCAAACAACTCATCATCATCATCATCCTTGAACTCGCCGAAATTTACGCCAGGAGAAGCACCAACCTGCGCGCCACCGAGTCCTGTATTCCCAAAATCGTAGCTCGTGTTGCCATCACTACCCGGAAAATCGGCGAAGTATTCATTGTGGTTGAGGAAATCGTCGATGTCAAGCGGTGGAGGAGGCAATTGTTGAGAATCGTGGATGCCGGGGATGCTACCCGTCGGAGAGAGCGGTTGAAGGAGATTCGTCAGGTTTTGCACGGATTTGTCCTGCTCGGCTTGTAGGCGCGCGAGGGCGTCGAAGTCTGCTTGCGTGGACTGGAGGCGGCGGTGGAAGTTTGCGGGGCCCGGCGGGGGTGTCGCGTTGATGAGGGCGTTGTCTTGGCCGGCGTTTGTGGAGGAGGCGGTGTTGTTGATCAGGCGGAGCATATCGGCGCGTTGGGTGTTTGTTAGGGGTCCTGTGGCGGAAGAGTTCTCGAGGGAGGAGAGGACGGAGGAGAAGTCTTGGGCTGGTGTTGTGGGGGTTGTGCTCGATGTGCTGTTGTTGCGTGCGTTGGCGGATTGGATTACCGACATCATGTCGCGGGAAGGGAGGCCTGTGCGAGACTGGGTCGCTGGAGTTGGGGCGCTGTCTGGGCTGTTTACGCCAGGATCGAAGACTTCTTCCACGGCAGGGGAAAGGGGTGAATGTCGGTCAGCAGCGCGGCCAGGTTGAGCGCGAGACGGGTAGGGAGAGTTGCTGGCGGTACGTGGCGAGAGAGTGTTTGCGCGACCTTGTTGTTGAGCACTGGTTCCGTTGGTCAGGAGCAAAGGCTGCCTCTTAAACGGCTTTGCTGGACTACCATCGAGGTTGATGTCGTTGAAGGTGTAGTCGCCTACGTCGACGACGTTGCCGGAACTTGACGTGTCGACGGGCATCGCGTTCTGGAACATACTGGCGATACCTGGCACGCTGTCGTGGCCTTGGACATTGCGGTTGTGGTTGTAGACGGTGGCGAGGAAGGTCAGGATCGCATTTATGGAATTCTCGTGTCTGTTGTGCTGGTCCTGGAAGGTAGCGGCTTGGCCGTAAAGTTGCTCTTGGTCGCGCTTCATTTGTTGCATCACTCGCGAGATATGGGTTTGTTGGTGGCGGATGTTGGCTAATTGTTGCTGGACGGACTTGAATTGGTCTTGTGTGAGAGTCATTTCACCGCTTCCGCTACCCAGGGTCAATTGACCAGGTCGAGGCCGGACCCTCGTTTCGGCTGGGGGAGCGTCCTCGACGTATTCGTCCACCTCTTCATCATTCTGTTCGTTCTCGGTCTTCTTGCGCTTCGAGGCCGGACCCGGGACGTTCTTGGGCTTCTGAATCAGCCACAGGAGTTCCGGGTGACCTCGGCGGAAGTACGGGTTGGAATATTCACTCGGGCTCTTGTTCTTCTTCTCGCTTGCTCTCATCGAGTTGTCTGAGAGGCCGACTTTCTTGTGGAAGCCGTACATGTTGAGTTGACGCACAAATGAGGCATAGTTGTTGTGCTTGAACAACTCCGGGATGAGGGTCTTCGCGAACTCATCTTCGTCCAAGACAATGAAGGAGTTACCGTCGTCTGACCAGCGGATCAGTTCGGTGTTTCTGCCATCTTCAAGAAAGCTGCATGATTGTTAGCGTGGCTCTTCTGCGGGCTGTGAAGTGTGTCTCTCACCTGTTGAGCTTCTGCACAAAAGGCGGGATTTGCTTTCGCTTTGACTGAGCCTCTCTCTTGGCAACTTGTGCTCTTGCCTCCAACTCGGCGATGTCGTCTCCCCAGTCTTGCTCGTGAGGGTTTGTTCCGCCATTCGAGGACTCCATCCAATTGTTTCCATCTTGGTTCGGCTGTGGGACCCGAGAGGTGATCTGCGCCATTGGTCTTCGAGTAAGTTGGTTTGAAGGTTGAGGAATGTTCGGAGGGTTGTTCTGAGGGTAGGTGTTCGCGTTCATGGCATAGCTGTTGTCGTTGTATGATGGCCCGGCGGTAGGCTGACCGGTCTGACCCCACTGCAGGAACTGGTCGTTGGAGAGTTGCTGTCCCAGCCCGTCGTTGAATGCAGGTGCGGGATTCTGCATCTGCGAGGGATACGACAACGGCTCAGCGCCAGGGGCAGGCCGCTTCCTCGAGAAGCCTTGAGACGCCATGCTGTTGACGAATGTGAAGGTGAGTGGAAGGAGATGGTCGAGATCAAAATTCGTGAACGTGGGATAGCCTTGAGCCGCACAAGGTCGGCCAAGATAAGAGCGGAGACCAAGAGCCACGCGGCTGGTGTCGCTTAGTCGTCGAGATCGATATCGCGGCTGTGCGCAGCTTCACGGGGACGCCGGCAGACAAGCTGTAACTGGGGGAGAGAGGTGGTGTGGTCTAAATCGGGACGGTTACTGGTCGCGGGCGATGTCGCGGACCAGATCGGTATCAGCTCTGCAGCAATGTGTCGTATATGGCTCTGCACAAGCTCAATCTTTCATGAAATCATGTACAAGTGGGGTGATATCGACAAGAATACTCTACTCCAAGACGTTGCTGCACCGACGTTGGACTACTCGGGTGAACTTTGGACGGCCATGTCTTTGCTGCGCAGCCTATGACATCGTCTTCGACTTGCTGACTCATACAATACCAAGACTTCCACTTACTCCACCATCCGAGTTCAGTTGTCTGTCGTGTCAGCCTTGCAGGCGAGACGCACAAGGCAGACAATAGGTGGCGCAACTTTGCAAGTCCAAAAGGGGTTTCATTATTACAGGGAAAGGAAAGGTGTAGTCACTGAACAAAAGTGGGCTAGGCGTTCACCATGGACAAGCAGGGGAGGATGTCCTCTAGATCTATTAATTGAGTAGGTGCAGACCTACATATCTAGTCTCTGCTCCATCGAGCAGTCGTTTGTCTAGTACTGGCATATACATTGCTCTCTTTCACCTATGGTTTGGGCTGTCCGATAAGCTTTCTGAAGCGTGCAAGAGTATTGTCCCAGTTCTCAGGATGCGACTTTGCGTAGCTCTCCACACTCTCGATGGCTTTCCAATCTTCTTTCATGTGTTGTACGCTCTTCGTCCCGTTGAGTATTGCGACGTTCTGCAGTCCAAGAACGAGACAGTACAACGCCGACTGTGTACTAATGCCCACCTGATTTGCCAGGCCACCGACCTCATTTGACCAAGCCAGACTCGGATTGCCGGAAAGAGTCCAGAAGCTCTGGTAGATAATGTTTTTCTCCCTGCAGAATTGACGTACCCCAATATCAAATTTCGTGTTGGGATAAAAACGATTCTGCACCACGCTCGGCTTGATTCGAGAACGCTCGTAGAGGTCCATCAGAGTAAATAAGTTGCAGTTGGATATACCAAGATGTTTGATCTCGTTGGGAACGTACTGCTCCAATGTCTGCCAAACTTCCAGTGTCTGGTCGAGAGTCGGCATAGGTGCTGTTTTCGTTAGACTTGAAACCTTGCATCAGAAATACAAAGGGCCGGACACCCAGGTACAGCTTATATGGAGAACTTACAGTGGAGGACAAGAGCGTCAATATATTGTGCATCTTCTCCTTCGGCGACAACATCTGCAAAGTTGAAATTCTTGAGAGAAGACAAGACAGAAGCATTCACCTGATCCGCAAGCGGGCGCTTAGGGTCGTATGGCATATCTCCTGGATTTTGGCCATCGACACTGGTGAATTTGGTCTGAACATAGACGTCGGAGCGTTTGACCTTGCCTTCTTTGATAGCGCGGGAAATCCCGGCAGCAACAAGGTCCTCGCGGTAGTGCTTCGGTTGGGCTGCAGTGTCAATAGCCGTGAAGCCGTTGCACAGTGCTTGATAGACGAGTTCAGACGTGGCCCCCTTTTTCCACGCCGTGCCGTAGATGAAGGCTGGTAAAGCGGAGATCACATGTTTGCCAGCGAGATGGGGCGCGTGGAAGGCAAGCTTCTCGAAAATTGCCGAAGTTGACATTCTCACTTCGACCACTCGGCGGAAAGTCTAGAACCTGTTTGACTCAGGCGCCTGCGGAAAATGGTGGCTGCGGAAGTGCATTACGCGGGCATCAGTCAGATGAGCACTAGATTTTGACCACATGCATGTTGTGTTTGACTCAATTTCGAGGCGCGAATCGTCTGCTGGTTTGCAAGTGTTGTTGACGTCGATCGAATGAAGGAGCTTAGAAGGCAATGAGGCAATTGATTGGCAGGGGTGAGCTTGGCCCTGGCGAGCCCTGGCGAGCCCTGGCCAAAGCCCTGGCTTACAGAACCTCCACAGGGATCATCGCGTGAAAGATATGGGAAACTTTAGCCCTTAACCACGTCTGCACCTGCCTGGAGAACGCGCGTAGTTAACGTCTCTTTTCTTCGATAAAACTTCGAAATCTCCTGTTTGTTGGCGATAGTGGCCACACCTCTTCCAGACACGAACGATGATCACCACTCATCTCGCCAACTGCAAATCCCTTCCGTTCACTTGCCAGCCACATGAACTCCTGTTCCCTCGGTTGGCGTAGGTGAACAGGCACGCAAAGCTCATCACTTCCCGCGGGCCGCCTGAGGTGATATGGTTCGTTCTACCGATCTGCTATCAGGCCGAACTTCCGCGTATGGTCACTAGAGGTCGCCTCGCTCTCAAGTGAGACAAGCCAACGAGCCTAAGGATTGATAGCATGCACAATGACCTCGTCGCAATAACGTGTCGCTAAATTTTGATAGGGGTAGTGAGGTCACGGGTGAGGTAGACGTCCTAAAAGAGATGGGAAAAGGGGTTGTGCGGAGACCGGACACAGATGGGCGTCAGGGGGGTTCTGAGGCAAGGCTCCGACGAGTTGCGCACACCTGAGCAGGTGGATGGAGTGATATGAAACCGAGATTCCATATTGGCAAGCAGAGTCATGGAGAGCAGCGTTTAGAGCGTAGCTAAACAGTTTTGGGGAAGATGTCAGGGTTGCGAGCAGCAGGGGTAGCAGTGTGAGATGGCGGACGAGTTTGATTGCGGTCCGCTCAGCATGGCGAGGGGAGCGTGGTGGTGCCATGAAGAGGAGACAGGTCAAATCGACGGTAACGGACAATGTCAAATACAGCCTCAGCAACTGCTCTGTAGGCGCCCTCATATGAGAGACTTCATTTTATGCCTTTTGGTGTTGACAGTCAGTGTAACAAGACAGGACATCCGCGTACAACACAATACAATGTACAAAGCAGCAGACACACCAAGACCTAGTGTGGAGAGTTGGAGGCTATCCAGTTGTTGCTCTTCTCTCCTAGCTGGCGACGCTAATTGGGCCAAGTGCCACAGACCCGGGGCTTAAAGTTGGTCCCGGGGCTGTCGATGCAGCTTAATCACAAGCAAATCTGAGGTCCAACAGAGGCCATCTGTGGTTGGCCACGAATCAAATGGCAGTCTCCCGGCAAGCCACTGAAGATGCCTGGGGAGGGCCGCTCTTGCCATTCCGTGCCAGGGCAGAATGCTCACACCAGGCTCTGGCCCTTAGCGCGGATTTTACTGAGTTGTCGGTCTGTCTTTTCTCCTAATTAATTTCTTTGTCCCAAAACAACACCTGCAGAAATCCTTCTGTATCTTTTTAACTCTCCTTCACGTCGAGTTCCTGCATCTCGTTGCTCTGGCGCTTGTGTCTACGCTGGACCTATCTTCTGTCTGTCCTTAACATGTCCTGCAGTTCGAGCTAGACATCTATTGTCACAACTCTACTCCGTGCGATCCTCTAGGGAGTTTCTACCGCCGTTTACTCGTCTCTTTCCCACCGAACTCGAAATTTGCCTGCGCTCTGCGCTCTTCCTTATTGGCAACGATCCGTCTGCGCACGACTCTGCTACGCCTCCTCCACGATCGAAAAGATTACGTTTTTCACGACAACAGATACCCCCTGCATCTACACCGCGACCCATAACCCTTGATCACAGCGAATCCTTGACTCCTTCGCCTGACATACCACGGTCTCGAGCCGAATTATAACCCCTACTGCACGTCTCCTCGTCTCTATCGGGAGACCAGGACGGTGACGCTGTTGCCTCGAGTCACACGGGTCGAGTTCATCGATCGCCAGATCCCCTGGTGTGCTCTCTCAAATTCATACTCGACCGCGCAATCGGACATCGTTGAAAGAAAAAATATCAGTCCAAAGTCATGGCTGCCTTCTCAAACGCCGCCGACGCCTTCTACGACGATCGAAACTCGCCTAGAGCATACCGCAACCAAGTACTGAATCGTCAGGCGAGTGGTGCTGATCCATACAACAACATGAACCCCCAAATGTACGGAGCCGAGGCGCCTATGTCCAACATGCGATATGACAGTATGAGAGACGGCTTTGGCGCACCCATGCACAATGCAGGAGCCGGCAACAACCATTTCCCCTACGATGCAAGCGCGGCTCAGACCTGGAGCGCTGGTGGTGCTTCCCTAGCACCCTTCGGGACTGGCATGGGCAATCTTCCACAAAACGCAAACTTTGGGCCCTCGCGCAGCATCAAACCGAGTCGAGGTCGCGTGGGCCTTCAACAAGTGAGTTCTGCCCACATTCGACATGATCCACGGCGGTGGACTGACAAGCCTCAGCTTTGGTATGACCAACCTCAGCAGATGCAGCAACAACATCCGGCGATCGTCGGACACCGACAAGGTCCCCAGGGTCGGAATGATATGCCAGAAGATGATGATGAGCTGATACCGACAGCAATTGTGATCAAGAATATTCCGTTCGCTGTCAAGAAGGAACAGCTTGTCCAGCTGATGGTTGACATGAACCTCCCATTGCCGTACGCTTTCAATTATCACTTCGACAATGGAGTCTTCCGCGGATTGGCTTTTGCAAACTTTACCTCGCCCCAGGAGACCGAACAAGTCATTCAAGCTCTGAACCACATGGACCTTAGTGGCCGCAAGCTACGAGTCGAGTACAAGAAAATGCTGCCACTCGCTGAGCGTGAGCGTATTGAGAGGGAGAAGCGCGAACGCCGTGGTCAGCTCGAGGAGCAACACCGCCCCCTGCCACAATCGCAATTGCACAACCAGATCTCACTATCGTCCATGTCCCGGAATACCCCATCTCCTTTGTCCACTCGCGCTGGAATGCCTGGTGAGTTGAACACCAATTCGCACCTCAACACAAGCCTGACAGAGTTCGCAGAGGTCGACATGAACGACCAAAAGACTCTTGAGTTCTATACCGAGATGATGATGTTCCGACGCGATTCCACTCGTGAGGTTCTCATTTTCCCCGCCACTCTGGAACCCGAACACCGCCGCGTTGTCCACACCCTTGCTCACCACATGGGCCTCACTCACGTGTCGCGTGGTACTGGGGATCAGCGACAAGTCCACATCCACCGTGTTCCCCAAGGCCCCAATGTCAGCCCACCTACTTTACCAGGTGCCTTCGGGCCAAACGAAGGCTTGCGCCAGACTTTGGGTCGGTCATCCACTGCTGATTTCAACGATAGCAGACCATTTGATGGTCACGCTTTCAACACGCTCCGAGGTCAATCTTCTGTAGGCCTCTTAGACGTTATGGATCCCAACGCATATGGCCGGTCAGCCGACAGCAATCTTCGCAACGCAAAATCATTTGCTGATCTGCGTTCTTGGAGTCCGTCGCCCGTGCCGTCAACGGCAAGCTTCCCAGCAGCTCTGCAGACAAACGGTGCACGCCTTCAGGCTTTGAATGACACAGCTGGGTCCAATACTCCTACCTTGACTCCTACGGCCTCTAATGCCGGCCCAGGTGTCGGTCGAGATGAACCACCTTTCCTCATCTCGGGTTTGTCAAATCTCTCCCTGACTCATACTGGTGGCAGCCAGACAAGCCCTCGCCGTCAACGCAGCTTCTTTGGAAACGGAGCTGAGTGGAACGATAGTCAGAATTATCAAGTGACTGCACCTATTGGCAGTAAACGCACCGTCAGCATTGGACCCGAGAGCACGACACAGGCCACAAACCCTCTGCGCCAGGCACGAGGACCAACTTCCAACAACACTATTGGATTTCGCCGTCCGAATGGACGTGGCAGTGATGAGTTGAGGGCTGCTGCCTCAGCAATCGCGGAATGAACGATACTACTATATACCCCCTGCTTTGATGACGCTCGACTATCGAGCAATCACGAATCAATGATCCACGAACGAGACGACCCCTTTCGACCTGGAAACACCCCCAAAAAGTTAGACGCATACTAGGGCAGCCCTACACGACTGCACGATTGGACTACAGAAAAGGTGTTGTAATGAAATGACACAGGACCCCACGGATGCGGCATACAGCATTTTGTCACGAGGACTAGCCCAAGAAGAATGATTGATCCTGCCATGTACACTTTCCTCCCTGATTTGCGCTCCCCGACAGAGAGCGCGCTGGATGATCAGTTGAGCACGGAGCTGCTCAGCACAGATATCATGACGTGCCCTACTTTGATTGCGCTGGATTTACTGTGGATTTCGGAGCCAGCCTCCGCATTGCGATTTGTGTTTGAGTTGGGAAGTGGTTATGTATCGGATACACTCGTTTTAATCGACCGGTCGAACCCCCCTAGGAGTTCGCCATTAATATTCAACCATTGCATGTTCAGAAAGTCGTCATGTGGGCTATATCCATCCCTTCTAAAAGTTGCTGCGAGTTGCGAGTTCTTAAGTTCCAGTTCAAGATGGATTTCTGTCTCAGCCTCGCCAAAAGACTCGGCAGACGAGTCGATTACATAAGATAGCGCCAAGCCGAATCCCCTCTCTAACTGCCTGTTCTCCTTTCCGACCTTCTTATCATCCCGTTCGACGTCGTTATGCTCCAGGATAGATATCACACTTCGTGGACTCTACAATGGGACGAGACGGATTCGCCAGTGCCATTTAAATACTTTTCGGATCTGCACAAGGACGAATGCGTGCCGAGATCTGAGGTGAGTGCGATGGCTAACAACAGTCAACCAAAGCTGTTCACCGAGCTATGGTTCTTTGGGAGACAGTACGTGCACTGCTCGTGGACTACGCCTTCACGTCCCGACCGAGGGAACATCTACTAGGTAACCACTCACGATGGAAGGAAACTTGAATTCACCACGATGCCACCTCTATCATCTCTCATTAACGGCAGGCTCCTGCTTCACGCGAAGTTGGAAAGCGAAAGAATGCTTGGCGCTCGCGTGCCCCACCAACGGGAGCCTAGCGCCAATCCACATGTTATTCTGCTCCGGCGAACCATAACACGCCCGCAGCTCCTGCCACTCACTTGTCTCTCATCCACCACCCAAACCTTCCACCATATCCGTCCTCTTCCATCAACAACTCGACGCGTCACCCATTGAACCCATCCGTCGCATACCCTGACATATCTGTCGCGTCATCGCAACAACTTCATACACTTACTCATCGACATTTGATACAATGGCAGGAGGTAAAGGCAAGAGCATTGGAGGAAAGGCCACTGGCGCGAAGGACTCAAGCGCAAAGCCTCAGAAGTCGCACAGCGCAAAGGCTGGCTTGCAAGTGAGTCTATCCTAGAATACGGTCGCCTGAAGAAGATCACTCGGTCGCGACAACATGGAGACAGTGATAGTCAGATCGGTCATTGTGCGCCAGGGCTGGACATCAGTCTTGTCTCAACCTGTTGTCCATATCTGCAGACGCCGCAAGTCCAGCGACTTCTCACGATATTCGCCACGTACAGAAGCTGATTCGTTCTTCACCAGTTCCCCTGCGGTCGTGTCAAGCGTTTCTTGAAGAACAACACTCAGAACAAAATGCGAGTTGGAGCCAAAGGTATGATTCAAGCTGATGCCTACACTCCTGCGCAATCACTGATCCTCAACAGCCGCCGTCTACGTCACCGCCGTCCTCGAATACCTGACCGCTGAAGTCCTCGAACTTGCAGGCAACGCCGCCAAGGATCTCAAGGTCAAGCGTATCACTCCCCGTCACCTGCAATTGGCCATCCGTGGTGATGAAGAGCTGGACACTTTGATCAGAGCCACAATCGCATTCGGTGGTGTTCTTCCTCACATCAACAGAGCCCTTCTCTTGAAGGTGGAGCAGAAGAAGAAGGCCAAGGTCGATGCATGAGAGGCTGGCACTCCCTCAGTGATGGGCTTTCAGGCCTCTGCACCAAGGTTGCTGTCGGCGTCTGGAGGTATCATGTGATGTGCTGGGTTGTGGCGGTCTGTGGTACAAGAATCATCGAAATGAGTGAACGAGAGAAAATTAGTGCAGCAACAAGAAAGAACAGTGTGCTTCAGGAGGTCATTATCAAGCTTTCCCATACGTGTGTCAACAGTCGTTGTTTCGGGGGCGGAGAAGGAGTTGTACTTCTCAGATTAAGGCTGCAGTTGGATGAGTTCTGGAAAATTTACAATCCCTGATTTTCCTTTCTCCAAGCCTCAATTATCATAACAATCTGACTTTTTATCCATGATACTGATTCCATCACAGGCATGCCCATCCTCCTAACTATTATTTTCTGATGCCTACGTGCTGTCTGATCATGGTGGGTCTCATTCAGAGATCAGGTTCGTACCACCCTGTGTTACTCGGCGTCTTCGTCGCCCGAGATTCACCGTTGTAAGCACAACATTCTTACACCCTCCTAGATGTGCTCTTCTCCAGCTGAGACCTCCCCGTTCAAAGTGAAGAGTTCACTTCCTAGATTTACTACCTGTCACCACATGATGTTACCTGTCAACAATTTTCTTTGGTTCCGCACATAGCTTTGGAGCACCATCTGTCCAACCCGGTTTGGGATTCCCGTTGGTTGGCTGAAGTGTCACACAGTCGCTGCAGCCTCACCATAATTTTGTTTGCTTCAATTCAAAGTTGACCGTCATCAATTCTCTTCTGCCAACAAGGACTATCAGAGGGCCTCCAAGAATGGCGTATTGATTCTCAACAGACCCACGACGTCACACTAGGGGCCCTGTTGTCCTCTGCGGCCCGCTCACAAGCCAGCTCAACACCAAGGTGATGCCGGTCAAAACTCGCCTCTCAACATCGTTGCTTCGAGCAATATCGCGATCTTACCTGTGAACTAGGTAGGTCGGGGCACCTCCACGCTTGGTTCGTGCTGAATTGCAAGCCGAGTTTAGCCCAAAGGTGCTTGAAATCAATGACAGGAGTGGACAACGCCAACGTTACGCAGGACGCGACACAGCATTCAGCAAGCAATACTGCCCTCTTCGAATGCGATGCCCTCTCGCTCTCTTGAGACCTAGCACTTCAATACATCGCATCTAGCACAGAAAAGCATAGCTCCAAAAAGTCGACACTAGCATCATCAATTACAAGTCTTGAAGGTGGTGGTTCTCATCTCTGCGACCACCGGTTATCACCGTCCTTACAACAACACCCAAGTCCTGGAATTCCAGGTACGTTCAACATAATCGAGCGTAAACTTTGGAGAACAAATGTCTACTCCGTCCCTGCTGAGGTGAAGACGTCAGTTTTGCTAACTTCGGTTTGTGGAACAGTCCTCAATTGAATACACAAGAAAAAGGCGTGCGCTTGACAGCCAGCATGTGAACCATCAATAACACTAGAGCCTTTCAACACGAGTACTTCGTGCTCCTCATTAACCAGTGTGGGCTGCACTGTCGCCAGAAGACATGGAACTACGTTCTGACTCCTGGATCGACTCAAAGCTTAAAGTTCACTGGCAAGGTGTATATACACATCCAGAAGCGAAAGGAGTATTTGTCTATGAGGGTGAGTACCACCATAATCTCTCCAAACTCAAAGAGACACCGGTTGAATAGTTCAGGAATTGCGAAGGGAGGCCGCAAGTCGAGTCCATACCGCGGCCGCGGCCGAAGTCGAGAACGAAGCCGGTAAGTTTTTGACATGTTCCTGCCGTCGCCCTTGTTGTTACTTCAGTTCATTGCACCGAACACACGTCGGCATCAAATGCTGATATGCCTCCGCAAGTGGACGAATGTCTCGTGCTCTCCGCGCTGTCTTTAAAGACGTTGAACCTCCCTTTCGTCCAGACAACAAGCCTCCACGCCCTCCGGGCGTATATCCCCCCATTCCTCCCGATGTCAAGCCTCCTTATCCTCCTGATCCTCCTTTCCCACCTCGTCCTCCAAGCATTGATCCATCCCGTTCTCCAAGCATCGATCCTTCCCGTTCTTCAAGCAGCGATCCATCTCGGTCTCCAAGTATTGACCTTCCTCGCCGCAGAAACCGAAACCGCAACACGAATGTAAATATCAACCACATCCACAACGGTCCGACGGGAGATTGCACCCGCTCCAACTTCCCACAACCAAGAACTCCATGCTGCCGCCACGGCCCCCTCCGCCCAGACTGTCCGTGCTGCTATGACCATCACGACGCCAGAAATCGTTGCCCAAGCCGAGGACGCGAACGAAGCCGAGTTCGTCGCGGTGTGATCTGCATCGATGACCCAGATGGCCGTGACTACGTTTGTTGCGTTCGAGGGCGGTGTAGACACACGCATAGGCACACACACGGGCACAAACATAGCCATGAAAAAGAGTACACCCTGGGCTGCGGGAATGTCTACGATTATGACAGCGACGGGAATCAAGTCCAGGTCACGCATTGGGAGGGGGTGAGAGACCGGCTGGTCAGTCGTGAAAGGCCGAGATCCAGGAGGAGGAGGGATTCGAGACGCAGAAGAGATAGGGAGAGAATGGAGGAGGATGTTGTCAGGGGGATGGGTAGAGCGGAAAGACGGGCGGCGGCGGCGGCGGAGCGGTGGTTGCGGAGGAACTATGGCGCCTGATGGGATCGAATCCTTTCTTCCGGATTGCATAGCAATATTAGACGACGGAATGGATCACGCTTATGAGTGGAATGATCTTATGGGCCGACAGCCTTACCGTCACCAATATCATTTAACGCAGATTATGAGCAACATCCCGTCTCAAATATCTGTTGCCGACAGATGTTGGAGATCAGATTGGTGTAACGGGCAGCAGGAGCAGTGTCAGCAGCGCAATACCACAATGTCTTTGTGCACTCGTTGTGGCAGGAAATCTGGACCAGATTGGTACAGCCGTCAATTTGAGTCCTAGAGATGACATGAGAGGTGGAGACCTTGGATTTCGTCGCCTCTGAATGAGAAAATCTTGCTCCTGCCATACTTCCTCGAAATACTAGCCATTGCTTCTCCGACGAGCCTTCGCGGTGTTCCGGGCGCGGCTGCCTTGTACATAGTAGCTACGTAACATGCATCGATGCTCGAGGAAGGTGCGCCGCGAATACTTCGGCCGATTCAAGTTGGAGTATAATTCCGCCCTTCCTTTCTTTCTACACCCACTTTTTATGCACTGCCTTCCCCTGAATTATGGTCAAGTCAGCACAGGATTCAGGTAATGAGAAATTCAGAAAACCTCCGAAGGACAGTTACTCACCCCACATGTAACCACGCCTGAGAATGCACACCCTGGAGCCTACAGCAACTTCAGACCGCGGCCACCGATCAGCAGCACTGTCAAGCACCGTTCGCTCTGCCATTGCTTGCGTCAACTGCGCAGCCACAAAAACACGATGTGACCGCGAATATCCATGCGGTCGGTGCCTCAAAAGAGGCTTGACCTGTGTCTCTCGTCAGCGACGCAGCGCCAAATCCGCAAGAGCGACCTCGATCGATGACAGCATTCCTCAGACCGTAAACCCGGCAGCTCCTGTCAACAGAGACGTTCCACAGCTATCAGCAGCGGCTGGTCAGAGTAGCCTCTACGACTCTGAACCTCTTGTTGGAGCCAGTGCCGAAAACCAAGAGATCAATGGCCCTCTGCAAAGGCAGGGAGGCATTACTACACCTAACCCTTGCGTTGCTGAAATATTCTTCCAATCTCCAGGTTTGCCGCTCGACGAATGGGACACGAATTTATTCAATCTCGGTTGGACACCAGATCCTCAAAATATCGCCGCCGGACCACTGGTGCCAGCCTCTGCCGCCGAGGGTGCGTCTAATAGAAGTCCTGACCCGCTAGCCTCGCGAGCTAGCAGCCGTGGAGACGCAAGTGAAGTTGAGGAAGATGCCTTGCTTATAGGAGATTGGAAGCATTGGAGCATGTGCCGCTGCAACCCTGTGCCTATCACTCCAGCGCAAGACCGAACCAAATCCTCAATCGTGAGGATCGACCATAACTTTATCCGACCCGGACCTTGGACAGGCGTCACCGTCGACTATCGTGAAAAGCTTTTCGAGCCAGCTGAACGCTTTGCAAACGTGCCATTGTCCGAAACCACCCGCGAATGGCTTTTGATGATGGCACAACGCTTCATGCATATCGCTATGGATGTACACGGGCTGAACGTTGGCGCCTCATCTCCTACCTTTTCTGACGCTGCTGATCTGGACGCTCTTAGTGGTTATGTTCGGCTGCCACCTTCTGACGCTCTGCGACAATATCTTGAGACGGTTCTCAGAAAGTATGAGCCTTTCTACCCCCTCATACCCGCGCGCATCCTCGAACCCAATCAGCTTGTGGGTGCCAGGCAGGGCCGCGGGTCCAGTCTTCTGCTGTTTCTGATGTTCGCTTTCGGAGCAGGGCTTGATCCTGCCATCAAAGCCCAGCGCTTCTCAATGGCGCTTACGGAAATTTGTCGACATTCGATCCAAGACGTGCTGGAGAAAGACTCGGGCGCAAGAGGAAGCGGTCTGCTTTTTTACTGCTCGCTGATGTTCATCATCAAAAGTGTCTTCAGTGGGGACAAGGCGCACATGAACATTGCTGTTGCTCACAGGCACATGTACCTAAGTTTAATGCGGTCTGTCGGGCTCTTCAAACGGCAAGACTTGCAGCAGCCGACCGAAGAAGACAGCTTGAAACGAGCATGGCAGTTGTGGGTTGAACGGGAAAGCGTCTCGAGGCTCGCCTATGGCTGGGTTATCGTCGAGAACGAAATCAGCCTGTTTTACGACAGTCAGACGCTGCTCAATGTCTCGGAGTTGGAAGCAATACTTCCGGCTGACGAGGACTTGTGGTTGGCTTCAACCGCCGAAGAATGGCAGCGCGTTCTATGCAAGGGTAATTCGACAGACTGGAGAATGGGCCTCAAGCAACAATCTGGGCATTCACTTCGTACACTGTTCCAGCTCCTGTTGGAAGATCAAGTCGATTGCTCGGACTTCCGGCCGAACATTCTCCATATGAGGCTACTTTTGTGTCCACTTCACGTCCTTGTCACCCAGCTCGGTCAGCTTCTGGATTGTGGTTTAGGCAGCGTCCAGACTCGAAGCTTTGCCAGCCCGATAATCACCCAGAATTCTTCACTTTTACGCTTCAGTGAAATCCAGCTGCTGTTGAATACATGGCATAGCTCTTTCGAGCAACTCAGTGGCCAAGGTGCACGATTCCGTGCAATGGAAAATGCAACCCTGACACTTTATCATCTCATTAGTCTCAATCTCTACGCTGCGTTCGGGAAAATGGAGCGATTTGCTCGCGAGTGCTACTCAACCTGGAAGCCAGGCATTCCAGAACCACTGTTCCAACAGTGGTTACGAGCACCGGAATATGCCATTGTTCATTGTGGACAAATCTTCCGCCTTTTTCACGAAATCCAAGACGAGCTTCGGCCGATATGGAGTGCGGCCGCCATGTATCGGGCCACCATAGTCCTCTGGGCTTTCGGCATCTCTCATGGTACACCCGCTCTGGCGGAAGAACAAGTGGGATCAACTTCTAGCGAGGTTGCTATCAACACTCTGCTCATCCGAGATGAACTGATCCAGAACTATCTTCGTTGCGGCAATTCGCGGCCAGTCCTGACCCTGCCAAACGAGCCCTCATTATCGATGGCGGACCCTAAATTGCTGTTGACTGCCACAATCAGAATTCTGACCGAGCAATGCCTGGTTACGTCATTCTCTGCCGGCGTCAAGTTCAGGCTGGGGGAAATGGTTACGGCGTGGGAGGAGACGCACAAAGCCCTTGCAAAAGAGAGAACTACACGAGTGTAAAGCTTTTGCTAGAGTCTGAATATGTACGAATCTTCGGAAGTGTCAGGAAGAGCCTTCCGACACGTCGAAGTTGGCAGCGACGCATTCTCTCCAATCACACAGCGATACAATCAGAACACACGAGGAGGTCGTTCGCCCCAAATCTTCGATACGAGTTCCATCATGTCGCGGGGTCGATCGCGCTATACATCTTCCCAGACTTTATCTTGCTTCAGCTGATGTCGCCAGACTTGACTCTCATGCGGTGACCAAATTTGTGGAGTACAGCCACAAAGAGCACACCAAGCCCAACCAGTGCCGCCTGGGTACCAAAGCTGTTGCCATATCCCACAGCTTGCCCCCACGATTGTTGGTAGTATCCGACGCTGAAACCGCCAGCGACACGAATGAAGCTGATCCAACCTGCAGACTCAGCTGGGACAGTCGGATAGGAGTCCACCGCATAAGCAAACGTGGTCACCGACAGGATGACCAGACCACAACTATGCATGCCCCATCCTATGATGATAACTCCGAGGCTGAGATGTCGTTGTAGCGCTTGTCCTAGGAGCACCAAACCGATGATCATCAAGATGGCGGCAACGTACGCCATCCAAAGTCGGACCTCGGGCTCGAAGACGCCCTTGTGGCGCCGGATATACCGCTTGGCCAAGAAGTCGTTCGCAAAATGTCCAAAGGCTTCTCCAATGAAGATGCCGACAATAGGAGTGAAATACAGGTACCCAAGCTGTTTGAAATCGTACCCAAATCCGCCAAACTCGACCGGTGTGCCAAAGAGAATGGCTGTGGTGATATTGATCCCGATTGCCCACGCAAAGCATATAAAGCTATCGAAGAGTCAGTGGATCTCAGTACAGTGGAGACGCTGGAGAAGCTCACTAGTTGAAGAAGTCAATCAGCAGGACCGGCTTGATGATAACTTGGACGAATCTCAGGACTGAATGCCGAAGAGACAAGAATTGGCTGTGGTGTCGGATTTGCCAAATGCCTAGGACACGAGACATCCTGCTCAGAAAACCTGATCCACGTGGTGGTTGTAGCTCATCGGTGGTTTCACGATTGTACCAGGTCTCGTCCAGGAACAAGACGCAGGCGACGACAAACAGAGATTGTGAGGCGAGCCAAAGCCACAAGACCGGATGCCAATCGAGGAGCCCGGCGAGCATAAAGTTCGCAAACAGTGGTCCGAAGTACGGAGAGGCGATGAATAATGCAGTCCAAAGTCCAATTTTCCTAGCGCGCTCATGAAAAAAAAAGATGTCGCGGATGAAGGCGATCGCTATGCTTGGTGGTGCATTTGAGAAGAGGCCCTGCACCACCCGCGTGACATAGTATGTCTGCCAGTCCGGTGATAAGGCAACACCAAGGTTGAGGAAGGCCGCAATGACGGCAGTCCAGAAGATTGTCGGAGCTCGCCCCCACCAGGTCGACAGGGGCACGAAGAATAAGGCGCTGATGCCGCTGAGAGCATCGTTAGTCATGCGGCAATGTCGTTCGCAGGGAAATTACGACTCACAGAAGCAAGATGTTCAACGTGTTGGCATGATTGACCGTGTTGGGATTCATCTGCCACCCCAAACCTTGAATCACAATCAGAGAGGTGCAGCCTCCCGAAGTGGCATCCGTGACAAAGGCACCATAGGCGAGCGTGTAGAGAATGGCGTGCTTCTTCCACGTGGACCATCGCAAGGGATCTTCCGGATTGTTCGATGGCTGTGGCAGAAGCACTGTCTACGAGCTCGGTCAGTGGATGGCGCGTGGCAGAGGGAGCATGGGGTTCTTACGCGTCCATCTTTAGCGACCTTGAGATGAAGCTCGTTTCTGTCACCAGCGTCGAGCAAGAGACCACCTTCGACCTTAACTCCTTCGGGAACGGCGACCGATATGTGTTCGTGCTCCTTAACGTCCATTGTGTGGTCTGATCTTTTCGAGATGTCTGCCATACTTGAGTTGAGAATACCGGAGACTTTGAGAAATTCGCTTGCTATGGCAGCTCCTTTCTAAGCAGGATGAACCCCACGGGGAACAAGGTCCAGGTATATGCACAATAAACCCTCCTGTGTGCAGCCCACCACGTGAATCTGGGAGCAAGCTCGTCTCGGGACACCATACTTGGGATTGACTGATTATGCTTTCGGACACCCCCATCCAGTCTCCGAGGCAGATCTAGCTGCCCAAACAAGCTTTGATTACACCATTTGACTTTTTTGCGCTTCTCGTCGCGAAGCTAACGCGGTCGATACGGAGGAAAGACTTAGGTCAAGACGAATATATCATCTCAACAGGGTTCAATGTCGATCACAGAGATCCAAGCGGTCCCGCGGGCATAATACGGCCAATGCAAACAGCAAAAGAGCGACGGACTTTTGCCCTCTCGTCATGGCGGGATTCGTAATGCAGTTTTCAATACTGCATTCGACTTTGGGGAGCCATGGTAGACGAGAACAACAGCAGACGTCATGCGAACATACATGCAGGGCTAGTCACGCGGAGTTTCGCAGAAACCAAGATGGTCAACACAGCTGTAATGATAGTTTTGAAGGGCGGAGGTGGGTACATATGCTCATTGGCCAGTCCGACGCCTGCACGCGGACTCCACACCTTACACGGTCCAGAGCGTCGCATCTCTGGGCCCAGCACCTCCCGGGCGGACATCAGCTACACTTTAGCAGTGTGGGAAAGGCCGAGGGGCCCGTAGGGTTTCCGAGCTGGCTTCCGGGCACCGTTCCCGAACCCGCTGGGCAACTATTCCTTGGCCCTTGACATGGCTGCTTGAAGCCCAAAGTTTCCTCCTGGTCAGGTACGCTAGACTTTGTTACGTTTCTTAGCATCAGCCACAGTCTGTATTCGAGGAGCATTTGCTTCAGTTTTCACAAGTGTTGGCATCAGATCCGATCGTGTGCAGTCTCGACATTGAAGGACCACACTGGAATCCGATATCGAGAAAGTGACTTTGGTCTATATACTTTACATCTTGCAGCTCGGCTGGCTTTTTTTGGTCAGGACGTTATCGGCCAAAGGCAAAATATCTTCAGAATTCTCTCAAATCTTGCTTTGACAGCATGTCAGGTGGTGAGGCACACACGGAAAGCGAACGTCCAGATCAAAGGTAAAGAGCTGCGTCCGAAGTCTGCCCATTACAGACAGCTAACTATGATCCGTCAGTGTCGAGGCTAACAGCACGGCAAACGGCTTAACGAATGGCACAACGAGCGATACAGAAAAGCATGCATCAAGCGACATAGATACTGGCATCACGAATGGAACATCAAATGGCCATCATGACCGACCTGAAGATGTCGAAACTGATGTTTTCGTTGTTGGCGCCGGGGTGACTGGCCTTGCCATGGCCGGCTTACTGGCATCTGCCGGAGTGCGAGCACTGACAATCGCTAAGCATCGAGGCACAGCGCCGTCGCCACGAGCCCATGTCACCAACCAGCGCACCATGGAGGTCTTCCGTGACATGGGCATCGAGGAGAAAGTGCGGGACGTGTCCGTGCGACTTCCATCGCTAGGAAACGGCGTAATATGCACGAGTCTAACAGGAATGGAAATCGCTCGATACCCCTGCTATGGTGCCGGCCCTCGACATATGTCCGACTTCGCCCTGGCAAGTCCAACTGAGATGGTCAACTCGCCGCAGCACGTGCTAGAGGTGGTCATGCTAGCACACGCACGCGAGCAAGGGGCTGACATTCGCTTCTATAACGAGTTGATCGGCATCACCGAGATGTCCGAAGGCGTTGTCGGCCGAGTTCGCGAACGACATTCAGGAGCCGAATACACAGTTCGGGCCAAGTACGTCGTTGGGGCCGATGGAGGTCGTTCGCTAGTGGCTCAGCAGTTTGGCTTTGGTTTTAAGGGCGAACCAGGCCTGATGAATATGCTCACCTCGTGGATTGAAGCAGACGTGACGGCACACACGGCGCACCGACCTGCCCTTATATACATGATAGCCCAGCCGGGTAATGCTTTCTGGGTGGGATCTGGAACGTTAATAGCGGTCAGGCCATACACAGAATGGCTGTTGAACCGACAATACTCGGGCGACACAGAGCTCGATGCCTCCGACGACGCCGTCATCGCCTACATCAGGAAAACTCTCGGCATTCCGGACCTAAAGGTGAGAATTAAAGACACAAGCAAGTGGCAGGTGAACAACGTGTACGCCACAGAGAATCGCCGAGGGCATGTCTTCTTAGCTGGTGACGCGGCGCATCGGCATCCGCCGGCTGCTGGTCTGGGCAGCAATACTTGCATTCAGGACGCGTACAATCTTGCCTGGAAGCTTGCACTGGTTGTCTCAGGCAAGGCCAACGAATCTTTGCTCGACAGCTATAATCAGGAGCGACAGCCCGTTGCGAAGCAGATCGTTGGCCATGCGATTCAGACGCTATACAACTTCGCGCGCGTGCCGCAGGCACTGGGCTTTAAGCAAGGCCAGAGTCTCGAAGAGGGTAACAGGTCGCTGGAGGAACTGTTCCTCGATACGCCGGAAGCGGAGAAGCGGCGTGGGGACCTCAAAGAGGCGGTGGATCTGCAGCATCAGCGCTCGAATGCATTGGGTTTGCATCTGGGCCACCGCTATGGGGATTCCAGCGCCATCGCGTATGATGGGACGCCGTTCCCGCCACTTACGCAAGATCCGGTGCTGTGCTACGAGCCGACGACGCATCCTGGCGCGTACTTACCGCACGCGTGGCTGGAGGTCGATAAGAAGCCTGTCTCAACACTCGACATCCTGGAACACGGCCACTTCGGCTTGATTGTGGGGATCGGTGGCGATGCATTCAACAGTGCCGCTGAGACCGTAAGCGGGGAGCTGAACGTCAGGATCCCCGTCTTTAAAGTAGGATATCGATGTCCTTACGATGATGTGCTTGGACAGTGGTATGAGGTGCGGGAGATTGGCGATCGCGGCGCCTTGTTGGTTCGACCTGATCGGCACATTGCATGGAGGACTATGGACAGGCCGGAAGATCCAACAAACGCTTTGCGGGCGGCGATGAGGCATATACTTGGCTTTAATGGCCAGGAGATGGAGTCAGTGACGACATGAAGCTGGGTTGCTGGGGCACCCAGTAAGGAGAGAGGAAGGTTGGTGGCTCTTTTGATCGCCGGGTTCGTGTAGATTTCTAGAACCACAGCACTTCAAGCTTGCGAAATATTCAACGTATGCAACATTTACGCGATAGGAGTGCGGTTAGTGTCAGGCACAAACTATCGGTGCGTCTCTCAGAGCGCCGAAGACCACTACAACGAGCAACATGCAACGATTCAAAACTGAAGGACGTAGGTGGCAAAGACATTTCGCGTGCTTTATCTACTCCGTGTTGCTCATCCTTGTCACCCCATGGCGTCCACAGGAAACCCTTTTCGAGCGCCTCTGTCAGTGTCCATTGACCATTGCTGACCTTCGCTCCTCATACCGCCTCAACAAGTCCTTGCCATAATCATTCCCATTAGGCGTCCTTACTAGGGTGTGGATATGGAAAGGCAGCGGCAAGGCATTATTCAGAAACACGCCTGAGTGGTGGTCAAACTCGAGCATGACCACCGGCGAATGCACCTTGTAGTAGAAGCCATCTTCCCGCGTAAAGTGGCCGATCCATGCGAAGTACGTCTGACTCCAGTGGGAGTCGATCTCGCCCATCTTGGCGCGCAGGGCACCTTTGGGGAGGTAGTTCAGGCTCAGGCTTAAAAGGGAGCGAATCAACTCTTGCTGTGCGGGGGATAATGAGGTGACCAGGGCGCCTTCGTAGGGAATCTCGCGATTGTCGTGAAATGCACCGCCGAGATGCCGTTGGTCGGCAGGGTGCCACCGCTCCTTAGGATATTCGTCGCCTTGCAATTCTTTGAAGATGCGCACGCGGGACAGGGTCTCCTCGTCTAGGGATGTAATGAGCTTGAGCGCCGTTTGCTCCTGGTCAGTGAAGAGCTCAGTGCCCTCATAGGGCCCGCTGTCGATGACATTGGGCTCGGCACCCATGAAGACGGGCGTGACGACCATCTGTGTCCCCAGAACGAAACAGTTTATGACGAAGTGGTGGCCAAAAAGTTGCCAACCCCATGGCTCGATGATGGATGGCCTTCCAAAGAGGGAAAAATTGTAGCTGTTGACGTTACATACTTTGCGTCCATTGACCACTTCGCCTAAGAAGTGATTGACCTTCATACACCCGTAGGCTTTATAGTAGCCGGCTTCGGAGAGACTGGCGCGCAGCAGGGCATGAATCGCTTCGACCACGTTTTCCGAGACTTCTTCGAGGCGCACACCGTGGCGGGAGATATAGATCTCCGGGTTCATCCAGGCGCGCCACTCATGCGCGTCGATATTCAGCATCATCGCTTGCCTCTGCTCTGGCATGGCCAGGGACAATATGTTTGCTGCTGCAGCGACCATTTCGGCAGTTGGAGCTCCTTGATCGCCGCCGGCCTTGGCCAAGGCAAATAGATCAGGTTCGACCTTGCCATCTGTGGTGATGCCCTTGTAAGGCTCCTTGTAGAGACGATCCCAGCTAGCTCTCCAACCGACCATGAATGGTTCTGCACATCGTAGGTCCGCCCACTCGGACGCGTTCGACGTCGCGAGTTCTATGCTCCGCTTGCTGTCTGGTGGCGGAATGAAATCTCGCCAGTTGGTCGATCTGAGGGGGATCTTTTCCATCTCGCAGAAGGCAGAGTCAATAGCACTTCAATGTCAGGCCTTGGGTCGCCAGGATCGGCAAATCGTGACGTTCGTCAAACTCGCGAATGGTTTGAATTCGGGCCTGAAAAGATGTTATCCTAATGTTAGAGTAAGCATGTACCGACGGTGAACGACTATCCACTTATGGGCATTTTGAATGAGGCTCGACCTCCGTCTTTACGAACCAATTTCACGTGAGTGGGCATGGCCAGTGAGGAGGAGAGAGACCCACTGCAACCTCCGTCGAGCGTTAGATGATTAATTTACAAGCCCGAGCAAACGCGTAGTGTTGTTCACGATGGCAATTGTGGCCACCGGCCGCGTGATGTCGCGGCGTGTTCTTAGAAGATAGGGAGTCCAGAGCCTTCGGCACTCCGCTGACCCCTCGTGCTAGTGATACACCTTGTGGAACTGTGGGAAGATTTTGGTATTAGGCGGCTGGGCTCTCCGGAGCCTAAGGGAAACCTGTTTGGATCGAGCTCGTAGCCCGGAGAAAAAACGTGCTCGCAAATAGAGGGAGTGATCTTGCCTCCTAGTGCTCCCTTCTTGCCCCTGGACTAAAAGTGTAACAGACCCAGCCTCAGAAAGTCCGGGCGAGAATGAACATTCGGACACCCCAACTGTCTCCTCATAAGGTTTCATCAAGTGCCGAAAGTTTTTGGGTGACGTGCCTAACTACAGCGGGGAAGATGGAGTGTTGGGAAGGAGGTACCGACGTGCCAAGGAAATCGCCTGGATGTAGTGCTACATCCGTGTGTATGGAAAGTGCCAGTGGCCTTGGAATCTTGAGGAGGCTGAGCATTGGATAATTTTCCTCGCTGCGACAAGGATGAGAGTCCCATTTGATACCAACTGACACAACTCAATACACGATGCTTGGGGCTTCTTCTGCAAGATTAGATGGTATCTATCTTATCTGATCTCATTCGATATCTGGTCCTGCAAGCTCCTCTGTGGCCTGCTCAGCAGAACTCTGCAAAATCTCCCAGCGTTCAGGAGAACGACATGTCAGGTCGAAAGGGAAAATGCGAGGCTCAGTATTCATACCTTGCACGTCTGCGAGACGAACGTCAGTTTCAGAGACATCGTAGAACGCGAATCGGCGGTATTTTGCTACTCACAGTCGTACTCTGGCGGCACAATCTCCGCGCCAGTCACAGGGTCTCTAGCCTTGCTGATATTACACGCCCAGCCAATGCGGGCGACGATGATGTTCAGACTTCTTTCAGCGATATGAGCGCCTGGACAGAGTCGACGACCAAAGCCGAAAACGGAATAGTTGATCATATTGGGATACTGGCTGAGTGGTGTGCGGTAGGTTGGAAAGTTGGGATCCAGCCATCGGTTAGGATTGAATGCGGTGGGATCGGGGTATAGTTCGGGGTCATGATGAATAGCCCTTCGATGTGCATCAGCAAGGCCATTTTGAGTCCAAGTTCACTCCTCGTACCAAAGATTAGGATGGACTATACTTCCTTTCGGGACGAAATAGCCATTGTATACATCATCCTGAGTCGTCTTGTGTGGAATACCTATCAGGCCGTCAACAATTGAAAGATGGGCTCGAAAGGTCAGTCAAACCTCCTGCAGTGACGGGCCTTACTCTGGCCACCTCCTTGACAACAGCTCTGACCATTGGCAAGTCCGGCAGGTCGGAGAACGTAGGAAGTCGATCTGGGCCGACAACGCGATCGATTTCTTCCTGCATTTTAGCAAACCATTGAGGATTCAAAACCATCATAAGTATCCAGCTCATGGCTAAAGACGCTGTTGTAGAAGCTGCGGCTGAGTATAAACCGCCCAACACGTACGTCCCCTGTAGGTCCGAAAGGCCGAACTTCTGCTTGTTCTCCAGCCATATGCGTGTAAAGCTGGGTCCTGCTTTACCGCTGGCAATATTTTGCTCTACGTCTTGGACGAGACCGGTGAACAGTGAAACTTCTCGTTTCCGGTGAGCAGCTGCCTCGCGCTTGAAAGGTGCTAGCCAAGACGGTAGCCACAGAAGTATAGGCAGTACGTCAACCAGATACTGGCCCGGCGCCGACACTCTTTCGACATTGATTTGGTTTGCATAGACCAGTTTGACGATGTCCTCTTCGCCAGTTTCGATGCGAGCACCATATATCAGCCGAAGTATCAGAGCCGAAGCATACCGTTGAAGGAGAACCTTGTATCGTTTGGGCTCCAGGACGAGATCTCGGACCAGTCGAGCCGATTCTTTCATCTGGAGAGGTTGGTATGATACGGCTGCTTTGACCTGGGTTACGTGGTGCTGTAGCTTTCGCACTCGGCGCCATTCATCCGCTGATTATCAGACTTGCACGTCCATCGTAGACTAGGAGAGTAGGACCTACCACTGTACGGAAGAAAAAGCGCCTTTTTGTTGTCACTCAACAGCTGTGATCCCATAGGTAATTGCTCTCGCGAACTGTAAATCTCTCCACGCTCTCGGAGCAGGTCATTGGCAATTTTTTCAGTCCCAATAACAATGTTGACCTTGCCCATGGCTTTGTACTGGTAGATAGGTCCGTACTGTCGTCCCCATTCTGTAAACTTGAACCAGAAGTAACCTCGTTCACCCTTTTTCAGGTCGTTTGCGCTGCCGATGAATAGCTGACCTTGGGCAGCGTCAGCCTTGAATACTGTTGGACTCTTTGAACATACCTTGTGGGCCGGGCAGTGTTTTTGCATTTCTTGTTGTGGGATGCACGAAAAAGCGATACAGCTGGATCACTACAAACAGGCAAACAGCTCCAACTGGTATCGCAAGGGACTGCATGTCGTGAAAAGCTGCATTAAATGAAGTATCGTCCCGGTCAAGCGCTCAATGGCCGTATTTGAACATCCAGACAGTGTCTAACCTTATGAGATGCAAGCTTCGGATCGAGAAGGCCGAAAAGGATGCGAGGTCCCAGGCAACTCCGAGGGGGACGCCCAACTCCGCAAGAATAGGCAGTCACAAGTGAAATAGTCCCGGCGTAGTCATCCCGCAGCAGCAGGGGTGGCCGCTTTGGGGAATGCACAGAGAGGGCACATGACCTCGGCACCAACTGACATTCTCTAGCTACAAGCGCTACAGATCAATTTCTGCTTCGAGATTTCGAACGATATGCGATGGAACGGGTACTGCACAAAGCTGATGAGCTATGGGATTTCAAGGCTAGATTACCTAGATCAAACATACTTTCAATGTGCTGGAGACTCATGACATACCATCTTTCTACGAGTTGCGACTACGTCGAGCCATTGACTCCATTGCTGGTCAACGTCTGATATTTAATGGGCAATGGACCTTTCGAGTCTTTCAGCAGAACATGATTCTTTGGTAAGATGCCCGCGTTCTCAAACATCTTAATTGTCTCCATCCACGCCTCCACCGAGTCCCAGTAGCCCGTGTACCCGAACTTGCGAGCCTTGTTCATGGAAGATATGGTCGGCCAGGCTTTGCCGGTGGTCCAGTCGAAGAAGAACCATGTACCCCTGATGTTCTCAATAAAGTGGTATCAGCAATCTGGACATGTCTCGGCTGAGGCGATGCAACTTTAGAGAGGACTGACCAATCAAAAGCAGCTTTATCACCGCCATACTTGTCGACGATACGGTGCCAGACTTCTTTCTTGTCCGCAGCCCAATCCTCCATCTTGAAGGAATTAGCCATCTTGTTCTTATCACCTTGCTCGGCGAAGTCAGTTTGCGGAGGAATCTAATCTGTTAGTGCAATGCGTGTGTTAACTGGACGGGGTGCTACTGACATCTATACCAAAGTATGCACCAATCGCCTGGAACAAATATTTCCAGACATATGTGTCGCCATTGACTGAATTGAAGGCCTCGTCCTTAGTGTGCTCATGAGTGGTGGCCCAGATTGTGATATCTGCAATGGCTGGAGCGTAGGAGCAATCGTCGACACAGGTATAGAAGTATTTATTTCCTGGGAACCGGGGGATTTGACCCAACTCCTTATTGATTAGCATGTACAGGGCGAGGGTGATCGCCTCTGACATTCCATTTTCTGGCGTGCTATAATTAGTCACAGTCCTTCCTTTGAAGAAAGCGGCTTCTGATCACTTACTGCCAGGCGTGAAGCCAATAATTCCGTTCGGGCGAATAATGTTATGCGACCACTTGCGCTTCTTCTGCAGTGCAAACATGAAGTCCTCTTGTACGTAATAGAAGTTCTCGCCTTTGTCATCATATCGAGGCATCTCCTCCGTTGCAGGCGAATGAGATGGACCTAAATGAACGCCATAATGCTTGAAACCGAGTCAGCCCTGCGAGCATTGAGCTTCGCAGACATAATAGCGGCATACCTTTCCTCCCGTCTGCAAACACACCCGCTGCAAGTTATCGCCTGCCACTCGATCGATCGCCACCAGGAAATTTTCGAATAAAGGCACGTTGTATTCTCGCAATTTCGTGAAGTCGTCGGTGTGCACATACGAAGTGAAATACGCATGGGTGATCTTTTTACATGACGGAGGCAGCTTGCTGAGGATGGTGTCGACATCGTTGAGAAAGTCAATGGCCACGAATTCGACTCGAGGATCTTGCCAGTAGTTCTTCAGTGGACTTCTGGAGGACACTATGATAGATGACCACTCCGACTTTGGTTGGCGAATAAGGTATTCGACGATGGCGTTGCCGCTGATGCCATTGCAACCTGCCACAAAAGCGACCTTGGTTGGTAGTGGGACCATATCTGCTTTAGGAGTCAAAGGAAGATCTTGAGGTGCAAAGTGTAGGGCAACTTCAAAGGCTGTGCTTGAAACTTGACGGGGCATCAAAAGCCAGATGATTATGACCCCTGTTCGTTACGGTCAACGCAACACGATTGGCACGGACTCCGATTCTTTTGCTCGTGCTGGGGCATCTAGGAGCTTCCAGCGTCATAATGTAGATTGTGCTAAAACCAAAAGAACCGCCATCTCACATGCTCCCAGCGTGGGCGCTAAGGGGTTGTCCGGGGGTGGATCAGAGGCTAGACCATGGGGGTCGAGAACTCTGCTGCGTGCGGGGACTGTGACGTCTAAGTTACTGGTAGGCACTGACAATGCTTATCCTTCCGGCAGCCTGGTTTGTGTGTGGGCCCTGCAACTAAGTTTCTTTTAGGCTCGAAAGTGGCTCCCAGTCAGTTGGTGTTCGGCAAGGAAGGAAATTCTCAGAAGCCTGGGAACAAGCTGCGACACTACCACGTAACGCAGGGCACGGGGGACTAGATCCCAGCGAGCCAGCTAGTAGTCGTAGCTAGGGGGCTATTCAGGAGAGGACGGCTTCCCTTTGAACACGCGACAATTCCGACGAGGCTGCAGGAGCGCCTTGTTCAGAAGGTCTATCCCGATGCTGCTTCACTGCGATGCAAACAATGCTCACAAGTCCTTCCGCTACAAAGCGAATCAGTTCTTCAATGCTGTCTGAATCTCCTTCGCCAGCCCGTCAACGTCAAAAGGTCCAATTTGCGGCCGCTGTGCCCACTCCGCTATCTTCGTGACAACATCTACGACTGCCTTGACACAGTCAATGGAATTGCCAATCCCTAATGTTGCCTTGATATGGCTTTTCGTCTGCCGCGTGGCACCCAATGCCAAGATGGCTGTGGCAACGATTAGATGCGACTCCTTTGGCTGGAAGACTTCCTCGTTGGCTTTGGCGATAAGGTAGCCCCAGGTGACAACCGTCGATGTTTGGACTAAGAGATGGAATGAGCAGTTTGCTGTTAGTCAACGGACGAGGAGTCCTACACAAGTCTTTGAAGTATTGATCCATCAGAGTAAAAATGTCCGCGTTGCCTACGCCCGCATATATCTTGGCCCGCAGCTCGGTGCCATTCTTCACATCCTCCTCAGTGATTGTCGGCTTCCGGAGGACTTTGGTGGACGCGTACTCCTTGCCTTTGCGTTGCACAACCCCGATCATGCCATAACATGCAGGAATGCACGTTGGCATGCCCAGGTACGGAAAAATGATGGTTATTGCTTCCCGGACACGCAGGAAGACCTGCTCAGATTCTTCCGGGGTCGCATCTGCGGTCAAGTCGTCGAAGAAGCGTCCCACGACATCGGCGCGACCAACGGCACAGCATGCTGCCGCCTACCTCGATCAGCATTGGAGTGCGAACGAACAACATATCAATCGTACGATTAAGGTGTATCCCAGGTCTTTCAACGTCGGCTGTGCAGAGACTAGGCTTGAATTGAGGCTTATGAATAGATCCTTGCTGTAAGGCTTGGAACCTGGTTTGAGGTTGGTCGACACATACTTCTTGTCCCACGAGGACATGAACTCATTGCTGTCCCAGTCCGCCATTATCGATGTTGTTACGGCTCAAGAACTCGGCATGCCAAAATACAGAAGTGTCTCTCGGAAATGAATGTGGCATAGTCCCCATGCAAGGTTTAATCGATGGATCGACATGACCATGCCAGATACTTGGTGCATCACCCATGCGATTTTGGGGGTCCACCGATGCGTCAGAGGGCCGAGGGGGCTAGGGGGCCCCTTGGCCGGCTAAACCATGCCCCAGGCCGGACACTCCCCGCATGGTCTGGGCACGCCTCGATGTGGACTTACCCGGACTTTCCGGACTTTTTTTGTCTCCTTATGACGGACTCCCCATCGTTTCCCGTCGGTTTTTCCTAGATTCCGGGGTCAGCTAAGCCGGACACCCAGCAACGAGTCAGTCTCCAGTGCGTAACGTGCTGTGAATTGGCATCAAACTCTTGATCAAATGACTCGGGCTCGGTGGACAACAATGTGTCAGCGGCAAGACTATAAGCCCACCGCAGACACTGCCGATGTAGACGCGGAGACATGAGCAGAATACTGTAACTGAACCTAGAATGCTCTTTGACAACCCTCTTGCGGTCTGGATTCTGCCAGCTTTTGGGCTCGTCGCCCTGCTCGGTCGACTCGTCCACAACAAGTACGGCTATGGCATTTCCAGTGTTCCAGGGCCTTTTTGGGCAGCCTATACCGATCTATGGCGCTTCTCCGTTGTTTGGGGAGGTAGGGCGGAGAGAGTGCACATCCAGCTCCATAACAAATATGGCCCACTCGTCAGGCTTGGTCCCAACTGTGTTTCGATATCAGACCCAGAGGCCATCAAGATGATCTACGGCATCACTTCTACCTTTGTGAAGGTATTTAAAATTGATTCTCTCAGATTCGTCCAGTCAAGGCTGACCCTCGTGGTCAGTCCGACTTCTATCCCGTCCAGCAACAGGCCGTATCTCGAGATGGCCATCTCTTGCAAGGCATGTTCAATACCACGGACGAGAAATACCATGCGAAGCTCAGACGTGCCGTGATCAATGCATATGCCATGAGCACCCTCGTTCAATTTGAACCGTTCGTCGACTCAACCACGGTCGCGTTCTTGAACCAGCTCAAAAGGCGTTTCAGCGACCAACCAGAACATGTTTGCGACTTCGGCCAATGGTTGCAGTTTTACGCCTTCGATGTCATCGGCGAGCTCACCTTCTCGAAACGCCTGGGATTCGTGGACCGCGGTGTGGATGTGGACGACATCATCAGCAATCTCGAGAAGGCATTGGCCTACTTTGCAGTGGTAGGGCGGTGCTCCAAAACGTCTGAGAACGATTTCTGAAACAAATTCCTTCTAGGTCGGACAGATTCCGCTGCTGGACAAGCTGCTCATGAAGAATCCGATTCGAATGTGGATGAGCAAGAAAGGCCTACTCAACGCTACATCTCCCGTCGCCATATTCGCCAAGAAGCGCATGACTGACCGCTTAAATGTGGCAGGAGGTCAGGATGAGAAAGGAGCTCGGGATGACCAGTCCTCCCGACGAGACTTTCTTTCACGCTTCCTCGAAGCCGGCGAGAAAGACCCCGCGTTCATGACTCCCGAGCGTGTCTTGTCACTGACGTCGGCGAACGTCTTTGCCGGCAGCGACACTACGGCCATTAGCCTCCGTGCGATCTTCTACTACCTCCTCAAGAATCCCAAAACACTTCAGAAACTCCAAGATGAACTGGCCGAGGCTGAAAAGGAGGGGCTTTTCATACGCGATGATAAGCTCGTCGAATGGACCGAGGCGAACAAGCTTTTGTATTTGGGTGCCGTCATCAAAGAAGCACTGCGCATCCATCCTGCAGCAGGTCTTGTGCTCGAGCGAATCGTTCCTGCCGAAGGGGCAAGTCTCTGTGGAGCATACTTCCCTGCGGGTACGATCGTCGGATGCAGTGCTTGGACGATTCATCGGAGCCGGAAAGTGTTCGGCGACGATGTCGACAGCTTCCGCCCTGAGCGGTGGTTGGAAGACGATGAGAAAGCCTCCGAAATGAATCGATACCTGTTCTCCTTTGGTGGTGGGGCGAGAACTTGCGCGGGCAAGAATATCAGCTACCTGGAGATGTACAAGCTGGTCCCTGCAGTGCTCAGGACTTTTGATGTGAGTTTCTGTTCGGCCTGTCCTTTTGTTTGATATCTTGTACTGATGCTTCTGTAGCTGGAATTGGCAGAGCCTGAGAAAGAGTGGCATACGGAGAACAAATGGTTTGTGAAGCAGAGTGATTTGCACGTGCGTTTGCGCACCAAGTCTGTCAAAGCCAGGTCTAAGTAGTTCGACCGATTACGCCTTCATGGGCTGGTTATCTGTAGCTGGAACGCAGCAAATCCTTTAGCTTCCAGGTCCAAATAGCGCAGACAGATCAGTCTGCAATGCCTGTCCGCCAACAATAGGTGCCTTTGCAGGCATCATGATGGCCACAAAGCGAACCCATTCATCTGTATCGTTATCCCAGCCATGCATTGTAGCGTTCTGGACGACAAACTCTCCCTGGTAGACCTTCGTCCGGGAGCCGTCATCCAAAGTCAACGTAACGGTCCCTCGCTGCACGATAATGTAGTCGAGTGAGAGAGAACGGTGCAGCGCTCCAACACTCCTTGGTGGGACATCCACGATGCGGAAAATGGAGCCATCGTTGACGAAGCCTGTGTCGTCGAGACCTTTGTCCCCTTTTGAGTCAACGTCAGCAGGGCTTGAGGCACTCGACCAGATAACGACGGAGCCGGCGCCGTGCGGGAGGAGCTCGCTGGTGATTTGACTATCCCGAGCCACGACTGCTTGTCCTTCGTCGTTGTGGGATGTCACCAGGCGTCGCACCGGTGGAAGGGGGATTGCCATGGCGAACCAGCAGTGAATTCAGCTCAATAGGGAGATTCGAAGCGAATATATCAAGCTTCTTCATCAATGGGATGAGACGTAGCTCGCAATGCTGGGACGGACTGGATTTCAGCATCTGATCGTCGTATACTCAATATATGTCTTTGAGCTGAGATGATTGCCGTTGCCTCGGGAGAATAGCCCCTAAACGGTTAGCAGCGCCCCACTGATGGAACCACCAAAGTCCGAAGAGCGTGTTTGTTCACGAAATCTCGCGTGGGAGTAGTGGATCCCGGGAGGGGGAGGGGGCGTAGTGGTTCGCTCTGCATGGGGAGGTCCGGGTGTCTGCGCATACTGACCTGTGCACAAAGAGCGTAGGCTCGATGTTCGCCAGCCACAACTTTTGGTATATGGCTGGACTCAAGCTGTCGACAGAGACTCCAGCTTGAGAATCAAAGATTCAGCAAGGTAGGACCTGCCACGATACTCCCCGAGTCGATCCACGCAAATGCGGAGAACGGCTTCAGTCTCAGTCATAGGACGCATGATTCCATCAGTGTCTATGAGACATGGTCTTCCTCTGTTGTATTTTAGAAATGGTTGCCAAACTTTGTCATCAGTGGCCAAAGTGTCGATCGCAAAGTCTTTTGAAGATGGACTGGCCTCCGCTTCCGCGGTCATATGCGAGAAGCTCAGCGTCCACAGGATGATGGTGACCCGGTACAGTGTTGCAGGCCACCACAGGGGTTGAAGCTCGCTTTCCATCTCTCGAGTGATGCGTAAGATCTGTCCGCAGTGGAAAATCGCCTCTTGAGGATGGAAAATCCTGGCAGCTATCGCATTTCGAAGATTTTCTGGATTTGTCCGCGCCTCCCTTGCATGCTGCTCCAGATGGATAAAGGATACGGTCAGCCTGAGGTTGAGAAGGTGGTATATCGTCTGAGTCAGTTGTTTCACAGCGCGCTGTCTTGTCGTCTGGACCTGAATTTTGGAGAAGATCTCCCACCAAGTTCGCAGCAGGACTTTGATCTCGTTGAATCTGAGGCTCGAGGAAGTATGGCACGCAGATCCATCAAAGCGTGCCGTAGGCTTTTCCGATATACAGAGATTCAATTCAGTCAATTGCGCAATCAAGATGTGCGTAGGATAAAGGAGAAGACGCAGGTGGAGGACTTGAAGCCTCATTCCTCGATGGTCGAGCTTGTTCTCTAAAAGGAATTGGAAGAGCTCCGGAAGGGACTTTTGAGGAGGCTCAGACACGGGACGTCGACGAAGGCGTGATCCGTACAACTTTTGCCAAGCATCCGCCCAGGTTGATGCGCTAGGTGCAAGCCACAGTTCATCAGCATCAGGTAAGTTTCGTTCCAATTCAGGTATTGTCAACATTGGGTTGCTGTCATGGAACAAGCTGATCTCTTGGTCCACCATAACCCAGCTGTAGGCAAGTCTGAAAGTCAAGATCAAATAAGTACGAATTCATTTCGAGTGAACTTGGCATGCATACCGGGAAGCATACTCCTCCTTCCGCCATGATTCCCAGGCGGTATCGACATCAGTATCAGATGATAGCGGTGACGAACCGTGAGGCTGAGTCTCGAAAATTCGCGAATGCCTCGACAGCTAAGGGTGTCACAGAAGTCAGTCGCTGAGGGCTCATGTCGTGGTCACCACGTCGATGTCCTACTCACAATCAGGTATTGATGCATTTGACCAAGACTCGAACTCATCAACCACTTGTCACCGCTGAAGGCTGACTGATAAGTTGAGAGCAAGGCACAGTGAGTGGCTATCGAACTCCGTGGGTTCGTACTGTCTTTGTCCAGGAAATGGAGTAAAGTCAGCCGGCAGATCTCAAGAAGACCCATGGAAAGTCGACGTGCTTTGACGGCAGAGTCTCTCATCGCGCCATAGGCCGTCATCAGCAAAATTAGAACCATTGCAAGATGCTCCTGCTTGTCCTTAGCGATAGTATTAGGATCGAGCGTCCGCAACTCGACCAAAGGATAGAAAGGCTCGAAGCTGGTCAAAAAGGTCTCGAGATAGGTGTGTAGGATCGGAGTGGGCGGGAGCGACAAAATACTGGATGAGCTGTACTTTTTCATGTCCGCCATCAAGAACCGCATACCCGGGTTCGAGCTGACGTTTAGGGAATCGAGGGCTAATCGAAAGAAGATCTGTGCGATGGCCAACATCCGTTCGCGCGTGCTCTCAGTGAGCTTAACGTTCTCAAAACGTTCTTCTTCGTCGAAGTGCTGAGATCTCCACGTGGCAGACATAACTGACCAGGGCGCTGTATCAACAAAATTGTCGCCTAGACGAGTCACGTTCTCGACGGAGCGAGCCGGTATCGTAACGGCGTGACCCAAAATCGAGCCAGCGGGGCTCAGGTCCTCCGATGTGGTAACTAGGAAATTTTGGAAGTTGGGCGTTGCTGCTTGAGATGCAAACAAGCCCTCCCAGCCCCAGTCGAACTGTGAGAAGACCTGAGCTGAATCATCGAATAGATTGGGGAGATCCATTGTGGACGATGGAGGAGGCGGCATGTAGGTTTCTTGTCGCGTGCGTGGATCAGCTGCGGTGATACCATCGGTTACTGAAGGAAGCAGGAATGCGCTGTTTCGTGGAAGCGAAGAGTCGATACGGGTAGGACCTTCTGACAGTGGATACGCCATTTCGGCCAGACCATTCGATCTGTCGGAGTTATCGTAACACTCTGAGCTTAAACCATTGAGTGTCGAGGGCTGAGAACTGGATGCTGCAAATGGTCCTGCGTTGCTTCCAAATCTTACTGCACGGCGTGTTACCGGAGGAACAAGAAACTCTTGATTCCTTGGGTTCACCGCTGATGTACCAGGATCGTTTTCATTTGCTTCGTGAACAATACCCACGCTTGCGTCGGACTGGGACAGTATGTGTGTGACGTTCATCCTGCTCGAAGGCCGGCTAGCACTGCTGGGGTACTCTGCAGCAGCCTCAGCGTCCTCAGCGTGTCGATTGTTCACTTCCAAGTTGATCAAGACACCCTCCATTGGGTCCACGCTAGGCGGAACAACAGGAGCAGAATTGACAGCATTGAACCAATTTCCTTGTGTTGATGACCCTTGCTCGACCGATGACGAATTGAGATCGCCAGATGTTCCATAGATGCTACGTTGTTCGCATGGGGTGTCTCTGAGTCGGCAACGGCCACAAGGACGTTGGCGATCGCATTTTGCCTTGGCTCTTGCACAATTTACACAAGCTAATTGCAGAAACTGCGCAGTCGTCGAAGTCGGGTTTTCGCCGGGTTGAACATGGGAATACGTCCCCCCTAAGCCTCTGCGGTGGGTGAGGTGGTGCTTTTGTGCTGCGTCTCTGCGACAAGTGTTGAGACACGAAGCTTCGAAATGATTGGTGCGATACTTACTTGCGGCTGAAAGATAAGTGACATATGTTGCAGGTGAATGGGCGGACTTTGGTATCTAGGTCGGCGGCTTGGGTCAGCGAACACCCGATGCTTTACATTTTGCACGACATTGGCAACGTACGCGTTAGAACATGCCGCTGTAAATGTTCAGGTCGGCTGAATTCTCGGCCACAGTAGGTGCAGAAAACCATTTGAATTGAGAGCCGAAGTTGTCCTCTCCATACAGAGGGGGCTAGTCTGGCGCCATAGACCAACCATCAATCATCCACTTCGATTTGCACTGATAGCAGGGGATATTGCGATTTCAGAGAATGATTGAGAAGATTCGAAAGCTCAGCAGGTGAAAAGATTGAGCTTTGCGGGCAAAACACCAAAGCATCGCCTCGGCGAATTTCAAGCCCATGGAGTAGCGAGGTAGGTACCTTAGCTGCCCCCTTCCCCACAACCCCGCAACTGCCTGTCTAGATTTCCCTCAATGAAAAGAGCCACAGCGGAAATGTCCTTGGCTATTCCGTGCGCAGAGTCGGCCATCTCACCTCATCATCAATTGGTTTCTCTGCTCCTCCCGATGTAAATGCTAAGAATTGCGCGCCCATCACTGGTGAGATACGGGTGAGGACTCACCTGGCTCACCATGACTCGCGTGAGCTGGGGGTGAACACAGGGCGGCAGGACCCTCGACCGCAAGGGGCCTGAGCTGCGAGCAGTTCGACCACTCCTTGGCGCTCGGTGGTCAGGCGCAGCCGGGCGCTGAAGCCGAAGCTGTTCAAGTGTGAGAACACCACGACTTTCTTTTCACTTGACTGTAACTCATCAAGACAATTTGGTAATGCATACCTGCCCTGACCTCGAGCACTCACATGGAGACGTCTCAAGCGGTCATTGCCTTGGTTCATTTGCCATTAGCCTCTACTGAAGGAGCGATTAGCCAGACGTCCACTCCAGTGACAAATTCAGCCGAATGCCCGCCATCTTTAAATGATACAGTCACAAACTCTACAACCGAGCCAGGAGGTTGCTCTGGCAACAATACAGCATCGCAATCCTCTGCTCAGTCTTCAAATGAGCTCGCGGAGCCAACCAACCCCTCTTCTTCTCGGAAATCCGTCTGGAAGCACATCAAGTTCTGTGCCTCGATCTGTATCAAAACATGCATTGCAGTCCTGGGGCTCTCTGCTGCGTGGCTGACCTTTGAGCTCTCTATCTGGACGTCTGCCAAGGATTGGAAAGAATATTGCTTTACTCAAAATGTATGTCCGCCTCCTGACCTTCCCAAGTGGCATATTCTTACTAACGTAATAGGAAACAAATACTCTTTCAAAGAGCTGTCAAGATGCACTGGGAAAGGAGCTTGCGCCGCCACCAGGTCTATCTTGGAGCTTGTTAGAAAGCCCGCACTCGAAGAGATCGGTTATTTCTCCGCAAGCCAGCAACGCCGTGACCGCCGATTGGACCAGCAGGGCTATTCACAACGCCCTCGCAATTTATTTGCTGGTGTTTCTTTGTGGTATTCTAGTCTTACTTCGACTTATTCTGTGGCTGCATCGGAATTGTCGTGAAGGCCATCGTGGGGCAGTATGCCAATACTGGCATCCATTCATCAACAGAGAACCCAATCCTACCTTGGTTGGATCATCACTAGCACGAGTGGCTGGCACCACTGCCATTGTCTACGAGCTTAGCACCCATTTGAGGAAAAGAAGGAGCAAAAGGTCAAAAATTCCTGCTGACAGCATTCCAGAGGAGTCCGAATGGTTACCAGCGGGAGCGTCTTTCTCGACAGACCCAATACTCGATGGTTCAAAAGGGGAAGAAATGAGATCTGAAAGTCAAACAGACGCCATTGACCATAACACTGACTGGATTATCCTCGAGGAAGATGAAGCAATTGAGGAAAACCTTCGCCAATGGTCGACCGATTACCTGGAATCAACCTTGATAGAGAACAGCGATTTGTTGTTAAGAGTAACGGACGAAGGCCTGCAGCTGGCTGCCAGATACCGAGAGCTCCAGGCATATGATGAAGCCATGAAGATTCTGGAGCAAATGGGAAACTCCACCGTCTTTGAGGGGGATTTCGAGCGTAAGTGTGAGTTGGAGCACCTCAGCGCCTTGGTGGCGTTTGATTTAGGCGATTATACAACCGGACGGGACATGCTTGTGAGACTCATCGAAAAGAGTGTGGGAGCCACCCGTGAAGACAATAACAGAGAACTATTATGGGCGAGAGTGAATTTGGCAGACGCTTTGAGATGGCACGGTGAAGCTTACTCCGCACCTTCACTCTTCGCGGAGCTCGTCAAGCCTGTGAGGACAACATCAGAATCTCGTCCTTCTGCTCTTCCTCTCGAGCACGAGGCTGAGCCTGCTCAGCAACTTGACGTTGCTGAGCAGGCTGTGAGGCTTATGAAGGACTCCAAAGCATTGGCCGCTGCACGGTTGCTCAAAGACAATCACCTACAGTGGGTCCGGCTAAAGGATTTTTGGACTCGAAAAGAGGTGCCATTCATCGGATACACACCGTGGACGAAGCCTCCTGAATTTTAAGGGATTGGGTTAGCGCTGTTTGAAGCATAGGCGAAGCCGCTTACCTTCGCAAAAAGAAAGTTGGCTAGATCTGCTTGAAGCTGCGCCGCCGAGTCGATCATCTGCGCGAACTCTTTCGTAGCGAAAAAGTCGATTGGGCTTCGTTCTCAAGGACAGGCTAGGGGGTCTTTCTCCTCTCCGCACCAGTCCTTCGATGAGCTTTTAGCATAGAAGGTCTAAGCTTATCAACAACTGTGGGCTATTGTCATCTTAGAAGATGAGACATTCAAAAGAGAAAAGCATTTTAGACGTGAAGCCCGAAGCATATGATACTTTCAAAGTGTATACAGCATATTAACCTAAGTAGCATCACAACACAACTGATGTAAGTTCGCAGTGGCCCCGAATGTCGCCCTTCACCCGATGAACTTACATTATGCTGGTACAAACCCATAGTTCTGCCTTGCTCTGCTAGCGTGAGCATTACAGCCATACTTCCCCAAGAAGATTATTTTCCTCCTCGTTGTCTTGATAGTAGCGTCATCATCTAAAGACTTACCGACGCGGCTCTGCGTCGAGATGGCTGCGGCGATTTCGGGATGTTGCATAAGCGCAGCAAACTCGGATGCATCTGTTTGGAAGTGGACAGGGCTTCGGAAGGTGGAGGTTATGCCGACTATGATGCAGACGAACGTTGCAAATATGCCTGCACCATAGGACAAGAAGAGATTTATGGATTCGTAGTGGTAGATGTTGACCGCGTCGGTAAGCGTGAGGGTGGCATTGGCCGGTTTACTATGACATATGTGTCAGAACAATCAAAGTGGCAACGATGTCGGCAGGACCTTGACTCACGAGAGATTCGTCTGCATCATGTAGCTGAGTGAGATGTTCAGACTTAACTCTTCCATCCTCTCGGGAAAAGTCTGGTTGCTGGCTTGAGATCCAATTGGCGGCTGCGGTATATATTTCCCAGCCTTGTCCGCCAAGATCTTTTGAACAGGATGGAAATCCTTGTTGTTCGCGAGGACGGTGGCCCATAAGTCCCCTTCGCTATAGGAATAACCCCACTGTGTCCCTGGGGTAGGGGGGGCAGCAAACGACGCGTGGAAGGCCAACAAAAATGCGTTGATGCTCCACATCCAATTCTGGAGGCCGGAATCGTAGACGCTCGAAATCACGTTATTGGTCTCGACCTCGTCGACCTTGGCTGTGGCTGTTCCGTTGGAGTATTCAACTCTGAATGTACGGTCGCGTTGTAAGCTGAACAATTCCAGACTTGAAGTTCTGATGGTTGGTATGATGCCGCGACAAGAACCGAGTTCATTGAGTACTGTTTGAATCGTGAAATGGTACCGTCGACGGTCATATCACCAATATTGTATGCTTCAGTCGCAGCAATATAGAAACCCCAAGCCTCAGCGGTGGCCTCGTGGCCACGAGTAAAACTCAGCGAGTTAGGGTCGATGTAGTATTTATCTGGGGCGTTCGTGGTTGACAGGTTGCTGACGGTCCACTCGGTGAAGTTTTGAAGATTATGTGGTAAGGTAGGAGGTAGGTCCACACATTTCATGATCGTGACGTCGGCTTGCGATGCATACGAAAGATTATTGGCTGCAATGGGGGCCCCAGGAAGAAGCATTTGACCAAAATAAGCATTCGCTACGGCGACGGCCTTTCCAATGCTTGAGATTGCCCCGGTACTTTGATCGCCTGGGACATCTAGTGTGGTGTTATAAAAACCTGGTATGGGTACTTCTGTCCGCGCAGATCTCGTGACCGTATTGAGCCTAACAGAAAGTGTCGCGGGTGGGAAAGGGGACACCACGGGCATGCACCACACAATCAGGGCAATTATCACTGCCGTGTGCATGTGTCGAATGAGCTCCAGATCGAACATTGATAGGAAGTTGCCGAGCGCGTTGAAGGAGTGATCGAGACCACCGATTGTCATCGCTTTTCGCTGGACGCGCAGCCATACGTGTTGAAGGTAGGATGTCCCGACGGAGAACTTGAGGCATACAGCCGTCGATACGGCTAGAAAATTGCCAATTCTACAGAGCTAGTCAGGTTGTGATTCAGCGGATTTGAATCGGTCATGAGGGACGTACCGGAGTGACCACTGTTGGTCTTCTATACTACCGACTTCTTGCCCCGACAGCCACGAATAATATAAATGATGGCCCACAGCGAGCAGTACGCCGGCTGAAAATCCAACAACCATGAACGTAGTTGGCGACGTCACGCCGGCGAAGCACCTCCGCCATGAGCCCCTTCGCTGCTCGAGGCGGTGGCATTTTCTCCATTCGTGTGTCGACATGATCGTATTTGTAGTGACTCATTGTTAATCCCAGCCGATCAAGAAGCGCGAGATAGAGACAGCAAGTACGAGTGTAGGCGAGGTTACATGAGAGCAGGAAAACAGAAAAGTACATATGTACGTACCTGATCAGAGTCGCAGTCAAGCGGCTGTGTTTGGGGAATCACTCGCAAGCCTTCAATACTAGTAAAGGCTGCATACATAGCTTGGTGATATATTTACATGGTTCAACTGCTTCAGGCTAGCAACTGCACGATGCCTCCAAAACCCCAAGGACTGACAGGCCCAAGAGAAGAGAAGGGGGGATAGCAACAACATACGCGAGGCGGAAACGGGGTCACATGGGCTAGTCCACCTCGATGTATCGACCAGTTGGACGAAGCACAGCGGCTGTAAGGGCGCAGCACTGTGCGGTCAGGCAGCGTTGTTAGCTGGAAACTTGTGGCCAGGAAGGCAATCATCATCGAAGCGATGGGGCCAAATATAAGTGGGGTAGACATGCCTTTTGAAGACGCCCAGCGGCGGTGTCCGCCATCCGGAACTTGATCATGATTTGCGTCGCCCGTTGGGATCGGCGACAACTGTGTCGTAGCTCACCCGAGACTTAAGGAATCGAAGTGCGCGTGTGCCACAGGGCTTGACCGGTTGGCTTACAGCTGGCGTGCTTAACTGTTCAGGTGTGCTCTCCGACAAGTGAAATGGTAGCCGTAGGCTACTACACTAGCTTTCCTTCTGTGTAGAGCGACGGCGAAACGAGAATCAAGAACCGGTGGCCTCGGGCAAGGCGCAGCAAGTCCTGAGGTTAGACTTGACAGCGATTTGCTCAGTCGTCTTCCCGAGAAGCTCGATCTTCTCTGTATCACGAAGATTCAAATCAACATCGAATTGCTTTGTACCTGTATGGTTACCAAGGCGGTAAGCATACCAGGGAATAGGAATCGCGTTTCCGTTCTGGTCCAGCTCTGGGCTAACACTCGCAGCCCGCCTCAACACTGCGATTTCGATGAACATGGATCTCTCGGCCATCGCAATACCAGGACAAGTCCGGCTTTCGAATCCGAACGTCGGGAAGCGCTTGAGATTTGTATCTTGAGTCAATCGCTCTTCAAAGGTCGGCTACTGGTGATTCAACCCATCGATCTGTGTTGTTTATCTCATATTGCTGGTGCACTGATCATAGCCCGACGGCGTCGATTTACTACAAGGATCCTGATGTGAACGTGCTGGAGACGCAGGCCGAGATTTTTGATACAGCAGAAGCCGCCGCGACCTTCTTGACGAGCGAAGAATTTGAAGAGAATCCCATTGGGACCGACTTTGACGCAGAAGAGCCCATCAATAAGATCAAGCAGGGTGAACCTGAGAACTTGCTGAAGAAGCGAATTGAGATTGGACAGAGGAGTCTTCCAGACGAGTTCTTCTAGGTTGAGAATCCTGCTGTTGAGGAGGATGATTTGAAGGACGCGCAGAAGAGGTCTCGCTCGAGAAGTGCCGAAGTCCTTGATGAGGTGCGTCAGTATCCAGGTTGCCCCGATCCAACCACCCGGGCAACCACCTCTTCACCAAAATATTTGTCCTTCATATTTTGAATCGGCAGAAATTATGTCGCAAATCACCCCCAGCTTACGGCAAAAGCCTTCGGGTTTTCCAAGCCGTAGGCTGGGGGTGATTGTTGTCTGCCTACTTGACACATCAAATCGGCACTCCTTTCAAAGAGTGTGAATTCGGGAGTAGATCTGGGGTTGTTCACACAGCCACCTTATATAGCCCAATCTCAGTGTGGGGGTCGTTTGAGATGAAAACTTGTGCCAAAATCTCCTGTTCGGATGGAGGTTGCGGTAGAGTTTTTGCTGTTTTTGGGTTTGGTGGATGGTGTGGTGATGGTCTGGCAGTAGAGCTGGCGTACCAGTGAAGAACACCCATGGATCGCAAAGTAGTAGCTATAGGTGCGTTTTAGGAGATGTCTTTTATTCATCCTGAAGCAATCATTTTAGCTTCGTTGCAGGCTAAGGAGGACTGAGCGGCCGATGAGCGGCGTGCGATCCAGCAGCCTCCAGTTCAGTTTCTATGCAAGAAATTGCGTACGGTTTCCCCCGTTTCGATTTTCAACGCGGCTTGGGCGACAATCAAATGGTCTTCCTTGCATTCTTCGCTTTCTTCTTTTGCTTGTAGCTTCCGTCTTCTCTGCCTCTCTTTTGGCCTCGCTGTCCTCTATCAAGCGGACCGGCTCCTCGGGCCGGCCCATTTTTAGAAAATGCAGACTGTCCAGTGCGACCTGGAGGACCCAGACCTTGCATGCTGCGGTGCTTCCGCTCGATTGCCCGTCGAACATTCCTCATTTCTTCGTCGGAGTTGAGAGCATTTTCTGAGTCTGAAGCTTCACCGGAGTCAGAGCCGTCGTCAGAACCGGAAGCGGAACTTAAGTCTTGATCGTTGTCATCATGAGTCTGATCTTTCGAGGGAACGATTCTTGATTTTCGCTTCTTGAACGATCCGAATGTCTGGCGACCGCTTGGTTGCGCAGGGTTCCAGATGTCGCTCTCTTCGCTTGAATGGTCTGATGTCTCCTCGTCTCGTTGAGCAAGCGCACTGAAGCGGGACGTAGATCCATTGACTTCATTGGTTTTCGCATTGTGGTTGTTCTTCTGGGTCGAATTCGTCTTGTCTTGCAACGGCGGCAGTCTGACATCGACCACCCATTCTGTGTCAGCGCCTGCGCGAGTAAATGTGCTGACTCCACCTCGTGCTGTACCTGGTGCTGTAAGCCCGTTGACGCTCTCATTTGTGGGTGTTCCTGGCACGGAGTATGCAGGGGAGGAAGTAGTGCTCTCAATGCGACGTCGCTTAGCTGAGGGTTCGATTGACGGGGTGTGAGCAGTCGCAGACGCTGGCGTAGATGTGGTAGGAGATACTGCGGCCGCTCGTTGCATGAACTATGGATGTCATGGTAAATGCTTAGAAAATCTCTGCTGACGGGTTTCATAACGTCGCAAAATGGCCATTGAGGTCATTGAAGAGAGTGAGACTTACCTTCATGTTGAGTAGTCGCGAAGACATCTCCTTTGGCTGCTGCGACGACGGCGTTCGCGCCAATTGAGGTGTGTTGAACCCTGCCATTGTTTGTTTTCAGATGGGACAGCTGCACCCTTGTATGAAAGGGGATCGAAAGAGTAATTCGTCGACGTCGACTAAGGAAACGATACTGTTCAGTAGTGGGGGAGTCTGGCTCAATTGGCAGCGCAGTCATGTAACAAAGACTTCACGTGTCTACGGGCAGTTATCTCCGCGCGTCGGCGATATGGCCTTAACACAGGCGCAATGCAGGCATTAGAATAGACACAATATCTCATGTACCTGGAAATAAGGCCCAAGTAATGTGGCAATTGTTGTCAATGTGAACCCAAGACGAAATGCTTGAGCCGAAGCGTATCCCTTCATAAAAAAGTTGAAGTGACGTCTATCAGCCTCGCCGGCAGAGGAAATTCAGTTTCGCCGAAGCAAGGCTGCGTTCTTGCTGAACAATAAGGATGTGCAGTCTTGCTAGAGGAAAGAAAGCAAGTAAACTTTGACGACACTGGCCATGTTCATGTATCTCAGCGATGATGCATTGAACTTCTCTCGCATGATAGAGTCTCCACAGCCTCAGAAAATCGCTGGCCTTGACCTTTTCTGGCATTTCCCCATCCACACTTGAACTCTCTCTTCAGTCGCCGGCTGGAGGGCCTGACCTCTATATGCATTACTTTCCAGCTTATACCCACCGTCGACCCATAATGCAAGCTCCTCTGCTGGCAGGCGCGTCACGCCAACGCGGAGAGTTGTTTTTCGGACGTACAAGAGTCGAAACTTGGCAGAGCCCGTAGCTCCATTGCTGCAGAGATTTCATACAGCGCGTGGCTTTTCGAAATGGAGTTCGAATTTCGTCCCTATTCAGCTCTTGAGATTGAACGGTAGGCCGAAATGCTGAGCGACGTATCTACCGCCAGGCCTTTCAGCCTTAACCGCAATGTTCCCTCGAGAGGCGATGAATGATTAATGGCAGACCCCAGCGACTTCTTGTAGTCCATTCATTTCTTCTCGCCTTGAATTGTTGCGACCACTTTCCTCGAATGTTTGGCCGCGCGGAACTCGAGATACCAGATGCCTTGCCAAGTGCCAGTGTTTAGGTGCCCGTCCGTAATAGGTACCGTGACACTTGCGCCGACCAACGCAGATTTGATGTGTGCCTAGGTAGATTGTATCAGCAACTTGTCCTACCTGTCATGCTTCGGGTGCAATTTACTGGCATGTCGTCCAACCCCTCGGCAGAATGCCTGTACAAGTTGCCTTTCCTATCTTCTGGAGCAATCCTGTCCAAGGCATCGCTCATATCCTCCCTAACATCACTGTCCCAGTTTTCGTTCAATGACAACCCGCAAGATGTGTGTTGGATGAATAGGTTGAGCAGCCCAACTTTGTATTCCTTGATTTCAGGTAGTGCGGAAACCACTTGATCGGTGATGAGATAAGAGCCTCGAGACTTGGAGGGTAGGGTGAAAGTCTTCTGAAACCACGATGCAGACATGTTCTCGTAGGGATGATATGGCACGCAGCCTGCGGGACACTGAACAACCACGACCGGGGTGCTGGTGGATTTGAAGGGATAGATAAGCAGCTTGACGGGAATGCCGAGCAGAAATTGTGGTAGACCTGGAAAGAAGGCGAGGGCAAGGACGAGGACGGCGACGAAGGTAAAGTATCTGTGCTGTGTAATGTCGAGGGCAGGCATATCAAAGAGTTCGACAATCGATGATGCAGAAAGTTTGCAACCACAGATCGACGTCATAAGTAGTTGGGGAATCACCCTAATTCCGCACACCTCTCTCCTTGTTCATTCCACTTTCCTTCCTTCACTAATGCACACTCGCCTAAATAATGCCACTCATTGAAATCGCGTGCTTCGACGTAAAATCAGCCCTCATTGCAAGTGAAGCTGGAGCAGATCGGATCGAGCTCTGCGATAACGCTGACGTCGGTGGAACAACACCTCCATTGGAATGGCTGTATGTAACCCAAGGCGTCGTCAAATGCCCTGTGAATGTTATGATTCGGCCTCGCGGTGGCAATTTTGTCTACACAAACTCCGAGTTTGACGCGATGAAGAATGCCGTTCAAGGGTTGAAATCTTCCCGCATGGTCGACGGTTTCGTCTTTGGTGTTCTTCATGATACTCAGACCATCGACATCGAAAGGACGACCGAGCTAGTCAACTTGGCCGACCCTCTGCCTTGCACTTTTCACCGCGCCTTCGACGAAGCCAAAGACTTGCCCCAAGCCCTCGAAGATGTCATCAGCTGTGGCATCAAGACAATCCTTACATCGGGTGGAGCATCTACCGCGAGTCAAGGCACTGTGAGGTTGGCACAGCTGGCGAAGAATGCTGGTGATCGGATTGTGATCATGCCAGGCGGGGGCGTGAGATCATCAAACATCGATTCCCTCGAGAAGGAGACCAGGGCTGGTATCTATCATTCTTCGGCATTGCTTGACACTGACACACTTGCGAATGCCCAAGAGATCAAAAACCTGAGGGCTAGGCTGCACCAAGAGCCTTGAATCCCACCGCTATGTGGTAATATTTGTTTTTGAGAATGAGCTGCCTGATCGAACCTCTACCACGACGAACGAAGGTCCATCACCTTCTTCGTCGAAGACGCTGGGAAATACCAGTTTCCACGGACTCCGGTGACGGCTCCGTCTTCTGGAGAAGAAGATCTGACGTGCGGCTGTATCGTCCTTGGGCGCATGTGTTCAGAAATTGGGCCGAGCACGGCTCCACGATAGCAGGTCTGCCCCACAAAGAACCTGAGTGAGCGTCCTAACAGATGCATTCGGTGACTTGAAGCTATTGGGGATGATTCTTGCTATGAATGTGCTCGGATTTCTGATTCAATGAGGGGTCACAGGTTATGTAGCATCCATTGACTGTGGTCTCCTTGGGAATACCAAAGTTCTTGGAGCATAGAATACAACGCAAGTGATAGTCAGTAATACCAAGTAAGCGTAAAGCTTGCAGCTCACGAGTGGTAGAGTGAAGAGTATTGGGTATTCGTTCCTCATAAGACACGCTAGTAACGCCGACGTATACATATGCACAATCGTCATGAGCGAACGGCTTCATCGATCGTCTTTGTATGAATCATGCCCTCTACAAGGTTCCCTCGTACTTCGCGTTCATGGCGTTTGATTCAGTCCGCAATGCCACTCATCAGACTTCCAACCGCAACGCCGAACGGCACCTACACGAATCTCGTTAGCACAATCTCGCACCCCTTCGACGCAACGAAAAGTGGAAACTCACAAATCCCCAGTGATTCCACTCCCCACCTCCAATCTGCCGCTTACTGATAAATCCGTCCATGACAGCCACAAATGTTACGCACCACACAAGCGCCGTACATGCCTTGTGACTGCCCCAATAACTCGTGCTTAGCAGTCCGGCACCCATCACGAGCGTCCTCGAGCCGTAGAGCATCATGAGTGACTCGGCGAGCTTGCCTTCTGGCGTGTCGATGATTTTGGTTACGGTTGCTTCGTTTTTGGAAGGGTCGGCAGGATTGTCGGGGACGGCGCCAGGGTGCGGAAACCCCCACATTGCGAGAGCGCCGCGAGGGTTGAGGAGGCCGTTGACGCCGAGGGCGGCAGCGAAGATGCCGCTGGCGCGGGCGATGTAGACCAGATAGATGGAGCGCGAAGGGGCCATCTTAAAGAGTTTTGTGATGTGGGATTTGGTGATGACGTTACTTGTACAAGGAATACGGGCAGTCGTGCTTATTAGCCCCCTATTTGGGCTGTGTTTTCAGGTCGCTGTCAACAAACCAAGGTTTTGGTACCAAGAAATTCCTTCGCCGAAGATAGATGTAGCTTGCCCGTGTAGTAGGCAGCAGTAGACATGAGATGTCGAAGGATAACGACGTCAGGCTCACGAGATTACCACAGCGTCGGTTACCGAAAGCTTAACTGCTCGGAAATGCGCCGGTGCGTACCTTTTGCCCTGGAAGGTTAGGCACGGTCGTACGCTTGTGCGGATGCGGGGGTACCAGCGAGGTTGTTTCTGGGTGACCTGCTTCACGAGATATGGCCGGTACTGAGCCTTTGATGGAGGTAAGAAACGAGCTCAATTGAATAGCATTAACTTAGGCGTGTCGGTCAGGAGTATCTAACAAGAAATTGTCAGCTTTGGCCTGGTCGAGACCGCTTTGGATCTGCAGCAAGCCATAATGAGAAATACAGCTCAGTGACTTGGACTAGCTCCTTCCTCAAAAGCAAGACATTCTTTTGGGCATCAACGGTGAAAATCTTGCGCACGACACGGGTTGCGACCGGCAAACACTCCTGGGCAGTAACTTGCACAAAGACGACGTCAAGCTGATGTACCCTTATTGACAAAATGCACCGCCGATTTTCTTGCGAATAGGGAAAATTGCAAGGATGCAGGGTAAGTCAAGTGTTTCGCTTATGGTAACACAGCACGGGGTTGTGCACACCCTATATCTACGACTTGCCACAATTTCGAAGTCCCGACTTCTGTCTCTCCATCGAGTAAGTCTTTCATTTCGTGGAATCGGAAGGACGAATCCTAAGGAATCAAGCCCTCGAGATTGGGATCGAAAAACTCCACCTCTGGACGGATGTCACCTGTCATCCTACTTGTGTATGTGAGGCCGATATCACTGTAAAAGTCATGTTTCATCGCGAGGGATTCCTTCTCATGCCCATTGCGACTAGACTGCCTTGAGCGGCGGATTTACGTTCGGTTCGTCTTTCAGCCTCGGACTCGGAGCGACCGAGTCCGACCAGCAATAGATTCATGAAATGGTTGAACTTCCGAATGAGATGTCACTGTGAACATTACCTTTTCATGCTGTCATTCAACAATTGTGCAGGTGATGTTGCCCGAGTCTGTATGGACACGGGAGTTCCCAAGCATTCGAGAAGAGCAGCAAGCAAAGTGTGGTAACTGCCTTGTTGGGTTTCAGTCTTGCTGGGCTGCCTATTGCAGACGCGAGGGATTCGGGTTGGACGCCGCAGAAGGCCGGAAATCCTTCTTCTCGAACGGCAATCGCCGGCGGTAGTTATGATTGGTACTTTTACTGAAGGATTAATATGACGAGGAAGCCTGGTCTGCTCACATGGCATGATCTGCATGCTGACCGCGCCTAAGGCCGTCAGATATAAGATTAGCGAAAGTCACCTTATGCTACCAAACGGCTGTCTTTGACAGCCCTTAACCCGTGCTTATACATCGTATAGGGGTTGCTACGTGCAAGCCAGCGAGAGGATTGCGTTGACAAGTACGGAGTACGAAGCTGGGTTGATTCGATGTCGCGTTACCAGCAACAGTGGATTAGGCGAAAGCCTCTTCGAATCATTGAGTTTAAGCCCACGCGAGCAATCTTTCCCAACTCGTATTCGGAAGCCTTTAATTAGCAATGTGGGTGGACGGCTTGCGGGAAGGAAATTGGTGATGGGCGGGAAGATGTTAATGGATGGGATGGTTCTGGATCGGGAAAGTTTGTGGAAAAAGCCCCTAACCCCTTGGCGTTGACTAACGAGGTCTGGTGCGCGTACTATTAGAGTTTGATAGTGGGCCCTGAGCCGGCGGCCTCAGGGGTTTTACACCCCACCACAGCGCTCTGGCTCAGCCTCAACTCCCACTTCGATCGTCACCTTGTGATTAATTGACTCGGCGCCGCTCGAAGGACACCGGCAGGAACTCTGAGTCTCTTTGCAAACCGCTCGTGCAGGCAAAGAAAACAAAGATGCAAGTAAAGAAAACTGCAAGACTTACTGCTCGATATCAGAGGAAGACGTTTTCTGACCTGTTCGGTTCCTGAGGTCCGAGAATGACGCGCTGTCTTCCCCTGTCTCAGCTACCTTGGCTCCGGCTAGTCTGACACCCCAGTTTTCTTATTCTTGTTCCTGAAGCGAGTCCTCTTAGCCGCGATTCATCCAGTGCAGGCCAGCAACGTGGGAAGACCAGTCTCGTTATGGTAGGTTCAGGGCAGGTCTTCTCCTATTTTCCCGTGCGCTCCAATCTCTTTTGCCGAGAATCCAGCCACAGCCGGCCAATGTGGTGACAAGTTCGGCTCCACAGACGAAAGGTGTGGATCTGCCGTGGACCACAGTTCGCTTTAGCCATGTGCCCCTGTCTCTTCGCGATGCGAGACCACAGCCGCCGTTGGTCAGAACTTCTGTTTTGGTCGCGCAGACACAGCCCGGAAACCCCTCCCGAGTGGGCGAGACGGCGACGCGCTTGGGAATCATGAGAGGATGACGGTCCAAGTCCATGGCTCGCTTCAGCCAAACGCCCCAGAATTCATGGCTAAGGCGATGTGGCGGCGCCAGAATTATTTGTACTTGTTGTAAGGGACCGCCGCTCTTCGCGCTCGACTCTTCCTGTTTGCATTCTGTTTTCACAGCAATTTGTGAATTTTTGAAAGCATTCGCTTTCGTCCTTTCGTTTTTCATAGTCACTCATTTATAATGAAGTCGCTCATTTACGCAGCGGCGGCGCTGCCATTGGGCTCGCTCGCCTGGGGAGGAAAACCACACGATTTGGACGAGGTCGTGATCGTAACCACCACCCGAACAGTAACTGTCTGCCCGATCACAGACTACTGGACCTGCCCATCAGATGATCCAACACCAACGTGGAGTGACTGGGAAGGTGCCTCGTCCACTGGATCACCAGCAACAACAACTACTGGAAGCGGCAGCGGCGGCAACGGCGGTGATAATGGTCATGGCGGCCATGGCGGCGGTCCAGGAGGCGAAGGCTCTTCGACCACCCCTGCCGGGCCTGCAACCACAACATCAGGTTGGGGTGGTGATGGCGGCAACGGAGGCAACGGTGGCAATGGAGGTGATGGAGGTCACGGCGGCTCAGGGACCACAACCACAACCTCCCCTCTTTCGACCCCGACCATCCCAACGTATACGACCTCGTACAGCTGGTCATACTCCTCCAGTGGATCTTCAACCTGGTCATGGTCATACCCTACGAGCTGGACGGTCTCATACTCGAACACCGGTTCAAGCTCGTCAGCCTCAACAAGCAGCGGACCATACAGCAGCTACACAACTTCTGCTTCGGGAACAACGTCAGGCACGACATCTGCCTCTGGCACAACTTCTGGTTCATCCACCACCTCGAAACAGTCCACCTCCACTACATCCACATCTTGCTCTGGATACGCGACCGTCTCTGCCTTGCCTGAGACTGATTGCAGTGACAACACCGCATCCGACCGCAGCAAATTTTGCGGAAAGTCAGTCGGTGACGACACCAACGATCATTACGAGTCTGGCAAGACCAAGACCTTCGCTCTGACCATCACTTCAGCCCAATCGAACTTCGATGGCACTTCCCGACCCGCATTCTTGATCAACGGTGGTACTCCTGGACCTCTCATCGAGGCCAACTACGGTGACTGGGTTGAGGTTACAGTCACCAACTTGCTAACCGACAACGCAACTACCATCCATTGGCACGGTATCCGGCAGATCGGCACCAACGACCAAGACGGCGTTCCAGGTGTCACTGAATGCGCCATCCCACCTCTTGGTTCCCGTACCTACAAATGGCTTGCTTCCACCTACGGAACTGGTTGGTACCACTCTCATGCCCTGTCTCAGTATGGCGGTGGTATCCGAGGCCCAGTCATCATCCACGGACCTGCAACCGCTAACTACGACTACGATGCCGGCACCGTCATGGTTGACGAAGTCTTCGGCCAGACCATCTTCCAGATGGCCTACAACATTGCCCGTATCCGAGGTCCTCTTCCCCCGGCTGTCAACTACTTGCTCAACGGTCAGAACAAGGCCATCGATGGCTCCGCAGGCAAGTCTGCACAGTGGACTGTTGCTCCTGGCAAGAAGCATCTCTTCCGCATTATCAACTCGTCTGCTCAGGCTTCCTATGTCATCCACTTCGACAACCACAAGTTGACCGTCATCGGCGCTGATTATACTCCTATCGTGCCATACACCACTGACTACTTGTACATCAACCCTGGCCAGCGATACAACGTCATTGTCGAGATGAACCAGGTAAATCTACCCCCCGTATCTGGCGCGAGCTACTTGACTGATCAAACATACAGACTCCTGGTGCGTACTTCCTCCGAGCCATCACTCAGACCGGCTGCGGTATCACCAATCTTAATGATGGTCTCGGCTCCGTGGCCAACGGCATCTTCACCTACAAAGGAAGCTGCGGAACTCCCGTGACCGACAGCACCGTGGCTGCTCTCGGAGCCAGCCTGTCAACAGACTGCAAGGACGAGCCCCTCGCCAGCCTGGTTCCCTATGTGTCCAAGAACGGTGGTAGCCAGTCCGGCTTCACTGCCAACGCAGCCCTCTTGCCTGGTGGTAACGCCGCCCAACAGAGCTTCGATGGCTTCGGCCCCGTTGCCAGATGGTACTTCGGACCTACTGCCAGCCTGGGCAGCAACTCTGCCGGCTCTCTGGGCGCTAGTGCTATCACCGTCGACTTCGACAACCCGACGCTCAAGAACATCGCCACCTTGCCATCCGTCTCGTTCAACAACTCCATCTACTCCAACAATATTGTTCTTGATGGTCCCCCTGGCGAGTGGGTGTACTTTGTCATCCAGAACAACTTCGTCACCTCGCACCCCATCCATTTGCACGGTCACGATTTCTCCGTCCTCGGCCAAGGCAAGGGTATCTTCACCGCCGACCAGGCCGGCAGCCTCAACTTCGCCAACCCCATCCGCCGAGACACCGCACTTTTGTTCGGTATCGCCGGTGCGCAAGGTGCACCGCAAGGTGGCTGGACCGTCATCGGCTTCGAGACTGACAACCCGGGCGCTTGGGTCATGCATTGCCACATCATCTGGCACGCTGATGGTGGTATGGCTCTTCAATATATTGAGCAACCTTCCAGCATTCCTGCTTCCACATACTGGAACAGCCCAGGCTTCCAGGATGAGTGCAAGGCTTATGATGCTTACAAGGCTGCCGGTGGTGAAGATCACTTGAGCTACGAGTCTGGCCTCAAGAGAGGTCTAGAGCGACATGCTCACCATGAAAAGCGATTCGGTCATCACGGCATTCATTAAGTGACGAGCCACGGAGATGGAAAAGGGGTGTAGATGATAATACAGGATCGTGAAAACTCCAGTACAGGTCACGATCTTGGGGGCACTGGCTATCTGAGGTTCCGTTGGGCATTGGTATCGTACGCATCAAGGTTCTTGCACAACGTTGGCAACTCACATATCGGCGATCTGTATGGGAAAGGGGGACATTAGCACGCAGCGGTACATAATACGACACTCAAAGAAGACGTCCTGGTTATATTTTCCTTCGTCAAACTCAAGGGGGCTAGTTTTCTTGTAATCTAGCTGAACATTTATCAAGATTTTTTGTGTAGGAAATCTGACTTGGACAAAAGTTCTGCGAGCATTTGTCTTCCTATGCGCAAGTGCTTGGAGGCTAATAGCAGACATCTGGTTTCTCGCCAAGGTTCTCTGCTTGATCGACCAGATGGACGTCGTTGACAAACTCGGGCCTAAATGCCATGCAGCCCTGAAAAGTCAGTGCATAACAGATCCTTCGTCCAGCCATTTCACTGCCTCGTCTGCAGCTGCGCAATCTTCTTGCGCGCGTCTTCAGACCGTGTCTCGTATGGCTTTTACAATCGATTGTGATGGTCGACGAAGGCGAACGAACGACACCTGGAACTATTCGGTCATGCAACGCGATAAGCCGGACGATCTCCAATGTGATTTTACACTCACTTTCGCTTGTTGAAAGTCATGTGGTGACAACGCCGACAAGATCTGATCGCCCGGCTATGTGCAGGTGCAACGGCGAAGTCTTGGCTTCTGACCAACGCTTATTGAGCGCTTGCCGTTCTAACCCATCGTTCCCCAACATCTTCACATCTCAAAAACAGCGCAGAGACGTCCATCCACCGCAAGAATGACACAATTGAATTTGAGCTGTTGGAGCAAAGGTCTCCGGACGGCAATCACGGTATGCCGTGTGCATTCGGTCGGAGTCTGTACAATACGACAGTAAGCCACTCGACCACAAGGAATGGCTGATGAGTTTGTAAGCCACGGAGGAAATAATGTTCTACTAGTATTACACCATTGTTTGAGTACCAATAGATAGGTGAGCAGAGCAAGTTTTGAAAATGCCAACGAGGAGAAGAAGAGTACATATAGCCACAGGACGACCAACTTGAAGGATGTCAGCCAATTCGTTCACCTTCGACTCGCCTCTTGTGATTGGAAAAGGAGAAAGGCCCAATATTGTTACCGGAGAGTTCGTTCTACCACGCTTTAAATTGCACAGACACATACATACCAGCTCCTCAGCATGCCTTCATACGCAATCACTGGAGCCGCTCGTGGCCTTGGATATGAGTTCGTCAATCAACTGTCCAGCGAAGCCGCTAATACAGTGTTCGCCCTGGTTCGCAGCGCGAGCACAGCGACCAAAGTCCAAACCCTGGCTGGCGAGCGGAAGAACATCCATATCGTGCAATGCGATGTGACAAAACCGGACGAAGTGATCGCTGCCGCAGAGAAAATCGCCACTCTTTCAGAAGGCAGCCTTGACGTACTGGTGCACAACGCTGTAGCTATGGATATGGATACCATGGGCATGCCGCCCTCAGCCTTCGTAGCCGAGAAGGCCGAGATGGCGGTCTCAGCCATGGACAAAGCCTTCAGCACGAGCTTGTACGGGGCACTTTGGATTACGAATGCCTTGATCCCTCTCATCGAGAAGAGCCAACAGAGAAAGATCATCCACATCAGCACCGGCATGGCGGATCCCGATTTGATCAAGACCACCGGCATTTCGTATGCTGTGCCCTATGTCGTCTCAAAGGCCGCTATGAATATGTTGGTCGCCAAGTACGCGGCCGAGCTGAAGGACAAGGGCATCAAGGTCCTCGCGCTCAGTCCTGGTTGGGTTGATACTGCCGATATGACGGGACCACGTAAGCCTCCTTTTTCCTTGCTTACCTGTTTTCTGTTCTGTGAGCTAACCAATTCCCGGAACAGCACCTCAAGAAATGCTCGACGCGTTCCAGCTGATGCTCTCCCAATTCCAGAAGGTGAAACCAGACCTCGCTGGTCCCATCACGCCCGAGGAAAGCGTGCGCATGCAGTTGGACGTCATCAGGGATCTGGACGAGAAGACGAGCGGAACGTTCGTGAGTCACCACGGGGATCAGAACTGGTTTTAGTATTAGCCTTGGTAGTGGACGCGACTGTGCTTGAGCCAATGAAGATGTCCAAAGAGAGCCCTCGTGGGGAAAGATCTGCCAACCTTGGTTTGCAAAGAGGGAGAGAATAAGAAGCTGCGGCTCTCAATGTGGTCCTGGCTTCAAAGAGGGAGAGAATGAGAAGCTGCGGCTCTCAATGTGGTCCTGGCTTTAGTTTGTCATCAACGCATGTTCTGAATTCATTATCTCCAGAGCACATAGAGATGTATCCTTGTACAGTCTCCCCTATGTGATGAAGATGGACCAGATGCCAACAAATGCAGATGCGCATACCGGAAGGGGAATCCATAACAGAAGTGTTTTAAGAGTCTTCGTTGCCCTACTACATATGTACAACTGTGAGCTTCTACCACTGACGCGACCCTTATCATCTCTGCTCGAATGCTGTGCTGCCAACACTCTCTGCTTCGTGTTCGCCTTTCAAGATTGGGAACTGGCCTTGGATCTGTCCTTTTTGACTCGGCGTAGATGGCATTTGTATCTCGGCCGGATCGCCCGTTGGTGCAAGAGGATACGTTGTCGACGGTAATGATTCAAGATGTGCTTTGTTCTTTGTGTGGGCCTGTTTCGAGTCTGTTAAGTGTCCTTCCCCTCTAGGGTTATTATCATCACTCACGTATGGTAAACCACAGTACGTGCACCAGCAGATCTGAGGTTTGTCCGTGTTTATAAAGATCCGTGGGTGTCCTAACGGCCCACCGCCACCATCACATGCCACGATCTTAGAGTCAACCCATCGGACAGGTTGTTTGTGAATGAGATCGATTGCAGCGTAAGGTTGAGGCTAAGAATCGAGCGTCAGCATAAGACCAACTTCCTAGAGTTTGTTCGTCATCTACCTGTGCTGCGATGATAGTCTGTTCAAATCTCGGACCTGACATTGCCAGTTCTCGGGGCATCTGATTCCTCGACCATACGCTCGCTCTGTTTGGAGCTTGCATCACCCTCATCTCCTCGGCTGCTTCTGCCGTCTCTTGCAACGGCGCATCACGATTAGCGTTCGCGTCTACCGCCAGCTCGTTTGTCTTGGAGACATTGGGAGTCTCTTTTCGTGGGAAGGGGTCATTGGCTTGTTCGAAGTTCTCGCCGGAACCGGGTCCTTGTCGTAATAGTCGAGTCGATGTATTGAGGTGTCTGGAATATATTCGTGTAGTTTGAGAAGCCCGGGTCCTCAGGACAGGGAGTAATGAGGCCATGATCATTGCAGAGCGTTAGGCGAGCCCGCACCTGCAATTGAGTCGTGTTTGACGTCGAAGGGATGGATTGAAGCTCGCAGGGCGTGGCCCAATCGGAGAGCTTGATACTCCGCAGGGTGAACTTGGAAACCTCACCGTAGGCTCGTAGGGCGGAGCATGTAGCCGATATTTTCCAAAGGCATCTGTCGCGTTGCGTGTAGTTCATGCGGCCGCAATTCAGCGAGCACTACCAGCAGTGTTCAGCTCCTTCTTCTCTTGACAATTCAAGCCTCAGACGACAACAGGGAGAGAGCTTCTTATACTTTATCCCTCTTCCAATCGATAACCAGCTTCAACCATGGCTTCAGGCTACGATCGTGCTCTTTCCGGTAGGTCAATTTGAAGCCCCCGTGCATGCTCATTGCTAACTTGAACAGTCTTCAGGTACTATCTCTCCCGGGCTCGCTGGATATTGCTGACAGAGACAGTCCTGATGGCCACGTCTTCCAGGTCGAATATGCGCTCGAAGCCGTCAAGCGAGGAACCTGCGCAGTCGGCGTCAAAGGCAAAGATATTGTGGTTCTAGGTTGTGAGAAGCGATCGGCCATGAAGCTTCAAGACACGAGAATTACACCCTCAAAGATCGGTCTCATCGACACTCACGTCTGCCTCGCATTCGCTGGTCTCAACGCCGATGCCCGGATATTGATTGATAAGGCAAGAGTCGAGGCGCAGTCACATCGACTGACGGTTGAAGATCCTGTCACCATTGAATACATCACAAAATACGTTGCTGGTGTACAACAGAGGTTTACGCAGAGTGGTGGTGTTAGACCATTCGGTATCAGCACGCTCATCATCGGCTTTGACAAGGGCGACAAGGAACCGAAGCTGTATCAGACCGAGCCTTCAGGCATCTACTCGGCATGGTTCGTCACATCATGACCCATTCCAACTTCCTCGCTGACTTGTAACAGGAAAGCGAACGCAATCGGCCGATCAAGCAAGACCGTGCGAGAATTCCTTGAACGAAATCACAAAGACGACATGGATCGCGAAGCCACCATCCAATTGACAGTCAAGTCGCTACTCGAGGTGGTACAAACAGGTGCAAAGAACATTGAGATTGCGATCATGGCTCCTGGAAAGACCATCGAAATGCTGCCGTCGGAACAAATAGAGCAGTACGTCAAGACGATCGAGGCCGAAAAGCAGGAAGAACAGGCAAAGAAGAAACCCGGTGCTAGAGGCGCCGCGGGCTCCGCCACATCCTCTCTCCCTACGAGGCCAGGTCCTGAGGGCGAAGGAGCCGACGAGTAAGCGATTGGCGGCAACCTTTGTATCATCAACTGCATGAGCGACCGGAGTTCTGGCAGTAGGTCAAATCAGAATAAAGTGGTCAAAAGCATACTTAAAGTCGTCTGCTCCGCTGCTGAATGCCTATCTCGTTTTCAGGGCTGTAGTCCGGACGCAGTTTGCCAGATCGTAACGTCGTCAATTGAAGGCCCTGGTGCAAAATCAACCCATACGCTCCGTTCCTCCCTTGAGGTCAAATATCGTCTGCTGCTTCTCTCCTTTCACTCTGTCGTCTTTGAGCATTCTACGGGCTCGCAGTTAGCTTCCCTTCACTAAAGCTCCATAATTCCTTACCTCGAATCAACCCTGACATCGTCACTCTCCACTTTCAACGCTGCCTTAGGTGTGATGGCATCGATCACGAAATGATTGTCGCAGTTTGGGCAGTACTCGTCGCTGAGCACAATCGCTTAGCACGTCCATTCTTAGATCGAAGGATTGGCTACCGTAGGCTCACCTCTCGTCCCAATCCTTCGTACTTTTCCGAAACGCTTTCTTACATTTCTTGCAGATAAATGTCTAGCAACACCGACACTGTTAAAAGTGTCCTTCAGGTGAATCACACGCCGGCAGGGGGCACCTTACCATGTCAAAGCTTTGCATCAGCGGGTGGGTTTCTTGCTCGGCGTGACACTCTGCGCAATCGAACCATTTTCGACCTGCCCCGAACGATAAGTCATCGTGAAGTGGCGGATTTAGCGCATTTGAAACCCACAGCATGGTGACCGTATCGATACCTGGGCGTTGAGGACGTGTTTGCTTGCAACAATGTCAGACTCGCGTTCTTTTTCTGGGATTCTTGAAGGTCGGATCCTACCACATTTCTGCGACTTGGGAGGCAGCGAACCAGGAGACAGCACGCTAGAGCCTCAAGGAAAGTACTACGAGGTGTAAGCGGTGACTCGAAGGGAGAAGTATCTGATGGTGATCTGAATTTCTCTTGGACGTTGATGGCTCGTTCAGGAAAGTCGCGTTGAGTCGAGTCATTTATTGAAACAAGTGAGTGACGGCTGACTCGGAGACTTTGACGCGTATTCACTTCTCCTTCACTTTGAGTTCAAAGTCCGCTCTACCACAATCGTGATCAATTTCGAGGCAATCTCATACACCAAACAAGTCCCCCGATTTCTTTGGCCTTTCAGGATGTAACCACAGCATTGGATCCTTCAAGTCCACCCATCCTAGAAACGGCTTGCTTAAACCGTACCCAACCAATTCCTGCAGGTTCTCTGGCAACTCTCTGACCTTCTCAACGGGATTAACAAGATACTGGTTCTCCTCCTGCCTCAGATACCCTCTTGTCATGAATGTGCTATACACAAGTCGTTCCTCCTCCTTGATCACGCCGTCCACGCCGGGTTCATTCGTCTTATTCGCACTTCCACCGTGGTAGCAACCGCTCAAGACCATGAATCCATCACCAGGGTTCAGTTCCGCATAAAACGTTTGCGACTCTCGGGGAGGTCCAACAGCATAGTCCCACAAGTGAGATCCGGGAATGAATCGTGTGGCACCATTTCGCTTAGTGGTTTTCTTGCCGGCAACGAAGAAGCCAATGCCCGCATCGCGGCCGATCTCATGGGTGGCCGCAGCAGGGTGATACACGTGGTGGATAGGGTCGTCTCGGTGCAAGGCTTGATCTCGAGCGCCCGGTCCGATGCTGAAGACGATGGTATTGTTCAATTGCGGACGTGAGACACAAGTTTCATTCTTCTCGCCGATCTGGTGAAGTGTCAATGAACGTCCAGCCAATGCAAAGGTACAGCTAGAATGGTCCGGTGCTCCAGACTCACCCAGTTCCAGTGCAGAGCGCTGGTCAACAGTGCATCCGTCACGGATTTCCATAAGCTATTGCCGACTATGCGCTCAGCGAATGTCTTCGACTTTGTCACCATACCAAAAGCGCGACGTGTCTCTGCTGGGAAGAAATCGCCTGAGTAATTGAGAAATCCGTCAGTCGATGTCCCAAGCAATCTCAAAGCTCACTCGCAAGAGTATTACACCCTCGCCATTCATCTTGAAACAATGGGCATGCCAAGTGGAGTGGGATTTACCTTCGCCGCCTCCTTCACCCCAAGCGGTGTCCCTATCCAACCATGGCCTCGTATCTTTCTCAAGACTCGCAAGCTCGTCTGCATCTAGCAGACCACGGACGATAACACCGCCAACGACACGAATAGCGGCCACCACCTCATCAACAGTGCATGTTGAGGCGTCAAAACTCTTGACCTCAGGTAATGGCGAGTCTGGCCCCTTCAGGTCCGGCACATGGACTTTCCCATTTGTGGTCGTGGGCGTCGAGAATGCCTTTGGAATAATAGTGGGAATTTCAACTGCAGAGGGTGCCATGTTGAACACAAATTATCGATGATAAGATTTACAACGGTGACGAATGACCGATGTTTGCTTATTGAATGCGAGAATACTATGCCACAGAGGGCTTCTCATATATCTGGCTTCCAAACTGATGGTGCTGCTAAGAGTTGGCATAAGATCCAGGACCTGAAAATTGCTGTCTAAGCTGTTGGACCAATTCTTACCTGCCAGTTTCGTCCTGTATTCGACCACTCTGGCAGCAACTTCCCCCTGCCACATTGCGGCGGAGATCAGAGCGTTGTCCACATACATCTCCGGGCCGTGCTTCGCCCGTTCGGGAAAGAGAGCTCTTATCAGTGTTCAGGACTGAGCTGCGCGCGGGGATGTCGAAGCAGTTGTCCTTGGAGATCCTCCAATGTCAATCGCTCGAAAGGGAAAGAGAGTTGAACAACCTTGGTTGGCTGACCTTGACCAGAGATATACTTCGTGCGGGACAAGATCATCAACTGGCGAGGCCGCGTCCTCCCTGTTGATGCATGCTGGAAATGGCGACCTCTCGAGACGTACGGACAGGACTAACCACCATGACTCGGATGGGCTTGTTATAGGCTACTACTTCCTGCCCATCGCCTTCTCAACGGCCTCCAATGCCGCCAAAACCTTCTCGTCCATATACCTTCGTCCGACAATACAGCAACTCACTGGCGCACCCACCCATTTCTCAGCCTCGTACAGATCATAATTGTACTTGTCTTGGTCATTAAGTGGTGCATATCCTTCTTCCTTCTTGTCCTTCTCAACGTCGACATGTGTTACGGGGAACACCACTGCCGGGTAATCCAGCAAGTTCCACTGGCTCGTGTACGGCCAGTACCTCGCAGTGTCGTGCAATGGCGCAGCACCAGGCGTTGCAGGACAGATAATCACGTCGACCTCCTTACCCGAATCGGCGGTTTTGCTCCAATGCGCAGCATAATCTTCGCGGTAGGTGTCTCTTTCAACGCAAAGCTCCCAATATTCATGCATGGTCCGGTTCTTGACGTTGGGTTGTTCCTCGGTGATAAATTTGATAAGAGGAAGGACGGGTTCACCGGCTTCTTTCAACGGGGCTAGGATCATCTCGCCACCGTCAGGGAAGTAGAGACCACTGACGATATCCCATGCTTTGTCGTGCTTGTACGGCTCCCAGTCAACGACTTCCATACCGGACGCCTTGCATGCATCTGCGACGATCTGCAACGCTCGAATCATTGGCGGATGAGGTTTGACGACTCCATCTGACCACTCAATAGCCACCTTCAGCGGCTTTGTGATCTTCTCTGGAGTCCACGGCTTAACGGTGAGTGACGGATCCCAACGCCAGGGCTCTGTGTCCAGAATGATCTTCATGAATAGATCGATAGTTTCTCTGCTTTGGGTCAGAGGACCAAACGTTGCGAGGACGGAGTCCTTCCCGTCCATGGTGTGTCGCATGCCCTTCAAGGGGATGCGTTTGCTTGTTGGCTTGAAGCCATAGACTCCGCAGTTGCTAGCTGGAGCTCTGACACTGCCTCCGATGTCGCCACCAAGCCCCTGCAAATATCAGCAAGACCTCTTCGAATTAATGGGCACGCTGGAGCAGGAATGAAGGAAACGAATGAATTGAGACCTACCCACACACTGCCCCTGAAGGCCACCAGCGCACCTTCACCTCCGCTACTCCCTCCACAGGTCAAATTACGATTCCACGGATTGACAGTCCTGCCATAGATGTTGTTGTCGCATTCAAGTGCCATGAGTGTTTGCGGGCCTGTGGTTCGGACATAGAATACACAGCCCGCATCCCAAAGGTGGTCGTTGATGGGGTTAGGGTCCGAAGGCATGCCTATCCACGCCACATATGACGCATGCGTGGTCTTACCATTCATATTGTGGTGCTCTTTGACCTACAAGGTGGTGTCAATATTGTGTCTGTAGGGGATACCGCCATATTCACCGATATTGGAAGTCCATGAAGCGGGCCGGCGGGTTCGGGTAACGAGTCGAGATATTTGGCCCTCTCGATTGCTTCATTCCACATCAACTCCGTTACGCAGTTCACCTTGCCAGCAAGTCTTGTTCAGCACTTGATAACTCGAGTCTGCAAACAGAGTAGAGCTTACCGCATATTGCGCCAAAGCAGCTCTTCTCAGAAAAGCCCGCGTCAATTCCTCTGAGGTGAGCTTCTTGCTCCGCAGCATTTCAAGCAGCTCAATAGCATCATAGTTCTGCGTGAGCTCATACTCACGCTCGGTGAGATGCTTCTTTGGCAGGTCTTGGGAAGACAATGGCAATGGGTCTGGCAGATTCTCGAAGGGAGGGTCAACCTTGCTCAACGTCTCGTCGCGGTAGTCTCGCGCGCTTTTGGCTTTCTCAACCCAGGTTTCTCCTTTGGAGATCATCGTTGCTGGCCTTGAATGAAGTGTTGCGCAATAGCTCGAGGCAAATGACAGCCGGATTATCGCGTTGTGAGGGAAGAGCGGCCCTTCCAAGGTTTACGAAAATGATTTGATCCTACCTTCAAAGCGTCCAAGCGAAGAAGTGTTGCTGCCAGAGAGCAAAGACGTCCCGCCTTGATCTCAACCCTCAACGCATGCTCGTTTGTCGAACATAGGCAAGGGCTTCGCGCTCTGCTGAGATAAACATTCGCCTCCCTATCTACGCCGAGGTCAAGATGCGGAGTATGGCGACGGATGGTGGCCGCCTTGATAGCTTATTGTCCTATCAGTCACCCGCAGAGCCAGTACCTGAAGAAGCATGGGCTATCTTCATCGACCAGGTACGTGTCATCTCCAACGTCGATCATACTCCCACTCAATCGCAACGGCCACGTTAGGAAAGAGAGATAGATATATCGTTGACCCTCAGACGCGGCTTATCCCAAATTGAAATCTCCAAACCCTACGTCATTGCGGCTGGTTGGAGGAGCTTTGTCAAACTTCCTACACGTCCAACCTTCCTTGCATACCACTCATGCAAGAGGACGATCCTGGACCTGCAGTCCGTATCCAACGTTAATGGCCTGCAGTATAAACGGCAAAAAGTTTCCGGGACGCATATCAGCGGCGTGCTTATGCACACGCGAGATACCCCCGACGAACATTGCCGTAGATAAGGAGATCATTGGACTCCAAGAACTACCATTGGCCATCATGAAGGCAATGCAGCCTTGTACCCATGCCCGCATAGCCTGTGGCAACTGCTGTTGTAGCAGATACTTCTCCGAACGATAGCCATGTGAGCCAAAAGAGATCGGTGGTACATAAGATGCGAGGACCATCTGATCCACCGCTACTCATTGAGCTTCTCTACTCCGACTTCTGAGCACGGAAACCTGTGAAAACCACATCGTATACTTAGCCGAATTCTCGGCCTGGTGCATACATGATGTCGAAAGCAATGAAGCTGATCTACGAGCCTTCCTTCGGGAAGGGCAAACTGCGGCTGAACCGGCCTATCAACCAGAACTTCGTTGTTGGAGGGTAGGCCGTCCTGTTGCCACACAAGTCGCAGTCATACTGACCGTCGCCAGGATATTGTTCTGTCTGCCTGGTATATGTAAGTTTCCCTCAAAACATTTGGCGCGTAGCATGGAGTTCCCCATCCTCTTGTCTTCCCGCCGAAAGGTTTGAGAACTAACAACGATGTAGACCTCGCATTGACGGGGTTGGGCGCCGGTGGTGGGCGTCCTTCGTCCCAAACCGTCGCATCGACAACCAATGCTGTCCTCTACGGGCTGTTTTGTCTTTTCGGCTGGATCGGTGGAGGGATCCTCAACGTGGTCGGACCTAAGTTGACCATGGCGTTCGGAGCCCTGGGCTATCCGTTGTACGTTGGTGGTCTTTGGTACTTTGACAGACAGGGCCATGCGTGGTTTCCTTACTTCGCCGGCGCGACACTGGGTGTCACGGCTGGTTGCCTTTGGACAGCGGCCGGCTTTGTCCAATTTGCATACGCAGAAGAGGACCAGAAGGCTTTGTTCATCACCTGGCAATGGGTGTTCACGTCTTTCGGCGGCACGATTGGGAGCTTGATCGCCTTTGGAGTCAATTATCACCAGACTGAGTCTACAGGTGTTTCCAATGCGGTCTACACCGTCTTGTGAGTTGCTGAAACGCGACCCTAAAGGGAATCCAGTATTGACCTGCAGCTAGTATCGTCATCATGTGCCTGGCCATTGTCATTGCTCTTCTCTTCATCATCTCTCCCAAGAAGGTCGTTCGCGACGACGGCACCCACATTGCTATCTTCAAGCAACCTCGAGTCATGGAGGAGATCAAGGGCCTTGTTATCTGGTTTACAAATTATAAGATCCTCGCGCTCATCCCAGGGATTTTCGTCGCGGAAATGAACCTGGTATGTACCTCAGCTGATCCGTATTCCCTGACCACCACGCTAACGATTCACAGGCCCTCCTCTCCAGCATCAACGCCTACTACTTCAACCTTCGCACCCGCTCGCTGAACAATGTGATGTTCCAATTCATCATGATGCCCTGTCCTTTGCTACTGGCCTATGTCATGGACACGAATTACATTAAATCTCGCCGTGTGAGAGGCATGATCGGCGCCGGTATCGTTGGCACCATCTGCCTCGCCACCAATGCGGGTCTCGCCGCCTGGATCACCAAGAACGACGTCAATCGGCAGAAGAACACCCCTCCTGGGGTTGATTGGACGGATAGTGCCTTCGGTGCAGGCTTCGTGCTCTACCTTCTTTCTGGTAAGTTCCTTATCCCGCCCGCTTATCTCCATTCCATTGTGAAGATACACATCGTCTGACGCGAAATGTCCAGGCATCATCTACGCAACCTACCAAATCGTCGTGCAGTGGACGCTCGGCGCCCTCTCCAACGACCCAGTCCAATGCTCCCGCCTCGCCGGCCTCTTCAAAGGCACCACCGCACTCGGCATGTGCATCTCATTTGTGCTGGACAGCAAGAACGTATCCTACATCGACCAGCTGATCGTGCAGTTCACGCTGTACGCCGTCGGCCTGGTCTTTTTGCTGGGTATCATCTGGTTCTGTGTGCGTGACACGAATTACTTCCTCGAGGAGAATGTCATTGTGCCGCATCGGTGGGAGGAACGGGCGAGGATTGAGGGGTTGGTGGGCGAGGAGGAGATTGAGAGGGAGAAGAGGAAGGAGATGTTGGCGATGAGGGGAGAGGTTTTGGATGAGAAGTCTAAGGAGGACGTTATGGAGAAGGGGATGAGTGGGTAGATGGAGGGGATGAGGGATGCGTGTTAGATCGTCGAATGCAGGGGTACTAGTGGTTTTCAGAGGAGGAAATAGTCAATATCTTAGATGTGGGAACGAGACGCGCGAGCGAAGACATGCCCTGGTCGGGCACAGCAACGGGCCCACTTTCATCTCGTTCACACCTGTATCTCAATCTGTTGCCTGGATTCCCCTACGCAAAGAATCCACCCAACCTGCCTCTTGGATCATACCTCCTCTTGACTTCCTTCAACTTCTCAAAATTCCCACCAAAAATCTGCGAAAGGGGCTAATTAGCATCTATGAAAGTGAAGCAAGTAGAAGAATCCGCGACTTACAGCTTCGACGTCATTAAAGCTCTCGATGAAACTCGGCAGGTAATCCGCAGGAGTGTGGCCAGGGTTGATCTCGTAGGGAGCCTTAGCGAGAGCCTTCAAAGACAGGGCGTCGGAGTCCGAAGAGCCCGGGAAGGTGCCGGTGCCGAGTTGGAGGATGTGCCTGTTTTGCGTGCGCGGCCAGGCTGTTGCTTCCGGGGACGAGGCTGAGGAGAATGCAGGCTGAGAACGATTTGTCAGAGTCCAGTTGTAAACAGCGTGAAGGGATATGGCCCTTAGCGAACCAGAGAAAGGCTGCATCCGGGACACTAGTACTTACGCGCTGCATGATCTCAAGAAGCACGAACGCTCCAGTACTCTGTCTAGGATCTTTCTCGAGGAGGTCATTGAACCATTTCCAAGCCCGGAAGATGAGGTCTTCGCTGAGAGAGGGAATCGTCGCCGCCGACATGTAGCTGTTTGTCATACCCATGGCCACGCGCAGGTTGTCTTCAAACGAACGCTGATCAGTCCATCGTCCGTGAAATGATGGGTGTGCTCACCTTGCTGCTGATTTGCCTCCGTAGAGGTCATTATTCGCGTATTGTCCACCACGCCCTTGATTTTCAACGCCCAACCGAAGCCCTCATCACTCCGCCCGTGAGCTTCACCGTTTGCATCGTATACCACGACCATAATACCCGGGCTGGGATCTTGGCCTGAAAGAGCTGCGTGTGCAAGGTCGAGGCAGAAGATATGCATAGCCATCTTTGGATCTTGCGTCCGTTGCGCGAACTGTGTTGCTGCTTGGGCGAGTTCCGGAAGCGCTTCGTTGGGAATGACGATACTACCTGAATAGACTAAGTTGGTGTATTTGTGGACCTTGAGCTTGACTGCGGTGACAACTGGTTGAGAAAATTAGATTGGGCAAGAAAGGAGCATTGACGGACCGACCGCCAAAACCACCTCCACCGCCTCGTAGTGCCCACAGCAAGTCCGGCTCTTCTGAAGCCCACAGTATGCGGCCTTCGACGGTGACGACCTGTGCATCGAGGAAATTGTGAGGATCGGATGTCATTCCGAACTCCGATGATGCCCAGGAGATGCCGCCTGACACGACTGCGCCTCCCACGCCGACAAAAGAACAGCGAGCGGACAAGGCTGCTGAATATCAGTCGAATTGTGGATGACACTGATGGAATGTTTACCTGCATATCCTGGAGCATGCTTCTCGAGCTTCCGATCCACTTCTCCCCAGATCTGACCAGTACCAATGGTGACAGTTTCCGCTTCTGCGTCAAACTCGAAGCCTTGGAATGCAGTCATGCTGATAAGGACATCTTTGGCAGAGCCAGACCCGACACCTCCAGATCTGACACCAAAGTCCAAATCCGACTGGTTGAGATAGGCCAGGGTCTGAGATAACTGTTCAACAGTCAAAGGGCGAAGGAGGACTTTTGGTTTCAAGTCTTTCTGCGTAGCCCATATTGCGGTCTCTTCCTTGTAGAGTGGCGTGTCTGGTAGAGTGAGCTCGGAGGGCGACAAGAATGCTTCAAGGTCAGTAATCCAGGCAAGGAAGGCAGGCATGATGAAGGAGCTTGCAGCGATATATCTGATTTCCCCGGAATGGAAAAGGTCATGGTGCGAAGGTAGCTTTAAAGACAAAAGCGTTTTCTGTGCAGCCTACCTGATTCCGACCATATCTTATAATGTTGCATTTGCTATGGACCGCATTCCGAGCTTGCCGAACAGCTTCTTGCCCTCGTTCAGTGAGCAGGGTTGCGTACTGTGAAGTTACTGCTTCCATGAGAATTGTACTTGGCATAAGGCTGGTGGACAAGGCCACCAGTGCCAAAAAGGGTAAACTGATTACAGCTGACCCCGGCGGGTGGGCTGGAAGGAAGGCTTTCGGAAAGTTACCGTCTCGAAGCGGGTTGGTCTGAAGATTGATTGCGATCTATCTTCAGGAGGTACGACCCACTACACGGTCATCTAAGAAGGAGTAGGGGCATGGAGAAATCGTGAGGAAAGTAGAGAGTCGAAAGTGAGATGAGGGATTAGGGCTTGTCAGAAGTGGCAAGTCTGCCGAGGCGTTTTATCCCTCCCTCCTAGCGAAAGATATCTTGTCCTGTTGATTAGGTGTACGCAATGCAGAGGCGCTTTTGGTTCCGTGAAGCCTTCATGTGTCGCTCGATGAAGTAAGGTGTGGTGCCATACATGGGAAACCCTTTTTCACTGCTTGTTTGTTGAGGACTTGTTCGCTTCAAGTGAGCAGTGGCGACTAAGAGCCGCAAGGAAGCGAGGCAGCTTCCTCTGACCTCGAAAGAAATGCTACCAGCCATTGATAATGTTGATGCAGATCCTTGTTTTTTCAGATTGGGTACATTGACCGAGTCATGATCTCGCTACCTCTATCTCGCCAGCATAGAAGCTTTGGATGGCTTTTACCTCACCGGTAATGGCCACGGTATCGTATTTGCCCTTTGCCTCCTTCGCCGCTGCTCCATTGTTCACCAAGCGTCCGCACCATTTTCCGTGCCGTTTAGACGCCGCAACAATCTTGTCGAGCGCAGCAACGAAATCGGGTTCGTCGCCCCGCGCTGGTACATAGCCAAGGAGCGATTGTGCAAGGTCGTTGGGGCCAATGAATAGGACGTCAACACCAGGGACAGCAGCGATTGCATCAACGTTCTGGAGCCCCGCGACCGTCTCAATCTGGACCATTGTTAAGACCGTCTCATTGGCTGAACGCATATACTCGGGTATAGTGAGGCCGTGAGCAATAGCAGGAAATGCCGAGCCTTGACCACGCACGCCATAGGGCGGAAATTTTGACGATTGAACCACTTGCCGGGCTTCTTCTGCATTGTTTATTTGAGGAACCATGATGCCATGAGCACCAGTGTCGAGTGCGCGCTTGATAATGTCATGGGCAGGGCCTCGAATACGGATAATGGGCGATTTTCCGAGAGCCGAGATGGCAGCCACCGAGTTGTGCATTGCGTCGTCGCCGATATGGCCATGCTCGCAGTCAATGACGACGCCGTCGAGGTCAGTCAAGGCGAGTATCTGAGCCAAGCGCACGGAAGGCAATGCATTGAACGTCATCAATGGATATTCTCCATTCTTGAGTTTATTGAGGATTCTCAGTCGCGGGTTTGCGATGGTGGTGGTGTGCGCCGTGGGATAGGTTGGTGCCATTGTAAGGTTAAAATCACTGAGAAGAGCAGATCCGGTATTTCGGTGGTAGAACAAACTGACAAGCCGTTTGTTCGCAGAGAAGTATCTGCATTGCTTCGTCGTGCTTGCGATTTATCCCGCCTACCGATGATCGTCCTCCTCCTCTGCTCGGAGTTACGCCGGTCGTCGTTGTTCGGGAGCGGTGCCATCGACGCCCGACTGGGTGATTGAGCTCGCTAGGGAGGAGCCGCTCGAACCAGAACATAGAGGCCGATTTTCAACGTAGCTGTCCAGGCGGTGTTAATGGCACCTCGGTCGATAGAGAGCAAAAGCGGCGCTTGGGTGCCACTGCTTTTGGCCTAAGGGGTCGCTTCATCGCCATGGTTTCCCCGCATCCGCCTTATCAAAATCTTAAAAGGTCGTTATCGCCTTCTTTCGATGCCATATCAACATTCAACGAGTGCACCGAGGTCCTCAGTCATGTGCGGAACCATCTGCGGTCTGCAGCCATGCGAGTCAGTCAAATAACTGGTCGAAGAACGAATTCACTTGGCTGGGCAAAGAGCGATTGCCATACATGCACTTCTCTCGGTCGCCATTGTGATCGCCGCCGGCCACGATGCAGTCCCTGTCTTGCAGAAGGCGCGGTCTGCAAAGGCTACGTGCAGCAACTCAACTGGGAAAGGGCAAGCCAGCGGAACAGGAAGCACCGATCGAAAGAATATTCCCAGATCGCAGCAGTGGAAACGGCCCGTCTGGGTGATACAACTGCTTCACTTCCGAAGCCGGACAAGTTCACCTTTGTCGACCATGCAGAAACCCAGAAGCGACAGAGAAGGAGATCGAGGACCCAATCGAAATCTAGTGACACTAGCTGGTCCCAGCTGAGCCCGGTAGCCGTGGTTTCCATCGATCCTGAATGCAGTGACGACCTGATCTCGCCGGTGTCTTCCTCACCTAGTTGGTCAGCATCAAGCCCGCACACGCCTTCATCAGTCATCGGAACTCAAGAAATCGAGCTGCGCCTCTCTCCTCAGATATCGCACCATGCAGGAGATATCGAGTCCTCGCTTTCATTCTTCCATTCTCGTTTCGCCTACACAACGCTTACCTTTGACGTCAATGTCAACCCGTGGCGCGCCTGTCTTCCAGCGATACACGAGGACCTGCCCTGTGTTAGGTATGCCGCGGTGGCACTTGCCCAACGCCAGCGAGCTCATTTCAGCGGCAAGCCCGAGGGACCGAATACTCTTCATTTGAAAGCAAAGGCACTCTCCCTCTTCGCTTCTCACCTGAAGCATCTTTCCTTCGAGGGAGGCTTGAGTACTTCATTGCTTCTGATAGCCCTCGACTATGCCGAGACTGGAATTTCGAACTGGACGATTCACCTTCGAGGCGCTTTCCACATCCTCGAATCCGCTGGTGGCATTCGACTGGCAGAGTCCAGGCCTAATCTTCGAAGTCAAATCGCCATGCTTATCTGGTACGATGTGACCGCAGCCTTGATCTCTCGATACGGACCCGTCTTTCCAGAAAGCTACATACAAGCTCTGATGGCCTGGCAAGCCGATGAAGAATGGAGCATTCTTGGTCTCAACGGCATGCCAGACGGAATGTTCCTTGACATGCACAAGCTCGCGGTACAGGCCGCGGCCGGCGACAAGACGGATTTGACCGTCGTCTATGCCATCCAAGGGAGGATACTGAATGCAGACATCAACCGGGGAGACAAATATCAGATCATGATGTCTCAGGTCTGGCAGTTGGGCTTGCTGCTTTACTGTTCCCGAGTGTTTCCTTGTTCCTTTCCAATCCATGCTGCAGCGTCGAAGAAGCTGGAGGAGGAGAACGTGGCTCTGGGCTCCGAAGGCTCTCAGCAATCACTTCTTGATCCACATGAGCTAGGGTTGCAGATCCTGGAGATGGCCTCACAGATACCGTCGCACAGTAACTACCAGAAACAATGCCTGATGCCAATCATCTTGGCTGGCTGTGAGATGTCAGCTGCAGACAAGACACACAGAAAGATTGCTATCGACTACTCTGAACGCTGGAAGCAGAAGACAGGCATCTGGATTTTTGACTCTGGCATGGAATTCTTGAGAGGTGTCTGGGCGTGCAATGATGTTGGTGAGGATGCCGAGGACGTGGTCGACGTTAAGTGGAAAACCTGGACAAGAGTCTTCGTGCCCAAACCTGGACATGGCTTCCTGTTTGGTTGAAATCACTTGGCTCTGACCCTGCTCATATCCCGAAATGTCCGGCCGGCCAAAGGCATACCGCCATGCTGTCTACACACCAGTTTTGTTTCAGCAATACCGCCTACGCGGACTCCAATGACCGACCGAGCAGCGTCCCGGTCTCGCAAGGAGTCGCACTTTTCAAACACGGTACCAACGGCGCATCAGTGAGGACAATGATGGCACTGAAGACAGAAGGACATCTTGACTCTCTCAGGAAGCAGAGAAAAGCCACCTGTAAGGTGTACGATGTATCACAACCTGTCTCATCGCTTGCTCACAAGGCTTCACGATAACGACGGTAAACCTCACCTCCTCAAGCTGATGTGATACACAGCACTCAGCACAAGTGAGATATCTCATGCGCCGAAGGAAGATATCGCACTCGGACATACATCGTTTATCAGAAGCATCGACAAGGTGAATAACAACCCTGAACTGCGCATATTTCCTTGCTACTTTCGAAAAGCGGATAATCGCTAGCCATGTCATGTGCCAATCTCAGTGGACGATATCTCTCGGGACGAGAGGCGTTTCTCGGGCCCTTAAGATCGAAGAATAGCAATGTACAACAGCAGGCTGGGTATTGTAAATCACACTCCACCATCGACGCCACATACCATTTCTCGCTCCCAAACGTTACATTCTGTATCCAGCCGCATCATCCCGTACGACGCCTGTCAGACACATCAAATAACAGAATCTGTCAGAGCAAAGGATTCAAACGTCCGGAATTTAGTTGGGTATCGCATGCATGCATGTCTCACTTCCCTTCGCACTGGCTCGACTGGCAATCCGAAAGCGGAGAACCCGCTAGTCACCCGTGCGGAAACACCTCTGCCGAGGAGTCAATTCTTTCTAGAGCTGAAAAGCTAGGAATGTATGCGATCCATGATGCTAGCTATTATTGATTGTCTCATCATGCATACAAACGCATTCACACTGCTATTTTTACTTTTCGTCGTTCATTCCTGGCCGTTCGATTGTATCCACACGCCAGCCAGCCTCGACCGTTCGGCCCAGCCTGATCCGAAGGATTGTATGCGTCATGACGCCATTCTCCCGGGCGGCGTTCGATGATGCGGACATTTGTCTGTCGCGTCATCTATACACGGTACGCAGTCTCAGGTGTATAGTATAGTATAGGAATCTAGCCGTTTGATCTTGCCGAACCCAATGAATGGATACTATCATTGTGATGATTGATCCCACTCTCGCCCCTGTCCCCGTTACACCATGCCAAATACTATTGATCTTGCCCGCAATAATCAATGACCTCCTTCACAACATAACTTACGTAGATACACCCACCCTAACCGCGCCGATCCCAGCACAAGGTTCGGACATTGAGCAGAGTCTATCTCATCCAGTCTTTGATGATCCCGACTAGGCACACTCGTGAGCCGAAGTGGCTACGATCGGCAGATAGCCGAGGAGAGATCGTCGCGATTGTTCCGAAAGCAGTCTCCCAAAGTCTCCTGGCTGATCGTTTTCGGACGCTCGAGTGTGTCAACGTTGTGTGTATGTGTGTGTATGTGTGTCGGCCCACACTGGTAGAGTGAAATTCTCGCCGAATTTGATTTAGGTCATCTCTATTCTCACGAAGTTGAGCTCTGATGTCATGGGGTACCTGCGCCAGGCGTTACAGCGGCGGCGAGATTACTGGTAGCACATTGAGTCGTGAGATGAAAGTGAGATGACAGTGAGATGACAGTGAGATGACAGTGAGATGACAGTGAGATGACAGTGAGATGACAGTGAGATGAAAATGAGATGGAGATGAAGTGTAATGGTTTGAAGGTTGAAGTATGAATGACATTTGCATGGGTAAACATAGCCCATGAGCGACTACAGCTAGAGAGAAACAATGAAAACCAGAGCTCGCAATCTGTCGATGAATCCAGCTCTCCATCCCAGTGCCTCATCAACGCCGATGATATCAGCAAGTCCGTAAAGCACAATATCAAGTCATTCCCGAACGCTCATGAAAATGCCCAGCAGGTATTAGTGCCCGCGCTCGAAGACCTTCCCAATATGTACGTTTTTGCACAAGGGTTAAAGGCAACCCGCGCTCGAAGCAAAGAAAACCAAGTCTATGAATCAGTAGCAGAAATAACATCCCAATCCCCATCTCTATTAGGTATCTTTTGTTGGCGTGACAAGCTGCTCTTTGCAAAAATTTGGTCATGTCGTGGAAGTCCACGAGGTACACTTCTCATGTCCTCCTATGACAAGAGAGCTTCGCGGATGTATGATCCAACACCCTTGGCCTGCAGAAATTGTTAGCTTTGATTCGAGATCGAGGAGCAGGCAGAAAACTTACCACTGGAGGCTTCATCATCGTGAAATGGTTACCGACCACGGTGACCATCTTGCAAACCTCAGGACCCAGAAGTTTGTCCCATCCATTGGGTCCAAAGTCATTTCGGTTCTCCAGGAGCCATTTCATGCTCTTCGGATCGTCAGCCTGTGGCGGCGGTCGTGGGTCACCAGGCTTTCCACAAACGCCCTCGGTTGCCCAGATGAGCAATGATGGAGGTGCCTTGAAATCATGGGTTGTCTTGAGCTCGGGACGGTAAGCAGTCAATGCCTTGATGCTGTATTCGAAGTGAGGCAACAACCAGTTGGGAGTCTTGCCGGTGCCGGTACCCAAAAGCCCGATTTCGTCAAAAAAGTGGTGCAGGCGAGCAGGAAGGGGCTCGAGTCTGATCGGGCAGGGCGAGTCGATGAGAATCAGCTTCTCAACAGAGTAGTTGCGATCTGGATGCATTTTTTGCAGATCTGCGAATTGTCTGGTGACTTCGTAGGCGACGACACCGCCAGCTGACCAACCACCAAGAATGTAGGGACCAACTGGCTGTCGGCGCATGACTTCTTCCATGTAAAGCTTCGACACACCTTCAATGCCGCAGGTGTAGCTGGTGGGATCCTTCATGAAGGGGCAATTGAGGCCATAGACTGCCAAGTTCTTGCTGTCGATGGCAGGAATGGACACATATGAAGTGGCAGACCCGGATCCATCGGGAAACAAGAAGAGGTTCTTGGTGGCGGTCTTTGGGTTTCCCTGAAGTAGGACCGATGTAGCAGGAGGCATCTGAACAACGATTGGAACAGGAGGAGCAGCAGGAGAGACCACAACGTTCGCGACCACCTCATGCTTCTGCGTGGTGGGTGGCGCAGGCTTGGGTGCATCCAGGCCAAGAGCCTTTCGAAGATGGCCGAGCGAAGGGTTGTCAGCGAGAATCGTCGGATCCAGGTCGATCTCGTGATCTTCACGAAGCTTGCCAAGGACAGTAAGGGCCATCAGGGAGTCCATACCAAGGTTGCTGAGATCAGTGGTCTCGGTAATTTCGGCAAGATCCATCTCCATTTCCTGAGCAATGACTTGTCGGATGGTTTCGATCATATCACCACCCGCGCCGGCGGAGGGTGCTTGGGCCACAGCTTCGACAGCAGCAGACTTTGCATGATCATGAGTCTTGGCTGGGAAGTCTTCAGTGTCAGGTGTGGTGATTCCGGACTCGACCGTTTCGTCGTCACTCTCAGACCCAGAGTCGGTTGACTCCACGGAACTGGCGTCGCCGGCAGCAGCCATCGGCTCTGACGCCGACATGCCACCGAGGTGCTTGCGAAGAGCGCCGACTGAGGCGTAGTCAGTGAACAGAGTACTCTCAACCTCGAGTTCGAGATCCTCTCGGAACTTTCCGGAAATGGTCAAAGACATCAAGCTGTCGACGCCCATGTCGGCCCACTGAATGTCGTCGTTCAGTTCAGATTGGTCGACATCAATTTCCTTCGCAATGATATCGAAAGCGCGGGCGAGGAGGCTTCCCGATGACGGAGAGGCCTTGGGAGGAGCGGGTGCCTTGACCTTTGGTGCCTTGGCGGACTTCTTCGCCTTCGGTTTGGGAGCTGGTACCTCAACGTGGACAGCTGGTGTAGCTCGGACCGGGCTTGGTGCCTTGGCGACAGGGGATGCCTCAATAGCTGTGGGCGCGGCTTTGGTGGCACCACCAGCAGCCTTGGGCTTTGGCATCATAACATCCATCAGCTTGCGGGGAATGCATTGGAAGCGGACTGCGCCTGCAACACCGACGACTTCCTTCTTCGAGTTGAAGACGTAGACATCACCAGCTCGCATCTTGCTTCCGGCAACAGGCTGCATCTTCACGTAGGCAAAGTGTTGCTCATCATGATTCAGAGGACCAAGGAAGCGGAGACTGCCCCATCCGTGGGAGATGAAGCACTCCTCCATGCGGTTGACGGTGGCGTTGACGGTGAATCCCGAAAGATGGCAGGCGCTGTCAATATGGTAGGGGCTGAAGTAGAAGTCGCCGTCGCTGGGACCGGCTCGCAGCTTGATGTTGCTGGTAGCCTCGAATTCTGGTCCATCGAAGATGACACTTTGCATACCTTGGAAGATATCGGAATAGTCGACCAGAGCACCGAAAAGTTTGTATGCCATAGAGCGGCTGACCTTGTCGGCTTCACCGTTCTCCATCTTGTGCTTCAGCATGTCGATTCTGGATTGGACAAGGTACGACATCTTGTTCCACTCTTCCTTCCAGGCAGCGGCATCTTCAAATCGGAGCACGCATTTGGCATGGATGACATCTTTCTTGCCATTGTTGCTTGTAACCTTGAAGTCGGCCTTTCGGGCGTCAAGATCGATGTCCATAGACATGCGAATAAGTTGGCTTTCTGGTTGGTTGATGTTCTTGAGCAGGAGAGGAGCTGGGTTGTCCATAGTACCAATGTTGATGTCCACCTTCTCGCCAGGCTTGATCAAGTTGACACCGTAGTTGCACAAAGTGTAAGCCATGTCGGCATACAAGGTCGAAGGGCACAGACCACTGCCGTTGACCAAGTGGCCGGCGACGACAGGGAACAGCTTCGGGTGCGCGAAGTCAGATTCAGCGACGATGGATGCCTTCTTGCCCTTGACTTCTTCCGAGACAATACCCTGGACGGCAGTGGAAAGGTACTTCCTGGCCTTGGCTGGCCCGGCTGCCACAGGAGCTGCTGCAGCGGCGGGAGCGATGGCCTTGGGGTAGTCACCTTTGTAGATCAGCCAATCACCAGTGTATTGGAGCCAATAATTCTTCTCGTCATAGCCATAGAAGGGAAGGTCGTTGAGAACGCGGAGAGACTCGTTCTCTTTGTGGAAGGCGTCCCAGTTGAGGGTCTTGCCAGCGGTGTAAAGACCAGCCATCGAAGTAGAGATGATCTTCCATGGATCCTCGTCACGGCGCATGGTGGCCAAGGTGGGTGCAGAGAGGCATGATTTTATCATGCTGGAGCAGAGGGGATGGCCACCGACCTCGAGCCAAAGAGAACTGTCGCTGATTGTCGCGGTTGACATGCCTGCAGAGAGACCTCCGACGAAATCGACTGTCTTTCGGCAGTGTCGGCTCAGGTAGAAAGCGTCAAAAACGCCGCCAACGCTGACGATATCGCTTAAGAGAGGAGAGATCACCGGAACCCGGGGAGGGTTGTATTTGATTGCTGATGCCAACTTCTCGAAGTCTGCAAGGATGGGATCAACTTGCGACGAGTGGAAGGCGAAAGGCAACTTGAGCTTAGTGCACTTCTGACCGGCGTCGGCCAGTTTCTGCGCAACGGTGTCGATGTCACCCATTGTGCCCGAGAGGACAGTGTCTGAGATACCGTTGATGCAAGCAATCTCAATTTTGCCCTGACTGTTGGCAACGACATCTTGCAGACCAGCGACTGGAGACCTGACAGCCAACATCGCGTGGGTGCCGGCGGTGCACTTCTGTTCGAGAAGCTGTGCACGCATGCCAACCAGATAGATGGTATCAGCGACAGACAGGACACCTGCAGCCTGGAGCGCAGCGTATTCGCCCAGTGAGTGGCCGATCACGACACTGGGAATGATGCCCCAGGTGGCCCAGAGGCGAGTCAGAGCCATCTGAATGCAGCACATACCAAGCTGAACGACGGTAGGAGGTAGGTGCTGTACCTCGGTGGATCCGTCAATCAAAGGCATGATGGAAGGCAGACCCTGACGAAGAGCGATCTCGTTGAATTCTTCGATGTCGCCACGGAATTGGCGAGAGGTCTCGAAGAGCTTCTGACCCATACCAGTGTATTGTGAACCTTGACCAGTGAACGCCATCGCGATCTGGGGGGACGCAAGCGGGATAGGGTTGTGTGTCTGATCCTGAATGGCTTTCAAAGCAGCCTGCAATTGAGTGATGGATTGCACGGGGAAAGCAGCTCGATAATTGTAGTGCAACCGGCGAGCCGTCAAGGTGTACGCCAAATCAGTGAGACCGACATTGGACGTCTTGTTGAGGTATTCTTCGTACCGGATCAAGGTCCTCTTGAAGGCAGCCAGTGACTTGGCAGACACGGTGACCACCTGTGTTGATCGCGGGTCGGCAGTGGGCTCCTTGGGCACCTCAGGACCATCTTGCAGAAGCATGGCTGTGTTACCACCAGCTGCACTAAAGTTGTTGATAAACACAGTTCGCTTGCCGCCTGCCGGTCGAGGGAAGGGTGTGGTTTGGAAGGCAATGTTGACATTGCGCTCCTTCAAGTCAGGGGCGAAGTTCTTGTTGATCTGCTTCTTGATTCCGGTATGAGGAGGAATCTTGCTCTTTTGGAGCATCAATAGAACTTTGATGAGCGCAGAGACGCCCGACACGGCTTCGCCGTGACCAATATTGGACTTGACTGCTCCCACGTACAGAGGCTGATCGGGTCGTCTGCGGCCTTGACGGGGTGCAAAGACTGAGGATACAGACTCCATTTCAATGCCATCACCGGCCTGCGTACCGGTTCCGTGCATTTCCACGTAGTTCACGTCGTTGCAGGGCACATTGCACTCCTTGAGCACCTTGTCGAACAGGAAGGACTGGTTTTCGGCGCAAGGGTGGGTGATAGAGACAGCTTCTGCAGAGTGGTTTGTGCCAATGCCGCGGATGACACCCAAAATAGGATCGCGGTCAGATACAGCATCCTCGAGACGCTTCATGATGACAGTGCAGACACCATCACCTCGACAGTAGCCATCAGCGTCGTTGTCCCAGGTCTTGCAAGATCCAGTTCTTGACAAAAAGTGACCTCTGCTGAGACCAGAGAAAATGTCTGAGTTGGTCAAGACGTTGGCACCGCCAGTGAAAGCAGTGTCACATTCGTTGGCGCGCAGAGAAGTAATGGCGACGTTCATGGCAGCGAAGCTGGAAGAACAGGCCGTGTCGACTGAGAAACTGGGGCCAGAGAACTTGAAAAAGTAATTGATACGGCCTGGGCCGAAGGCGCGCACGCCTCCGGAAATGAAGTACGTGTCGATGTCCTGGGCGGCGTTGACCTCACGCCAATCGTCGGAGGTCTGGCCGTAGAAAGTACCAATTCTGTCGCGCTTGGTGGAGGGAGTTCTGTCGGGAACGATACCACCCATTTCCATGGCTTCGTAGCTGGTGGCCAACACCAACCGCTGCATGGGATCGGTCTGAGCAGCTTCTCGCGGCGACATGTTGAAAAACCTGGCGTCGAAGAGACCAGGCCTCTCAATAAAGTTACCGAAGGGAGTGTGTGATGTGTTCTTCTTCTTCGATGTGGGATCAGTGTGAGAATCGACAGGAAATCTGTCTGCGGGAACTGGTCGATGGACATCGAGCCCCTTCTCCAGCAGCTGCCAGAAAAGTTCGTTATCTGCAGCATCTGGGAAACGTCCAGAATAACCGACAATGGCAATGTCTGCTTCTCGCTTGGACTGTCTCGTGCCACCAGGAGCGATAGTTGACCACTGAGAATGATCTTCGAGGGTAACTTTGGCGGTGTTGGCCTTGAGGGCAGACACAACACTGCTAGCCAGATTTGTAGGACCAACAGCGAAGACCTTCGCTTCTTCGGCTTTGCCAGAGGCACAGTATTTCAAAACCTTGTCCCATCTCAAGGGCTCGATTACAATCTCTTTCAATGCTTCTTGCAGCAGTTCAAAGGCGTTCTTCGCGGGTATTGGCTTGCCACTAACACTCGAGCAGACGGGGAATTTGACTGTGGAGTTGCCGAAGATCTCTTTTGTCTGAGGGCGAAGAATCTTCTGCAGGTCGGCCTGGGAATGGAGGTGTGACGCGTGGTAGGGGGCATATATCGAGACCGGAACGTTCTTGTGTGTCCGTAAGAAGTCTGAGTGCTCGGAAAACGCGTTTTTGGTGGCAGGAGGACCGCTGATGGTCACAGAAGAGGCTGAAGACACGCTGATCCACAGTCTGCTGGTTGGTGAAATGTTCTTCTCTTTATGAAAGGCGTCCAGGGCAGCCTGTGCAGATTTCTCATCCGAAGCCACGATGGTGGACCATGACTGAGCTTTGGCATCGGTCTCGATCTGCTCTGCCACTCTGCCGACGTGTGCACCAACTCTGAAGGCAATACGGACTGACTCGACAGCCAGAGGAAGGAGGGCTGTGAGGGAGTCTGCTGAAGCGACCGCAGTGGCGGCTATTAAACCGGTGCATAGACCGACTAATCGTGCATCTGCATTAGGGTGAATGTATGAAGGCGATTTCTCTTCGAAAGCACTGGCCAGGTCGTCAGTTCAATCTGGTCTGAGCGTCAAATCAGGGGAAGACCTCGCACTTACCCGAAGAAATGAGTGAATTGTGATATACAAATGAGAGCGCTCTCAATGGCGGAATCTTTTGCTTCGCCGCGATAGTAACGATCGACTAACTCTTGGATGGAGGAGAAATTAGGAACTGCTTTTGAAGGATAGGACCGGTATTTGTTTTCGTATCTGACGGCGTCGCCAGCTCTCTCCAGGAAGGCCTGTAGCAGGACATCGTCCTTGCGTAGGAAGACCTTGGTGAAGAAGGCCCGGCAGTCGGCCGTGTTGTCGCCAAAGACATATACCTCCTCCATGATGAAGGACTAAGAGGTGTACAGCTTCAACGAGCGTTGCTGAAAGAGGAGAGGAACAATGGGAATTGGGGACGTGTCAGCTATCATATAAAGGGGAGGCCCAAGTGAAAAGAGACCGAGCAGCCAATGTGCAGTGAGTAAGGGAGCGAAAGTTGAATTGGCAACAGCGCCCCCTAGTGGGTCGACTAAAAGAGGGTCATACTAGGGGACTTGAACAAGAAGGCATGCACGAGATCTGCGCGCTGGGAATCAAGCGCATGGCGACTGGCGACGGCACCAAATCTGGAGAGGCTGTTCTTTCGAGTCGTGATGGTCACGAAAGGGTCATGGCTGGCAATTCGGAATTGGGACGCGACCCACCCTGTGTACTGGCCGTATCCCACTAGCCCAAGTCTGCCTGAACTACTTGTTTTCGGCGCCCGAATATGGCAACCAAGCGAGGCTGGTGTCACTTCAAAGACTGGCGCAGTCCGTATTATTACCACTCCGTACCCAGGTACCCTCGCGTTGCAGACCAAGGCCTCCAACGGCTACCTAGCTATGTTCTGGCCTTCGCTTGTCGGCCGACCAGCGCAGTCATCAACGCTGCACAGCGTGAGAACTTGGCAACACGCCCTCAGCCGCACCACTCAACGAACAGGATTTCTGAGATGTCCCCCAAGATTTTGAGTGTAAATCTGTCGCCCGTTGGTGGTAGATGGCTGGGGGTGAACTCAGATTCACACTTTACGAGGTTCAGAGTGAGATGAACACATGTCATTGGAGCAGTCGTCTTGGCCGGGGCTACGCGAAAGATACGCTTGACCGAATCAAGCCTTCCCCTCGCCCCTGCTCGCCATCAGATTGGCTCGCCCTACCGTTCGAACTCCTGCTCCTGCTCGGACTTGCCTGCACGATACTTGCGCAACGCGAATATCAAGGCACGATCCAAGCCAAAGCTGAGTAGAAGCACTGCAGACGCGATGGCACAATGTCTGTTATGAGAATGCAACGTCGGAGGGCTTTTTGCAACTCTGTGCTGGTCGAGGACCAAATGTTACTGCTCTATGGAGTCTCACAAGCGCTTCAGACGCCACAGTGCGATAGCCACTAGTATGCCACTAGCCATACAATAAGGTTCATTAAAAGCATGGCAGTTTTGTAAAGACATGGTATTTGAAGCGGTCTCAGTACACTCGAGGGGCTCCCTATTCTTGTCCGGGTGAGGCTGAGAAAGTTCCCCTGTGGCGGCAAAGAGATTGGAGAAACATCACATTCAAGATGGGGTCCGCTCATTCGAAAAAGATGACATGCATGACTTTGAGTCTTGGTTGTCAACCATATCGTCCATTCTTCGAGCACCTCATCACAGCTCCAAAATTATATCAATAGTATACTTGAGGGCAATTTTGAGCACGCCGCTCGATGTCCGACAAGCCCAAGCGGAAGTATGAGGTATGAGAGTAGGACATCCGTGCGCAGGACCGTATCGATCTTGTTGTGCACCACCGCTGATTCCCTCTTCCTAGAAGCTGACGAAATAATGCTGCTGTTTGAGCAGGGGCATACCATTCGGAAAAGGCTCCTCTTGGCTTGTTGTCAGTCACGGCATGATTTGTCTGCCTCACTAACCAAAGCAACGCGAGCCGCGGAAACGCGATCCCAGGCAATCTCGACGGGCGGCGTGGTGTTGCCTGACGGAGTTTGGGACAAATGAACGATGGGAGAGTTTTGCTCGGATGTTTGTGATAGGGGGAATTGCCGGGCTTGGGCCACGCAGGCTCAGGGATGGATCCAGGATGAATCAAACATGCTTCAGTTCATTCCCTAACTTCCGTCTAGTGCAACGCCACACCCATCGTAGCCTAGCCGGCCTTGTGTGGAGATCCTATATTTGGATTCAGGCCCTGGCGCTATGCCCATTCCTCCACGCTATCTCCAAGCCTTGAGACCCGCAGGGGTTGATGGAGCATGGATCATGACGGCTATCATCCACAGGGCTGTCACACCAACTGTCTGATGGAAGAATTTCCATACCGCCTTCCACACGGCCCAGGGGTGTACCTCTTCATATGTGGCATGGGCGGTATCCGAATTATCAAGCTTGAATACTGGCATCTTGGATATGCACAACATTCACCGTGCGATATTGAGTACGGGCGGATGAGTGTATTGCTCCCCACTGGCATGCATGCAAAGAAAACATGTTGGAGCAAGATCGAACTCATCTAGATTTCAAATTTCTCCTGATAAGACTTCTCATGCGCTCGCATCGTGGAGGGAGAATAATTTTTCTTTGAAGTCTTGGAGCAAAGATTAGATGTGGATCATGTTTGCTTCTTTCTCGCACTGCGATGCTCACCTCGTCTGTCCATGGTAGTGCTCCGCATTCGGCCTCTGGCTGCCGGAATGAGATATCATTATGACAATGCTAATCTACAATGGTATTATTCCTCTCCAAAGACTCAGGAGGTCAAAGGGATGATGAGGTCCAGGCGCTTTAATGCTGCTGAAAGATGGAGATCAAGTCTTTGCAAGGAGGCGCTAGGTCTCAGTATTTTCAGCCTTGAGGAAGTCAGATTTGACTGGTGGGTCCAACATCCACGAGTCGCACGCACCACGCAGCGCCATGGGGAGGCGCCATCCGACGATAGTGCGTGGGACAGCACTTCTTTCCTACCTGCTCATCGATAAGTTACCCTTGTTTGGGTCATTATCAACTGCGCTACATGCTTCTAGTCTTTCCTTATCGACTCTCCTTGTATCCCGACACGTTCGCGTAAATGATCCTGGTGGAACTCTCCTTGCAATTGAGATAGTCAAACCCCATATCTTCGCACAATGGTGTGCGGTGGCTTCAACAAAGTATCCTCATTTGAGGCTCCGGAAAGGCTGCTATCATAAGCCGGATCAGAAATCTCCCATTCGATGACAACCCAGCCGAAGTCCAGGCTTGATCTAGCAAATGCCCGCGCACTCGGCCATGTGCCTCGTTGTGTTACCTTCAGTCAACTTGTGGAGTTTGACGACGACTCAAGTAGGACTGCTTCCACGCTCCGGTCGTCCTGATTCGTGTGGAGGTCCGCCGGTGTCAGCCATCGTGGTTGTCTGGTTCCTGGTCATTGTCAAAGGAATGCTTCTGCAGTCGTTCTTCCTATTTACGGAACATCCTGATTCACGTCAAGATACAGAGGGCAAAAGCCATCATCAACAACGATCCTGCAGGCTACGCGGGCTATAGTCCGCTGTCAAATCTGTACGGCGTACGACAGAGGCTGGCTGCAAGGTCCCATCACGTTCGAGTCCCAGGACTGTCACATCATGCAAGTGTCTTATGCTAGGCACACCATAGTGTTGTTCGATATGCCAAGCACGGAGCAGAGTCCAGCATACCTCATTCGTTGGTGCCTTGACCCGATGGCTTTTTGGGATGTCAAGCAACGCGATGTTCCTTACTTGACGTGCAACGAGAGAGAGATCACGGCATCCAATGAGTTCAGACACTACACTGCCAAGTACTCAATGCTTGAAGTGGACAAAGCTAGGTGTCGAGAGAGACATACGAACGAAAGCACAACCGCAGGAGCCAACAAAACAACGCGGTTTAACAAGGTATGTTTTCTTTCAGCCAGACGACAAATATTACTCGTGGGTATGAAGTGCAAAGTGCCCGATATGTTTGAAGCACGACTTCTAGAATCAACCAAAATTAGACACCTTCGCTACAGCACACTGACAACAACCGAGGACGGGCGTCTTTACCGAGGATGGATATGCCGTTCGTACAACCAAGATGCAAGGATTTCCATGCAGGCACTGCAGTCTCGGATCTGTCAGGGACAGCTAACAGCGTATAATGGCTATTCAGCCACCACTGCTGTCCAACGTCCACCGTTCTCGATGTCATTGCAACGCTGAATCAAGATGGGACACCTGTCAAATTTCGTGTCCTCGCATCCAGCTTGGTGGAGTTGTTGTGATACATGGCTAGGCAGACTACCAAGTCCAAGGCATTGGGATATGTTCCAGCCCGTTTCTGTCCTACCGGTCTTTTTGGAAGGCTAACAGCGATTTGATTGCGAACACCAACCTATCGGACCCTTCCCCAAGAGAAACACCATGCCTCATCCAACCATCACGACACCCTTCCCCTTGATCTTTGCTGGCGCATACGCTGGCGACACAAAGAAGGCACGATCCAGCATTTTCAACCAGGGCGAGGATATCTCCTGGCGGGCCATAGTCTGACCATGGATATCGTTGATAACGGTAGTGCACCGTGGCCAGTCAAATCTAAAGATCAGCGCCCGTCGATGATGGGGCCGCGATCCATCTAACAGCTCTCATGCGTCGTGTTATTAATACTTACCTCGTGGCCACGAACCCTGGTATTCTTACCCGTTCCCAACAATGAGGGTGAACAATGCGGGCAGGAATCGTGGGAATCATGGTTCTGGCACGATTGACGAGCGGACGGAGGTGACCATTACAGCGGAAATCCTGATCCTTCGACACTTTGCGACCAATCCCATTGTATCGGAACATGTATCCAAGAATATAAATGTCATGCTTGGGCGGAATTACCGCAGGGGCGGGACACATCGACGCTTGAATTATCGACATGTCTGTTCTTCTTGCTGTACTGCTAATATATCTTGTCATGATCCAAGTACGTGCATGACAGATGATGCAGTAGCCTATCAGGCTGCACAGTGGCCGAACTCCTTCCCGTTCATTCAGTGGCGCGCACTGCATACAGCGATGATGATCGCCGTTCGACAGGGAATTGCGTAGGTCAGAACAAGGAACTGATCCGATTCAGGGAACCGTGCTTATGGACCGGGACGGACGCAGCGCACTGTTTCTACCCTATAGTCCACATCTTGCTTCATCTTTGTGTAGCTGCATCATGAGCATTCCCTCAATGATTTGTGGCTCTTCTGGTACCATGGAAACCGAGCGACAGACAGTCGACCAAACCGGCCTGTTCTAAGCAAGGTCAAGGATTGCACTTTTGAAGTGGTTATCCGAGACTCAAAGCCTCAAGATGCAAGATGCCCTTGGTCTTGGATCGGTCTAGCAGACAGCAGAGAGCTGTCGTTCTGTGAATACTTCCTCCCGATACCTCACAGACTGAAGCCGTTACAGCGATGTACTACTGCAAAGGTCACTCCGGTCAAGGCGGGGCATAATCCCCAAGCAGAATGACCTAATTCGCACGCAGTCCGAAGATAGTAGCGGGACAGCCACATGGTGAAGACTAAACTGCATGGAGATTTGGCGGCCCCTATTTTGGCACTTATCGGGCTCCCAGGGGTGGCCCAAGGTGGCTTTGTGTTTCGCCTCTGGCCTGATACGAGCTGTCTTTGCGACCTAGGTACCTCACAATGGGTGGGCCGTCACAGCAAGAAGCAAGTACCTCGTCCTCTGCGTGCAGCGCGCCTCAGGCACCGCTCCAGCTTAAGCTTCTGACTCCGCCATAACAGCTCGAGATTTGAGCAAGTGCACCGCAACCCTTCGTGAACGGATGCATAACATAAACAGGCAGGTCTCATTGGCGAGATCGGGGTTGCGGTTTTGGGCTTTGTGCTGTCCGGCGCTGTCTCATTTTCGTTTCTTGGTGTTCAATCTTCGCGGTGAGCCGGTTTTAGAAGCCGATAAGCAGCCACGCTCCTTCAGCCTTTCGCCAGACAGCAGCAGTGCCGGGGTCCCGTTTGACCCAAACCCTCGTGGTTTAGCTCAGGTTCCAAGTACAGCCTGCAGACCACCAAGAGCATTTCCAAGGCCACCATCCAGCCAACCATGGGAGCACACCTGCCTCATAACTCTCCGTTGTTCCTTCCCTTGTCCTGCGCCCGGATCGACTCCAGCTTCACCTCTTATTGACATCTCTTCTTGACTTACCTCTTCAGCAGCCTGCTTTCTATAGCTCTTGCAAAGCGCATCTGCAGTCGACATCTTGCATTTTCCGTGTGCTTGTTACACGCGTCTTTGTCTTGGGATCCGTGTTGACGGCTTCGAGCCTTTTCTACCCCTGAACCAAAGTTGCATCGTCATCACTTCAGCTCCAGCCTCTTGATTTCCAGATTGGCCCACACCATCTCGGTCGGGTTGTCAGCGCCCATACTTTGTTGATAACTCAAATTTCCATACCTCTAAGGACTCTCCTTTTAAAGAGTCCCATATAACATCATGACCAAGTTGACCAAGGCTCCTCCACCAGCCTACCCTGGAGGCAAGTCTAGTCCTCCTGGTTCTCTCGACGCTGCAGTGCCATATGAGAATATGCGACAATCCACGCAGCCACCCGTGCCAGTCACGACAGCCGTGCTACCCAGCTCATACAACGATCCGCTACCTGACACAAACCCGTTTTCACCAAACTTCAAGCCAGACACGACATCTGACAATGCACAATCATTTCCTTTCGACCCAGTGTCTCCAGACGCAGATTCCGAGCCTGTAACCCGATCGTCGGAGGCGCCCGTGCAAGCACCCAAACCACACAGACCAGCTGAGCAGAGAAAGTCTGCCGATCTGCGAAGACTCGATGGAAAGCCATACCCCAATTCCAACGGCGCGCCAGAAAAGGAAAAACCCAAGAAAGTCAGGGTAGCAAAGGATATGTTCGATGGCGCACTGCCTCCTATGTACGAACCATCCGCCACAAGCCCGGCTGCTCCAACCGAGAACCCCACTGCTGCATCCAAATCCCAGGGCTGTGGGAAGTGCGGGAAGAATCGTGATGGACACGGCAAAGGCCACAGCTGCACCCACTGTGGGAAGCGCAGGACTGCTATTACCGACCCGACGGGGGCCCCTCCTGCACCGCGCGCTTCTGCAGCGCACTCCCGTGCAGCGTCTGAATCCCGACAGTCTCACAAATCCTCTCGCATTTCGCAGCAGAGTACAGCAGGGCCGTCAAGCACGCCCAACTCACCGCCCCACCCAAGGACATGCAATAGATGTGGACGACTCAAGCGACCAACAGCACCAATGCCCATGGGAGGCCATCCCGCCATGAGACCTGGTCTTTCCATTAAGCCAGATGTGTCTGGGTACAACGCAGCTTACCCGCAGATCGATGTGATTCCGCCCTCGGCCACCACATATAAAGCTATGAGTTCACGATTTTCCCAGTACGGAGATGAGTCGCCCCTGGTGGGCCAAGCCAAGAAAGAAGATTTCAAGCTCTTCCGCAACTCATCACTCGTGCGTTCCTTGTCTCGCCGCCTGAGCAAGAAGGATAAGCAGACTGCATCACCAGCGCCTCTGCCAAGTCAACAGCTTGCACGTCAAAGCGGTGAGCAGTCTGCAGGTAACCTGATCAGTATGATCAGCACGGCAATGCAGGACCGAGATGGACAGTATGCTAAACTTGAGAATGATCGTCCTGAGACTCCCTTCTCCTTTGTGGCTGGAAAAGACGAAACTGACGGCTTCGAAATGATTGATCTCCGCGGCGACAGAACCTCGGTCTCCAGCCATGACAGCTGTTTCAAAGAACCTGCTGCTCCACGGATCAGTGTCACTCATTCGGAGAGTGATCTCATCGCTGCCGTCTCGCAGGATGAAATCGATATCATCGACAGGCCCAGATCTACAGGACCTCAACACTTGACAGTCGAGGACTCTGACCGACCTCCAATCACACGATTCAAGAGCTTGAGGCAGAGTGTACACGATGTTGGTGATGGTATCAGCCGGTCAACAAGTCTGAAGAGACTGGGCAGCTTGAAGACGGTGCACCATGCTTGGTATCTCGAAGGATCGGATGGGAACAATGAGAACATTATTCCTGCCTTCTAAGGACGATATGGGAAATGAGGATTGACTTTGGATTTCCAAATCCACGACTTTGGGGGTTATGACTTGCTTCTTGATCTTCTCGTCTGATACCATGGAAGGGTTACTTTGACGGATTTATGTTATCGTAGAGTTATTGTAATATTTTCTAGCTATGGGTTTGAACATAATGGCAGCAGTGAATACAAATTATGATCATTCTGATTGTTCTCTTTGGCAATGGTGACTTTGTCTGGACCTGCGGCGCGCCATTAGCCTAGCCTGACACGGCTTTGAGCCGATGATGTCAATTCATTCTCCATTCAAGTTGACTTCATTGCTTCTTCACATTCACGTCACTCCCAGCACCAACAGCACTTTAATCCTACGTAAACACCTGTTTGCTTGCCAGATTCTCACACACACAGACTCCTTATCATCCAGCGTTCACTTCAAGCTGGCGACCTTCTCACTCCCACAAACCCTTGGTCGACTAGCCGCGGAGCGAAAAGCCCAAGCAGCAGCCACCATGGGCGACCTCCAGTTCGCAAAGCAGTTCCTCGGGTCCCTGGACAATAAGCCGACGAAATACCAGCCTGACCATGTCTTCGATCCGAAGACTTTTCAGCTGAGAGTACCTGTGAGTCTCGACTCTCAGATCCTGGCATTGCCTATGGGACCAAAAGATAAAGCATCCTTGAGCGCGAGGCAGGAAGCATGAGTGTTGCAAGGTGTAGGACTACATGCTAACAATATCTATTTGCCTCCTCGCAGTACGTTCTGCCTAAGCTGTCAACGCCGCCTCACCCTGCGCCTCCAAAATCAACGCCAACTGCCGCTCCAGCTCCTGGGGCCGAGCCCGCGATACCCCCTCTCACTCTTATTCTGAAATCAGCTCGAAATCCCAATATGACGCTCACGATCCCGTCAGTACAAGCTACAACATCTTTGCAGGCAATAAAAGAACAGATCCAATCCTATCTTGGGGGACCTGACGTGGTGGCTACCGAGAAGATCAAATTGCTGTTGAACAAAAAACCTATACCTGCCTCAAAGAAATTCATGTCCGAGGCGTTGGAGGGAAATGATGCAAGCGGAGAGGTAGAGCTCGGGGTTATGGTTATGGGTGGTGCTCCAGATCCACCACCTCAGGCACAACCCCCGCCTGCTATTGATGGAGCTATATCAATATCGGCACCAACATCAGAAAAAGCTGCTGTGGAGGGTGAACAGACGAAGCCCGAAACTACACCGATGGATGGAGTAGAGAACACACAGACACCGGTTCAACCTGGTGAGGCAAGTGGGCAGAGCGTGCTGGAGACAAGCGAGTTCTGGGACGATCTGCAGGGCTTCCTTGAGCAGAGGATAAGGAGCTCTGAGGATGCGGTGAAGCTAAGAGGCACATTTGAGCAGGCTTGGAGGAGTTCGAACGCGGCTCCTTGATCACTTTTGCAAGCTTCGGAACATACAGTACTCTACTACGGATGAACGCTTGCTCGGCCGGCCTTCCTCCGCCACAGCATTTTCATGATGGCCATTGAAAGCGTATATTGTCCTTCTCCAGCCCTTCTTTCACAATATCAACGCCACCAGACTTGATCAGCCATTCCAGTCGATGATCGCGATACTCTCTTTTGATCAGACCTTTCTGCAGGTACTCATAAGCTGCAGCAACACCCTTCACGCCCGCTTCGAACTCTTCGAACACCGACTTCACAGATGGCCTTTCTTTAGCTCGCTCGTACCAGTCTCTCAATGGGGTTCCAAGTTCAGGCTCCAAGCCATAGGATGTCGAACGGTTCACAACCGGCCACACACAGACGTCTGCGTACCCGAAGTGGTCACCCCCAAACCACTCCGCATCACCAAGTTGCTCCGTGAGCCACGACTGTATCTGTCTCGCTTGTACCCTCGCCTTTCCCTTCAAAGCCGCCGCCAACTCACCCTCCGCACGCTTGAACGTGCTTATCTCGCCCATCCCCCAGTTGATCGCCTCATATTGTGAATCACATACATCTTCAATCATACGCGCCTTCGCCCGTCCCGCGGCGTCAGCTGCGCGCAGTGGCTTGTTGTCAGGGTACTTGTCCTCGATGTACTCGAGGATGATGGTCGACTCGAAGATCTTCACGTCGCCATCGACGAGCACGGGGATTTCCAGGCGCGGGCTGTCCTTAACGAAGTCCGGGTCCAGGAGGGCGAGGTTGCCGCTTCCTCCGCCTTTCGGGGTGGAGAATTTGAAAGGGATATTCTTCTCGCGGAGGGCGATGCGTACCTTTTGGGCAAAGGGACTGACGGGGTGGTCCCAGAGGAAGAGGTCGGTCATTTTTCGCCTACGATGTTGGTCCGTGGGACCTAGTTGATGGTCGTCTCAATGATGGTTTGCTGTGAAGACTCTACAACCTAGGTATAATCATATGTCACCCAAACTACCAAAGTCTTAACTCGAGTTGACTGAGACGCAAAAAAAACAGTGCCCTACTTTTGCCCACCAAGGACCCTGCACTGTCATCACCAAAACAATTGTCCTTGGTACTGGGACTTATGCCAGCCGGAAAACTATTCGATCACAAAGTTTGAGAAGCCTCGCCTGAGGGTGTGGAGTCGTGCTTTACCCCGGGCACGGAAAACTGAGTTCCACGCCAGTTTTCCGTCTCGCCTGCTTCTTAGTTCACCGAGATGCCTACTCGGGAATTCACGGCAGCTGGAGACTGGATGGGCCATTCCAGGCTCCATACGGAGCGAGCAATAATGCAATAAGCCGTGCAAATAAAACCTTTGCTCGTATTGACCTCGGAGATGTTGAGATTTGGCCTTTGCGATCCCTGGCTTCCAGTTTCGACGAGCGCCTCCAACAAGTCACACCACTTCAATCCTTACTGGGCTTCTGAATATCTGTCTGCTCTTCTCATCAGTACGCCCTCGCTGTCGCAGTAGCTACCGGCAACATGGGTAGCATCGCACAAGATGAAGATCCCAAGTCTCCCTTCCCCGACCCGACGGTCTTCGTCACAGGACACAACTCCGCCGGCAAAGCGATCGTTCAAAGCTCATCCACTGAAGAAACCAAAGCATACTCCGGCATGAGAGTCAGCCACAGTCTCCTCTACACCACCTCTGAGTTCCCGCCCGACCTCAATGACGACAAGGACATCAAACAGCACGAACAAATGAAAGCCTCAGGGAAACTCAACATCGTCAATCCCGGCGGCACCGTCATTCGGATCGTCAATTTTGCGCCCCACAACAAATCCATGATGCACAGGACGCAGAGTCTCGATTACGGCGTGGTGCTCGAGGGAGAAATCATCATGGAGCTGGACGATGGAAGTAAAAGTCTGATGCGCAAGGGGGATCTCGCTGTTCAGAGAGCGACAATGCATACGTGGAAGAATGCCAGTGAGACGGAGTGGGCGAGGATGTTGTTCGTGCTACAGGATTGCAAGCCGCTTGTGGTTGGTGGTCAGAGGCTGAAGGAGGACTTGGGTCATGTTGGATATAGTGTTTTCCCAAGCAGCGGCAACGACGAGTAGACCTTGAGGACTGCAACTTTGTCGGGATACTGGAACGTATATTCATGCAACCAGCTACCTACATGGCAATAGAAGTCGATTGAGGTCGTTCCTGCAGCAATATCGATGTTAATGGAAGGCAGGTCCTGACGTGCGTATGGTGGATCAAGCGGATTTTAACCGCCGCCCGATTGCATCTTACGACTTCTTCTTCTCGTCTTTTCACCCTCGGTTGATATCTGCTTACTCCCTTTATCAATTTTTTCATAGCACTCTTTATTTGTTTATACAGTAGGTATAGTTGTTTCGCTTATTTCCCTTCGACAGTGTCTTGTAACCTCCCAACGCCATGCATTACAATGCGCCAAACTCCCACTGAAATGTTCTAGTTACACGGCCGGCATGCTTTGAGGTTGCGCAACAACGCCGTCCACCATCCTTCTGTCCCATCCTTGGGGTCTAACTCGTTGCGCTTACGTCACAAGCCACCTGAAAAGCAAGCGACGAGACTCCTCCCACACCCGGTACTAGTGCCAAGGCGGCACTCACAATATCTTTCAAAGCGTCTGAGCATGAGAAACTGGACGGGGGCGGGACCGAAACGCATTGACTGTCGACACTGACACTCATGGACGCCTGCACAGCCTTGTCCTTGTCAACGACCTGGACTTGAAGAAAAGTGACTGTCGACGGAATGTTGTCCAATGTTTTTTGCAGTAACCCTTTCATGTAGTCTCTCTGGTTGTTGTCGTTGAAGCCTCCCGACATTGAAACCGTGGTGGTGCAGCTTTCCGAAGCACACGCCTTTGGATCGGTCACTTGGAGTCCCTCATTACACGCTGTCGGATTTTTGGGTGGGATCCTCTCATTGAGAACGAGCTTGTTGGTGGGATCGCACGCAGTACCGCTTGTGCATGCCTGGTTGACCAAGTTGTTGATCTGATTCTGCAGTGCTTCCCCGCCGAAGATGTGGACTGGCAAAGCGCCGACCGCGACACTGCTCGTTGATTCGACAAATGGATTGTCAAAGGCGGCTTGATTGAAGCAAATGACGCCCTGGCCGATCACAGGCAAGCATCCCACCGTCTTCGACGTTTGCAAAAAATTTTTGCAAGCACTGTCGCTGAACAGGTTGCATTGGAAACCCGAATCAACGGTGACTGCGTTGACCGAATTGTATTGGCCCTGTGACTGACATCCGCTGCCATCCGTCAGGTCGTTGCCGCTAGCATGGACGTTTTGGATGACGTTGCCTCCATCTCCTCCACAAGTGTCGTCGGTAAAAGTCTGGAGGGAGATATCGCCGACCACTGCCAGGACGAGAGAAGAGAGTGACAAGAGAGTCTTCATGATCGATGCACCTGCTCTTGCTTATGGGACGAAGGAAGGAAGGAATATCGCTCCCTAACGCTGCGCTGTTGTGACTGTAGATGGTAAGAGGTGATGTGAGTTGAATATATTGAGGGTTGTATAGAGTAGAACAGATATGCCTGTAAGTCCACACCATGAGAGCCTGTACTTATAAGCTCATGCGCGCTAGCAGGGGAACAGGACAGCTTATCTCTACTATGGACAAAATAAGAGCCTCTCGAGATCTTTGGCCGACACGATTCGACGCGAAAAGTAAACTCGACTCTTCGTCCATGGCTCCTTTACCAGGTACCCAAGCGAATAGAGATTGATGCGGCGGAAGCGAAGTGACAACGGGGCCGTGCTACTGCAAACAAGATCATGAAATTGGGGCAGCGCGGAGTGTTCTCTGGAAAATAGAGCAAAAGCGAAATTGTTTGAGAAATCTGTTATGTACTAGCTCCGAGGAATACTAGCTAGCATTGTATACCAAGTTCGGTCAAGTCAATGCACGCGTACCAATCGGTGGCAGGGCTGCCTCAGGCTGAAAACGTACTGGTGTACTTGGCGTCGGATTTCTGCCACGACAGTTGCTCGATGCGGTATGTCCACGGTGGAGCCACTGCTGACCAAAAGGACCGAAGAATAAGTTTAAGTTGCTAGCTTCGACACTTGATGCGGTTCCAGCTCAGCTCAATGGTCTTCCAATGGTCCATGGCGATCAGCACGGTCTCAGCTTGAAGTGTATATGCCCTAGTCTGCAAGCCATCCGGAATAGCCTCACTGATGGCATGGATTCAGAGACTCTCGAAGACGCTTGCACAATCCCGCAGTCAACGCCCAAGTACTCCATTACTGCTATAGAGTCGAGATCAGGGGGCAAGGGCAAGCACTCTAGAAAGCTTGACAGCTTCAAGCTATGTGAATCTAGCAGGGATGTGAGCAATCAAACATACACATCCACCGGGCATCTGCCGGGTGCCTGCATTAGCGGGCTAGCATACACGTGCCCAATCCGGTAGTCAATGGTCAGATTTGTGATTGCTATGATCCACGGAGTCGCCGCTTGATATTGAGTCGACGGTTTCGAGAGGATGACCAACCCAACATGTTAACTATAGCATCCAGTGGAGTGCCTGTTCAAGTGCATTCATATGGAGCAATAATCACCTCATGTGCCCAACCTCACCAGCACGGAAATCGCTGCATCCCTTCAGCAAACATTCTTCGATATACCTCGATCACTCTTTCCATCCACCAAAACCAGGCCAAAAGCCGTCGAGCCCAACTCGAAAGTTACTTGCAGACGAAAACAATGAACCCTCACCAGTCTTCCTACGAGCCGTTTCGGCACACCCAAGACAGGTACGACGCTGACAGACATATGGACGCTTCCACGGACGACGAGACCCTTCTGAAGCAGGAAGACTATGCACGCCAGCATCATATTTTGAACCAGCCACGCAGTCAAAGCGGGCGTCTTCACAATGATCGCGCACCTCATGCTCGCTTCCAGACTATCCGCACGGTTTTCAGAGTACTGTCGCTCGTCCTCGCTATCACCATCCTCGGCATCCAAGCTTACTCAGTCTACATCTGGCTCAAGACAAGAAATCAATCGACGAGACACCAAAGGACGGGCTTCCAAACCAGAATATGGGCTGTCATCGATCCCTGGCCGACGTGGGTCATGTTGGGTGCCGCGGTGGCGGCCGTGGTCGTCCACTTCATAGCATTTGGGAGTCTCTGTGGCTGTGTATGTGGCGATCCGTCCTCCCTTTTGCCCGGACTATGCATCCTTTCCTCCTTTTCTCCCAGGAAACAGTGAAACCAGATCTAACCTTTTCGCTTCTCCAACAGTGTCAAAGCGCGCGCAGAGGTGTTTCTCATGTCTGGGGCGTCTATCTCAGCTCCAGCTTGCTGCTTGCTGCGTGGATTGCTGCATTAGTGTATTTCAAGGTCGTCGACAGCATGGGCGACAAGAAGAAGAACTGGGATCTTTGGTCGTGGAGTTGTCACAAACGCTCTACCAGTGACAAGCATGGAGAGGTGGCTTGGAACGCTCTATGCATCGAAAATGTAAGTCCAATACTCGAATCCGATGTGTTTTTGATGCATGTCATTTGCGATCAGACGAATTCTTCGCGCTGGCTGTCTGCGGCGCAGAGGGGGATATATGCTGATGCATCTCGATCCTTTGCAGAACTATACCTTTTATGCCACCATCATCATTGTGCTTTTGGAGGGTCTCGGTCTCGTTCTATTCATGGCTTCGCAGCACGGTGCCAACATGAATATGCCCACAATGAAGGTGCCGAAGTTCTCGGGATACAGGCGTATGTAACGCAACGACGGGGCTGGTCAAGAATGTTGAAATGGGTAGGTAATGGGGAAGTAGAAGGGAGATGAGTCATCACAAATGGACAACCGAGACCAACTCTTGACGGAAGCAAGGCTCTGTAGCGAATGCACGGAGCCACGAGGGAACCCCGAAAGATGAGCCACAATGTGTACATAGTAGGAACGAGCATGTAAAGGACAAGCTAAACTGGTCGCGAAGGGTTCGACCGGGTCAAGCGGGATTCTGGCTGAAACTTTGATTTCGGGTTGGACTTCTCTGCATCGTTGTCAGCCTCAGAAGGCTAGGTTTTGAGATGGACTTACCCTTGAGGAGCCTGTTCACTTCCACACATCTCTGCTTCGGTATATCTTCAACAGGCTATCGGCTGGAACAACCATGCCAATATCCACGGTGCGCTTCCTATCCCTCCTTGAAAGGCAACTGTCACAAGCTTTGGCCTTCATTCGTGACATGGGCAAGATGATTAGAGAGAATGGTGCAATTAAGGGTACTTCGTGAGCCCCTATTCTGCCCGCAACGCCAAGAATAGTCACGTGCTCTGACGTTCAGCGCAGGCTGCTCTGCTCTTGCTTCTTCCACACTTCACTTTTCTTCAAGGCAGTCATCGCCTCAGTGTTTTCTGATAGTCCTTATCTATCACATGTCTCTAAGCTTGAGCCTTTGCTGCTCTCAAACTATCTTCTTATTCGAGCTGTCAGATCTCCGCCTGTCAACGCGATCGGAACCCGACTACTAGTCTCGGAAAGGAACAGATGACCAGGCAATCGGCGACAAGAGCATCGTTCGAAAGCCACTCAAGGTTCAAACTCGTGGCAGGTCGGCAAATACCTGGGCTGAGCTGACCGATGCGCTCTCGGGAGTCAACACAATGCATCATTTTCCGTGTCTCCACCGTCTAGAGACGTGTCCCCCGCCTTCGACATTAAGTTCGGGTGGCGCAAAGGTTATTCGGCGTGTTTGTTCGGAGGGCTAAAAGCCAGACTGATCATGAATTCAATGTTCGTCCAGCAGCAGAAGGAGGCACAATAATCTGCAGCACAACCTGAATGAAGGACAATGGGTGCCAATTATCTCATCAAGAATGCCACCGTCGTCTCCGTCGACAAAAACATTGGCACCGTCCCAAACTGTGACGTTTTGATTGAAAATGGAGTTATCAAAGCAGTCGGTCCAGATCTCAAATACTCTTCAGATCCAACAATTATCGACGGCGCAAATTGTATTGTATCCCCCGGCTTCATTGATACGCATCGACATACGTGGCAAACGCAACTAAGAACGATCGGGTCGGACTATGTGCTCTCAGACTACATTTTGAATCTACGACAAATCTACGGAGCATCTTACACTGTTCGCGACGCGTATCTCGGAAACTACTGTGGTGCTTTGGATTCCATCGACAATGGCATAACCTATCTAATTGACCACTGTCACGTTATCAACTCTCCTGATCATGCAGATGCGGTCATCAAAGGACTCCAGGATGCCAAGATTCGAGCGACATTCTGTTATGCTATGTACCCAAATCCCCACTGGGAGGGCTCATGTGTCGACAAAGAGCGCGAACACAAAACACCGGATTGGAGGTTACAAGACACTGAACGGATCGCAAAGAAGTACTTCCAGTCTGGTCACGATGACGATCTTGTGCGAATGGGCTTCGCGTTGTCAGAACCTGACTTGACACCAATTGACCGACTCGTACAAGAGATTGAGCATGCGAGATCCATTGGTTGCAAAGTCATCACTGGTCATTTCAACTTCGGCAAATGGGATCCTGGCAACTGCGTCGTCCGGCAGTTCGGCCAGAGGGGTCTCCTTGCTCGGGACCTTTTGTTCAGCCACGGGAATACAATGAGTGATGATGAATTAGACTCTGTGGCAAAGCACGGGTGCGGCATCTCTTCCACGCCTGATACCGAGCTTCAGATGGGCATGAGTCACCCCGTGGCTTTCAAAGCCAAGGATCGCGGGTGTAGCGCATCTCTTGGGGTTGATGTCTGCAGTAGTGCGCCAGCAGACATATTTGCACAGATGAGGTTGCTCCTGCAGGCCCAAAGACATCTCGAACACGAAGCCCAGGAGAGCGCCCCATTGAAGATGTCACGCAGTTGTCAAGAGATACTGGAAATTGCTACGATGGGTGGAGCGAAGGCTGTTGGACTCGAGAATCTGATAGGGAGCATCACCCCCGGAAAAAGAGCAGATCTGCTCATCACCAGATGCGACGCCCCTAGGTTGGTACCGGCTCACGACCCCGTCGGGACTCTCGTCCTGTACGCCAATGGATCGGACATCGACACGGTCATGATCAATGGCGAGCTTGTCAAATCCGGGGGGAAGCTAACCAATGTGGACTGGCCAAAGCTCAGAGAGGAGCTTCGAGCGTCTGTCGCCGACATTGTAAGTTTTCGTCCGCAAGATCAATCCAGTTTGAGGATGCCTGGTCCCATGTGGAGGTGAAAAGATGCTGACTTCTCGACACTGCAGATGGAGAGATCGAAGAAAGTTCCCATGGAGGAAGTAGAAGCCACTCGGGATTACATGGTGAAGACGATTGATGTGATCAATCAGCGTCGGAAGGCAAACTCTACCTGAGCAGAACTGGCCGCTCTCTCGCACTGGCCATACGTTAGAATTTTTTGCCAGGTCGTGAACGGTGGATATCAAAGTTCCCTGCGCCATTCCGATTTCTACTTTTCCGTGTTTTGGCTGGAAACCCCGTCCTCCACACCCCATTTTCCGTCTGCAAGATCTCTTCCCCGCATCCAACAAACCTTACTTGATCTTGGTCTGAGTAAATTTGAGACGGCTATTCCGCCCGTCCCTGAGAGTATTCCGATCTTCTAACTAACTACTAGGGAAATGATGTTGGCCAGCACAGGTCGGCCGCGAAAAGCCTGTGGTACATGCAAGAGTCAGAAGGTAGGTCGGACGACTGTATCCACTTGCTGTCGCTTGCTGACCTTGGCAGATTCGCTGCACAGAGGAGAGGCCGAGTTGCAAGCGCTGCGTAAGGTTGAAGCATGCATGCATCTACAGTGATGCGTCGAATGTGCGCCGTTCCAAGTCGCAGCGAGCTCCCAACGTGGAGCACAGCAGGAGGTGCATTTCTCCCACACCTAGAACAGCTCGTGTAGACTGTGTAGACAGGACTACTGCTACCACCGAGCCCTGTCGAAGTCTGGATCATCAACTTGCAACAACTCTTCCATCGCCGCAGCCTATATCAGAAGACCGGTACGTCGGAATACCGAAAGCTTTGATCACGACTCTGGTCGACCTCTACTTCGAAAATTTGTACAACGCGCATCTTCTATTGCACAAGAAGTCTTTTCTTGAGTCCATCGACAATGGCACTGCTCGAGCACATGTTGTTCTTGGCATTTGCGCCTGGGGAGCAAAGTACGCCATCCACTTCACCAACTGACACTCGCTGTCACTGACCAGGTCAACCTAGTTTCTATCGAGATGCGAATGGCCAGGCAACGCTGAAGGAACATGGCTTCATGGTCGAATGGGCACAAAGGGCTGGCAAGCTAGTATTCCAAGAGCTTCATGAATTCCATGATGACAGTCTTGTCACCTTCATTAACATGAGCCTCTTCTGGCACAGCCAGGGTTCCTGGAGGATGGCCATCCTTCACAAAGGTATGCTAGTGCCCTCATTATGCTCCTGCCATTGCCCTAATGTTCTCGCAGGGAGTGCGTGCAATCTGATAGCTATCATTGGTGTCGGATCGGAGGCCTTTCAACAGGACATGTCGTGGGAGTCCGAGATCCGCCGACGTCGTTGTTGGGCAGGGTATCTTTCACACTGGTGAGTTCTCCCGACCATGGAGTGCTGGTTACTTTCCTTGTCCTCCCAATGCCAGAAGCTCACAGTGAGACACAGCCACAATTCGGAGTCGTTATCCAACTTCCCGGCCGCGGGCATGGAGAAAGTATCCTTGCCGTGGCCTGAAGCAGATTTCGAAGCAGGTCATTCCAGGGCTCCTCGAGTCATACTTGATTCGGGTCAAAGTAACCGAGGTGTCTTCGCCGAGTTGATCAAGATTCTGACGCTCTGGTAAGTGATTTGATCATTCTCTTGTCTGTTTCCATCGGCTCATCTGATTACAGGTCGTCAGTGGTTTCTTGCATAAAGAAGGTCGAACCAACCATCGGCGCGAAGCTACCGGCGATGTACGCTCTTCATGAAAAGTTATCGGAATGGTGGCGTGGACTGCCGTCCGAGATGCGTCTGACTCCGACCAACCTCACAGTAACTGCCAAAAATGTGCTGCCGAATATTTTGTTGATGAACGTGGTATACCATCAGTCTATCTGTGCTCTCCACGCTTCGATTGTCCCACTCTTCTGTTGGGGCGAAGGTGATGAAAGTTGGTCCATAGCACGACAGCTTTCTGCACAGCTTGCATACGAACATGCATGCACGACCTCAGAGCTGATAAACGCCGTGTTGCTCAACTTTGACGACAAAATCAATGCAATGCCGAGCTTTATCTGCTATGGAGCTTATTGCGGCTGTGCAATACAGATCCCGTTCATGTGGAGCTCTAACCGACAGGTGCGCGAACGGGCACATGCGAATGTGAAAGCTAATATAAAGATGATCAACGCCATGTCGACCAACTGGAAATTCGCGGCGTTATTGGTATGACCATAAACACTCCCGCCTCAGCTGAACTCTCCGGCTAATACTGCACGACAGAAAATCTACGTCCGATGCCTGTACAATGGGCACAGAAAGCATCCGACGATCCTCGAGGACGAACCAAAATACATCGACGCCCCAAAGCTGACCACTTTCAAGATGAATGCGCCCCATGTGCAATCATCTATCCTGGAATTCATTGGCATTCTTCGCTCAAAGGAGGATGGATATGCGAATCCTGGAGAGGCTCCTGCTTTGGAGATCGAGCCTGCAGATGAAGCCGAAGAACCAGCATCACAAGGCTCGATCTCGGAACTTCATAAAGGTAAACAGCCCAGAATAGACTGAACAGCTCGAGACTAACATCCTGCTCTAGCAGCGGCTTCACAAGAACAACATACCTCTGAAGTGCCAACCGCAAGCAGTTGGCCACAAACATACTCGAGCCTACCATTTACGCCGGAGTCTCTCGTTCACTACCAACAAGACCCAATGCAACAAGTCCCGCACTCTTCATCCACACTCCCAGCCCAGCATCCTCCCGATGTGCTGCTCCAGGAAAGCCAAACCCTGGATATCTTCCAGCCTCTGCTCGATCCAGAAATGCTCGACCTGTTTCCAAGCGGCGAGCTCCCGGACTTTTCGGCATTCGATACAAGTCCATTGAACTTGGACCACTTTGAGTTGGAGGGCTGGAATGATCAGACTCTTGCGGGTGGTACGAGCGCTTGGGGCGGTAATTTGCAGACACATTGAAGTAGGGATCTTACATCCTCCGCATCGATTCTAGGAGAATACCAATCGTCGTAAGAAACAGTACAAATGAATATGCGAACTGGGCTTATCCCGGGATCATCGATCAGTAAGGTTATCGAAAGGACAGTCCTAACAGCTATTGTTGCGCATCTGATGTCCCTGGGGCACATGTGGCCGTGGTGAAAGCATTTGTCCTCGCAAACAGGCACCAGTGAGACAAAGCAAGCGTTTCAAGGGCATCAGTGATTGGATCGTTGTCTCATTCACACGCTCTCGACTCCTGCCACTTGTAATCTCAAAAAGAATGAGTACAGCCTCTCCGCATTGAGCCGCCTCTACCATCCCGTGCCATCACAAGACAAACTTATTCGTCCACTGTCGGATACGAGCACCGTAGATGTACATGGGAACAGTGGTCAGGAGGATCACACTTTCGATCAAAACCTGGTATCCGGACATCTGCACGGTCACAGTCGTCAGCTTCGTCATTTCATCAAGTGCATCAGAGAGTTTCCACATACCTTGGTTGTTCCGTCCCTTGCAATCCATGGAAACACAGAAAAGCTTAACCCAAATGCGAATGTATTCTTGGCTGCGGTGACGATAGTCATGGTTTCCTTCGCTACTGGCCGGTAGGAGTCGACCACGTAGGTCATGCCAATTCCTGGTATGGCACAGAGGACGCCGTAAGTAATTGCTGTGCCGACGATGGGTACCATGGACGGGAGATGGTTCTGCAGTCCAGCGCCCCAGAGCATGAGACCGACTGGGGCAATGAGCGCTGGTGGGAGCATGCACCATAGGCGGGATTCAGGGACGAAGTAGCCGCCATTACGCTTTGTAATGTATTTCACAGTCCAGTCGGTGAAAGGGCCGCCTGCGAAACAGCCGATGAACGACGCGACCAAGTACTATACGCATTGCATGAGTCAGCAATCCGAGTGGCCGTGGAATTATTCAGACCGAGAGCACATACCGAGCAGCTGATATTTCCCACAGCAAGAGGAGAGAAATTGTATACTGCGGGGAAAAGGGCGCCTTGGGCGGTGATTTGGAGACCACACCAGCCCAGACATACACCGTAGGTGACAATGCAATACCAGACTGCCGGAAAGCGGAGTGTGAGAAATGGTCGCCACCAGAGCCACCAGATGGACAGATTCCTACGACGACCCGAACGTGTCAGCGAGAAATCTTGCCAGACAAGAACGAAGGCCGGGAAGCGAGTGGACACATACCTGTTATACCACGACGTAACACCCAAGGACTTGATCCAGCTACTCTTTGTCCTGGTGCGGATATCTGCTAGTTGAGAAGCCGGCAAGCCCTCTCCAGACTCGTTCTCAAGTGGTCGATCGAAGTTTGTCTCCGCCTGGAACAGCAGGGTGACCACAAAAAGAGCCCCAGTCAGAAACACCTGGTGCCAGTAGACCCAGTGCCAGTTCGCATTCGCATTGGCGATCAGGCCAGAGAAAATACCACCTAGCGATGTCCCCACGGTGAAGGCGAGCAGGTAGACACCAACCCAAAGTCCACGCTCGTGCAGAAAATACACATCCGCCACAATTGCGGGACCCAGTCCTTCGGACACGCTGGCCGCGAAACCCTGCACAAGCCGGGCACCCAGGAGTGAGCCGTAGGATTTAGCCACGGCAGCCCAGATAGTGGAGACGAAGAACAGTCCTGAACAGGCGATCAAGACGGGCCGTTTGCCGATTTTCTCTGACAGGGGAATCCAGAAAAGATTGCCTAGGCCCAGCAAAAGAAGATTGAGGGTGATCAGATAGCTTGCTTGGTTCAAGGTGATATTGAAGTTGGTTATAATCGTGATGAGAATCGGTGAGATTGAAACCGTGATATAATTCGACATGAAGACGAAGAAGCAAGCGCTGCCAAAGGCCATGTGTTTCCTCCATGGTGCCCAGGTCTGCAGACGGAGTCAGTCAGGATACTAGCAATCAGGCAGGCAAGGATGGATCTACCAATGGATCGCGGGGGTCTTCTGTAGGCCGGGGAAGGAGCAGCTTCTCCAAGACTTTCCCTTGACCGTCCTCTGGATGTTGTCAGCGAGAATCGATGTAAGGCAGACAATACTGTCGTACCTTGATAGAGATGTGCTTGTCCAGTAAGTGCAGCGCCATGCTGTCCGTGCGAGTGATGGTCCTGTACCTGAGGTTTCTCAGATAAGGGTTGTTCATTATGCATGCTGACAGGACCTTTGGCTTCCATACTGTATGCAATGCTAGGCTGAGCTACCGGGGAACGAGTGCCTTGTAATGAGGAAGCCATGTTCCATCCGGGTATATATCTTCGATGCAGCCTCCCCATAGTCTTGGCTGGACCCCAGCCGTGGAGAGGAGCTCGCATAGGACGGTCTAGTGCATTTCCAGACTCGTTCTTTCGGTAGCGCTAGACAAGCTTGGGTCTGGTGGGAACCTGTATCGCATTCTCTTGGTTTGCCGATCGAGTATAATGATTTTCCGACAAGTACAAGATTCGCCGACTGTGTGCCAGAAGGGTGAGGAGAGAGAGGCGGAGATTCGAGTCTCCACGCGCAAGGCATTTCCCGCCTCAGACGGAAAAGCACACACTCTCAAGTGAACGAGGCTCGACCAGTCCATCTTCGGAACCTAGAACTTTCTGAGTAATTAGTCACCCAATAGCTCAATGTAAAGGATCCTGATTGTATTTAGTCCATCCGGATGTCTTCAATCGCCATGACTGAATGGTCTAGAGCGTCGTATGAGCAGAACAAGTTGCAGACATGGCATCATGGATACCGATCGCAGAGACCTCGGATTTCTCTCTCCAAAATCTACCGTACGGTATTTTCAGTACCGACAACTCGGATCCGAGAATCGGTGTTGCGATTGGCGAGTATGTGATTGACCTGAAGATCTTGGCGGAGGAGGGTGTTTTGGGCAATCTCGGTTCCGGTGGAGACACGTTAAAGCAATCAACGCTCAATGCGTATGCTGCTCTCGGCAAAGACGTTCACTCTCGAGTGCGACAGACCCTCCAGAGACTTCTCGAGAAGGATACTCAATCAGGAGATGCCCTGCGAGACAACCAGCCGCTTCGAGATAAGGCATTTGTACCATTGAGCAATGTGCGGATGCATCTGCCAATGGTCATTGGCGATTACACTGACTTCTTTGTTGGACTGCATCACGCAGTGACCGTAAGTATTGATAAGTGGACTTGTTGGATGAGTAGATCTAATCAGTTTGAAAACAGTGTGCAGGTCTGGTAAAGCCGGGAGCAACAATCGAGCAGCTTTGTCCATGTTTCTACAACTTACCAATCGCATATAATGGTCGAGCATCATCCGTCGTTGTTTCAGAGACACCACTTCACAGGCCGAATGGTCAATTTCCAGTAGACGGAAAATTGGTTTCAGGTCCATGCCGAAAACTGGATTTCGAGGTTGAATTTGCTTGCTTCATCGGCCGCGGAAATGAATTAGGAACTTCCATCGAAGTCGACTCGGCCGAAGACCATATCTTCGGATTCGTTTTGATGAACGACTGGTCTGCTCGAGACATCCAGATGTATGAGGCGACTCTCATGGGTCCTTTCAACGGCAAGAGCTTCTGCACCACGGTGTCTCCTTGGATTGTTACGCCAGAGGCTTTGGAGTCGTTCCGGGTTGCGCCCAAAAAGACGCCAGTGAGTCGCGTGAATTGCTGTGTGAACTATGAGGTTGGGGCTGATCTCATTTCAGCGCGAGCTGCCCGAATATCTCGTGCAGAAGAAAGAGAAGTCAGCGTACAATATCCCAATTCGAGCAACCCTCGGAGGTGAGTAACTTCACTCGCACATACGAGACGAATGCTGACCACGAGAAGCCAACGGCCAAAGATATCGTGTAGCGGACTGCAATACAAACAACGTGATCTTTTCATTTGCTCAAATGCTCGCACATCACACTCGAGGCGGTTGTCCGTTGCGCACCGGAGATCTGATCGCCACAGGCACCCTATCGGGACCCGAGCGAGAGAATGCTGGATGTTTGCTGGAGCAGACTAGAGGTGGAACGGAGCCGTATGAGATGATAGCAGAAAACTCTGCTACTGGAAATGTTCGTCGCGCCTACCTCGAAGACAACGACGTCATAACTTTCACCGCGCGGGCAAGTGGCCGTGGCGGGAACGTTGGATTTGGGTCTTGTGCGGGAAAGATATTGCCAGCACCTTGAATCCTGATCCATTGCCATGATGAAAGGGTGGATCTGGCTGTTCACACGTAGGACGGTGAAGAAGAGAACTGTTTCGGAACGCGTTTTTCATAGGGACCTTGTACTGTGGAGCATACGCACGGAGATGTAGTATTCCTGGTTACGAGCCAGTCAAAAATTAGTTGCACACTGTTTTCCCTGTCGGATTGCAGTGGGGCGGTAGAGACAGAGGACACCCCGGTGCTACTGAGCGTGCTGTTGACACTGCGAAACGACCTGTTCTTAGGCTTATCTAGCTTACCTGTTGCAAGGGGTCGTTGAACATTATGGGTACCTTAGTGTCTATCGAGTGTACTACTGGCACTCCGAAACGGAACTACTTTGTTCTGACTGACTGAAACTACCTTCTCAATCTCCGACTTCCTGCTTCTATTCTGTGAAGCTGTATTCTTCATGAAACATCTAGATCATACAAGCATGAGTATTCCAACAGTGGCTAAGGTGGCCCTGACTGCCGCGCCCAACGTGCTAGTATTTGAATGACCGCTTCCTAAGCTGGTCGTCCCGCCGGGTTCATTACCACCACTCGCACTAGTAGCCTCTGTCGACTGTGAAGTGGAAGAAGCAGCACTCGGTCCCAGGTTGGTAGCATCTGAGAGTTGCGTCGCGGCTCCTCCGGGGTTGGTAGTGGTAGGAGCAGCCAATAAGGTAACTGTCTGCCTTGCTTCTCGCCTGCATTCCCATTGGGTATAGTAGTAATCCTGCCAGTAAAGAGACATCGTCGCGCAGTAAGGAGTATCGGATGCACTACTGAGATCACGTCAGAAGTGCCGTACAAATCATACACCAGTAGCCGTCACAAATACCAGGCTGTGATTCCTTCAGTAGAGGAGACCGTGGTGGCGGCTTCCAGGCACGACGTTGGGAGAATCGTGTTGACGTCGTTGATGCATCCGAAGACAGCTGGAGACGCCCACTCTACGCAGTTATAACCCTTGCGGCAAGTAACGGGTGAATCTGGTATGTGATTAGGTTGAGCATGTTGACAGAGGCATCTGTCCAGCCTTGGTCGGCCTTCGGCGTGAGTGACGTACTCAAATCGCCATTGATATACCCACATACGTCAGACATGATGCCAGTGAGATATTGTCAGGCAGAACAGGTGACACTGAGTTGACATTGAGGTTGAAGTGAAGAGTTCCATCTTCGATAAGCTTCAAAGCGGGGTCGACTGATGTGCTGCAGAAGAAGGCGCTGCATTGATATCTTGTATGCCAAAGATTGGCCCGCTGATGATCTCTTTGCATAATTTCTCATCGAGACGTAAAGCCAGAGCAAGGCGCTCAATCTGCGCCCGGTTTCTTTGCTGCTTTGTTTTGCCGGTGGCAGAGCAGACTTGCTCTCGTAGTCCCTCTCATGCACGGGGCAGACTGGAGAGAGTTACCGCAGATGTACTGGATTCTCTCCGAACACAATTTCATGACATATATGTGAATATGGTTTTTGCCGCATTCCGTATCAGGTTGTTGGGGGCGTTGTTGTTTTGCCGACAATAAAAGGGGTAAAATGTTGGTACCTTCGCCTTACCGTAGTGATACGGAGGGGCATTGGTTCGTCGGTCCTCTGGGCCTTCGGCCTCCCTGCGTTGAGTTGAGTTAGGCATCCTCATGCCCACCAGTGTGGCAACGATCTATTCCACAGTCGCACAGATCAAAGTGAGCTCCTCAAATCTGTAATTAAGAGCGAACAGACAAGCATCACTCACGGCATATGTCCGCGAGGAAGCGAGTCGTACGAACGCGATCAGTACTCGCAATCACCTTCAACACGATGCCATTCATCCGAGAAGGTCTTCTTCAATTCCTCGCACTTTCATTTGGGAGCGTTCTGCCTTGGGATCTCCTTCACAGAGTAAGGATCGAAACCGCCGAATATTTGGTTGCTTTGCACCTCCGGAGAGTGTGGTGATGCAGGCGATTGTCCTGACCTTTCGCATGGCGACTTCATTCTCGTGGTCGCGCTCGAATTTATCTCTGAAGCTTGCCTGACCTACCTGAGAGTAAGATTTGAGTCGCTGGAATGCAAGGTACTCGTGCTCTGCAAGATGCTCCAATGAAGCAATTCCATCAAGACTGACTGCTCACTTTCAAACGCTTTTGTTGCATTGCGTCCATGAATGGTCATGCGCAGTCGAGCTCTAGTCTTCTGATTCAATCGATTTTATTCTCAAGAAACGGATCTCAGCAAACAACGGAGGGGACATGCAAAAAATTATAGCGCCAGGACGTTCGATTCGCGAACGTGCCCATAAGCATGGAACTTTTGTCCCCATTGGGTATGCCCACGCGTTCGCCCTCACAAAAATAGCTGGGCTGACGGAAGCTTCCAGCGTGCCAAAAAGCTTCTCTAAGACAGCTGCTACCTGTTTGGTGCCTACTCTACTTCCTCTTACCACATAAAAACTGCGCCCTCGGTAGCATCGGTAGGTGGCTTGAAAACTTCTCTCCGTCCGGCAGCGACTTGGAACCTTCATTTCGATCCGCTCTCCGTCAATGTATGTCGCAACACTCGATGCAGAATCTTCGTGATGGCTGAAGTGAACTCTCGTCCGCTTGGTGCTCCAACGGGCAAGACGACTACGGGACCGGGCACGACATCCACGAATAGATTCACGAAAATTCAGTTCTGCGTCCAATTCCATCGTCACCATGCCGCCTTCCAGACGCTCAGCTACGCGGCAAGCGTCCTCTGGGACTACCCGAGCTGCTGCACCCCGAGACATCGGTCCCCGTGTTTGTCACGCGTTGCCATTTTTGATTTCATCATATTCCCTATTAAGGTCTTGATGCCAATGCCGACAAATGACAATGTGTACCCCCTGATGGCTTGGAAATCCAATTTATTATATTATAGAATCCCCATCCCACTCCTGCCCATATCTTGAGGAATTGACGATACACCAGCCTCAAATCAAATCCATATGTCGGCCGAGATTAACAGCTTAGATCACGATCCAGACATCAGTGCTGATTCAACTCAGTTGGAAACAGGATTCTATGAGAGCAACAATGCTTCGCAACATCTACTCAATTACGACTATGCCGGACATTCGCAAACAACAGCCTCAGCAGGTGGAGAAACTAAGGAAGTGAGATTCGAGTCTTCACAATGGCCGGAGGATGACCATGTCAACGACACTGCCTCTCCACAGCAGGAACAGCAAGGTCTAAAACGAGTTTGGTCAAAGGCCTTCGACTGGGTGAAGGACAAGCAGCAAGATCGATTGTGGGGAACCTCTGAGCGACCGTCCGTCTCTCATCAATCCAAGGAGGGGAACTCGTCAGAAGTCCCCAACGCGGAGAGTGAGGATGAAAAGCCTCCAGAACAGATATATACCAAAGCCGCAGCGGAAACAGTGTCTACGTTTCTGCGTCAAGACACCCTTGCGGCATATCCAGCAGAAACAAGGTAAGTCAGACCTGATCTCCTTCAATGTGTTCAGGACTAAGTGCCACAGTTACGATCCCCCAGCACCTCCAGCCGATGATCCCTGGCGGCCATATGATGTCGACTACGTCCCAGAACCCGAACAATACAAACCCAGTCTCTTCGGTGCGCTGCTGGCCTACAAGATCAATCACCTCCAAAATGACTGGGAAACCAGCCAGAAGCAAACTCACAGCCGTCCACCGCTGGTGTCGAGGCACGGCTCTCAACGGCACAAGCGTCCTCAGTCCGTTGCGTCATCGTTACCGACCTCTGGGACGGCTACGCCAAACAGAAAGCTCAAATGGTACGAAAAGCCAGAGCAGAACAATCCTACCGCCGCGGCTTTGATGCAGGCAGCATTATCGACCACCCGGCCAATCGCACCTACTGGGGCAATTCCCCGTCCGAAAGCTATGCGACCCAAGTCGGCGGACATGATTTCAACGGCGGTCGATATCATCACGCACGGCAAACACCACCATCATTCTCGAAATATTTCGGACAGCACGCTTGAGAACCACGTCGGCCTCATCACCGAAGTGGCTGACATCATCGCTCGCCGGGACTATCTGATCAAGCTGTGTGGAGCGCTGATGGAGTACGGCGCTCCAACTCATCGGATCGAAGAGTATCTTAGCGCCTCTGCGCGATCCTTGCTCATTGATGCCGACTTCCTGCACATTCCTGGCGCCATGATCTGCTCGTTTGCCGATCGGACCATCCACGCCAACAATATTGACATTGTCAGGAAGAGCGCGGGCCTCGACTTTGCTCGTCTAAAGGATGTTTTCAACGTCTACAAATGTGTCATCCACGACAAGCTTACGGCCGAAGACGCCATCCGCGAAATCGACGAGATCCGCAGACGACCTGATAACTACTCCGAATGGTTTCGCATCTTTCTGTTCGGCGTGGCGTCTGTTGTCGTCGGCCCGTTCTCTTTTCAGAGCCGGCCAATTGATTTTGGCCCTATCTTCGTTTTGGGCTGTGTGATTGGCTTTATGCAGGTCAAAATTGTCCCTCGGTCGGAACACTTCAGCAACGTCTTCGAAGTCTTTGCATGCGTCTTCGCCGCTTTCCTCGCTCGAGCACTTGGATCGATCAAGTACCACGATGGACAGTTCGTCTTCTGCTTCTCCGCCATTGCGCAGAGCACAATCGCCATGATTCTGCCTGGTTTCATGATGTTGAACTCGGCACTCGAGCTGCAGAGTCGAAATCTCATCTCCGGGTCGGTGAGGATGGTGTATGTCATCGTTTATGTCTTGTTTCTTGCCTTCGGACTGCTCATCGGCACCACAATCTTTGGACTTATCAAGCACGACGCTGTGTCAACTGTTCAATGCGAGATTCCGTCTTGGTTCGAGGCGGACATGGACTGGAAGCTCATCCACACACGCTTCATCTGGGCTCCACTATTCGCTTGCTGTGTCGGTTTGATCTACCAAGCAAAGTGGAAGCAGCTGCCTGTGATGGCGCTCATTGCGACATGTGGTCATCAGGCAAATTTCTGGATTTCCACACAGCTCAGTTCCAACCCGCAGGTAGCCAACGCCATTGGTGCCTTCGTAATTGGTTGCATTTCCAATCTATACTCCAGATTGTTCCATGGAGTCGCAGCTACTGCTATGCTACCAGCAATTTACTGTCAAGTGCCTGGTGGCCTTGCTTCTTCCGGATCGTTGGTGGCGGGAATCATGTCCGCTAACCAGATTGCTGGCAATCGTACCGCAAATGCTCACGATAGTGCAAACAATACCGCCGACAATACCATCTTCGGCGTTGGCTATGCGATGGTCCAGGTGGCTATTGGAATCAGTGTTGGGTTGTATCTGAGCGCCTTGGTGGTTTACCCATACGGGAAGAGAAAGAGTGCTCTAGGCAGCTTTTGATTGTGGCAGAAGCTTTGCTTAGCACGCGCATGTACTATATCATGACATTATGAGCCCACTCAGGTTGTGAGGCGATTTTACCTTTGAAAATATTTGACCTAGCAAGCTAGTCGCAAACATCAGTGGCGGTCAAGCTGAAAGACAGGCCATTGCGGAGTGTCAACACGCTCGATAGGCACTGAGATGCCCGCAGTGTTCAACGCCGTCGCAATAGAGTTAGACTGGAGAAATGTGAGACCAGGTTTTACTTCTATATCACGTGGATATAGCAGAAGCTCTCTGACCATATAGCATTACCTATATAAGCGAGAGCTGTCGATATAGCTATTAGATAGGCATGCTGAAATCTATCTTATTTTCCTCCCCATGCATCCTGATTTTTCGGATAGGTGGAGAAAACAAGTCAGACTGTGCAGTGCTCTGAGAGAAATTGATCTAGCTTCCGTCCACATAAATCTTTTCGTTTCCTTTTCCCTCTGATGGCGAGTTCTTTGCACACTTGGACAAGCATCTCCTCGGCAAGTACAATTCTCCACAGTGTCATCTTCATTCGCCTGGAATGCAGAAGAAGTGGCCTCAGATCACTGCGCGCGTGATCGACTTGGTTTGCCCAGGTCCATCACGGCCGGCCGGAAATCAAGGCATACGACGACAGCGACCATGTGATGGAAAAGCGCGTCTCGAGACCACTTGCGGCGAGCAGTGATAAGTGGATGAAATTGCTGAGGAGCGGACAGGGCTTGCAAACATAGACTGCGAATAGTAGTTACGACTGAATCTTTCACACACAATGGAACTACAATTTTGTGGTTTCGCAACCTTTTTTCTTCATTCATATCTATCTTTTCTCGTCCTTCGAGCAGTTTTGTACAGGTCTATTCTTAACCCGCCGTAGCCCGTTCTATCTTGCTGGAAATTGATGTTGAGACAGCCTCACCAAACACTAGATGCCACTAGTTTCGGTCGGTTCAGGATGCCACGAGAACCATTTTTTGAAATTGATACCGGAACACCTTGCTTTTTCTGTTGTGTCGTAACGGTTCGTAGAAACGAAAGGGAGTCGATCATCGTTCGATCAGTTCTTGATTGAGGTGGTGAAGCGCTTGACCTTGCCGGGGGTCATAACGAAGTTTGAGGTTTCACCGGGGGTGCATTTCATGCCGGACATAGGAATGGCAGCGCTCCAAGCGCCGCTCGCGCAGCGTTGGAAGCTTGAGCCGTCGATGCAGTTCCAGTCACCCTCGTTTGTGCAGGGGCCGGAAAGTTGACCGGCTGAGCCGCTGCTTGCGGGAGCTGCTGGATCCGCAAGAGCTGCAGGAGCAGTCCCAGCTGGAGCCGTGCCGGATGGAGCAGCAGTATTGCCAGGCGCGATCTGCGCGGTAGAAGTGTTAGTATACATCGGAGCGGTCATGGTCTGAGGAACACTAACCGGAGTCGGTCCAAACGACTGTCCTGCTGTGGTGGTGACCGGAATGACCTGAGGTAGGCTAGCGGACGGAGAGCTGGAAGCCGAAGCTTGGGCCGAAGCTTGAGAATATTGACCACTGCCACCGGCGAAGCCTGAAACGGAGGGAGTTGGAGCGCTGGAAGCTGCGGGCGCTGATCCACTAGCAGCGGATGGAGAACCAGTGGGTTGTTGAGCAGCCGCTGTAGAACCATGCCCGAGGTCGCAAGACTGAGTCGCAAAAGGGCCTGAGCCGGCGGTCTGAACGTCAGCGCCGGGATTTGCAAAGACTAGATCGACCCCTTCAGGTACCTGGCAAACGGTCCCGTCGATATTGGCCACATACATGTCGGGAAAGCTGGATTGTCGCTTAGAGACCTTTGGAGTAGGAGCATATCGCTTCTTCTTGGAGCCAGTGACCGTCATAGGAGCACAGTTCATATACATTTCCCGATTCCCAATATGGTTAAACCAGGTCCAGGCCATAGTATAGTCACCAGGAGCGATGCCATTTGGGACGCTGAAAGAGAATGTCGAAGCGTCGGTTGATGCGGGATCTCCATTCAGGTTTCCAGTAGCATTTGAAGGGCAACCACCGATGATGGACTTGATTACCATCCATTTGGAGTCTTTGGTAGGTTGTAGATCGGTAGTAAGGGAGACTTGACAGGAACCACCACCATGAGTAGCGCCGCCAATGAAGCTGAGAGTCTGAGGTTCGCCGATGGCAACGACATTGCTAGCGCCTTCGGCATCATAGACACCAGCACGCTGCTTGCAGGGAAAGTCGGCCCCTTGGCCGTCAAGCGGGGAGTTGTTGAGAGTGGATTTGCCGTAAGGCACAGGGGTCTTCATCATCATGTGTGCATCCGCTGCTGCCATGAAGGCGAGAACAGCAAGAGCAGCTGATTTCGAGAAGATAGCCATTTTGTTGATAGTTGATTTGTGATAGTTGTAGATAACCAGATCGAACTGAACAGTAGTCAGTAAGTTTGTGGTCGAGTTTGGCAGATTTTGGAATTTGCAGGTAGGTACGGTTGTGTTTGTGATGTAAAGGATCTGGAGTTTGAAAGTTTCGAGGAGAGGTAGATGTTGTTAAATGCAGGAAAAATCGAACAAGGCAGTTGAAGTCGGTTCACTGCTTTGTTTGGTTCACCGAGGCAGTGAAAGAGGTATTGTCCGCCTTGAGACAATAGGTTTGTTGAGAACCAAGTGGTTCTTTCAGTGGTCATCCAGATCGTCGCGATCACAAGGCATCGAGAAGAGGCACGTGCGCGGTGAAAGACGTACCTTAAATCAAGACAAAGAATGGTTCGTCGGTCGACTTGGTCAGGCGACTTTGGTACAATGAAAATATCGCGGCAGTGTTAATGAGCGTGAAGTCGTCAAAGGAATGTGAGGACCAGCCTGCAATAGTTAGAGAGGGAAATGAACGAAATGACAGCAAGCTCTAGCAGAGAACATGTCAAGCGCAGGGCAAAGCGTCTTATATGCAGCATGCAGGTCGAAAGATCCCCCTGCTCGTCACCGAGGTGTCAAGCTACCCTGGATAACTATAGATGCGAGCAAGGGGGTATTTGAAACACTGGTATTCAATTGGTTGCTGTCAATTGTCGTCGACGTGTGTAGCCTGGCTGCATCGTTGCATGGTCCAGACTTGCAGATCTCAAATCTGGTTGAAGCTGTTTGAAGTATTCTTTTTTCTCTACCTGCTCAAGAGCTATCGAGACAGAGCTTGGTTGCTATGTTTGGTTCGACGAAGAGCTCGGATCTGAAAGCTTGGTTTTACGAGACTGCTGGTTCATAGCTTGGAAAAAGGGGATTGGTCAACGGTGGATAGTAGTGCCCGAAGGTATGGCAAAGCTTGGTCGGATAACGCAGGGGCAGGCACGCAGCTCGTTCTGCACTCCTGATGCAAGGCTGATAGTCACAGATCGCAAAGCTGAAAGAAGAGGTCAAGGGGAAAAGAGGAAAGAGCGGGCGCATAACTTCAGGGGGAACATGCGGTCACCTGCAACCAATCGTTAGCCGCGGTTCGAGCTCAGCTCTAAGAGCCAGAGATGGTTAGATTGCTGTCCGAGCTGCATAGCCGAAGCCTTGTCTTGTATGGTCAGGAATGCTTCCACCCAAGCTTCTGAAACAGACCTCGATGGCTCCTGTGCCCACTTCACCAGAGAACGGCCGGCCCCTTGGTGGGGGTCGGTGACCTTCAGACGCGTTCGGACGCTCAGGTCCAGGCACCAACGTGTGAAAAGGAATGGTGCAGCTCTGAGGCGCAGGTGCAGTCGCACAGAAGCCAACGAATTCAAACAATGGTCGCCGCTTCGACCTGGAATTTTGCATCTGGGAGGCGCAGTGGGAGGTCTGTATTGCAGCGGACTACTGCTACATTGGATGCATCCAAATAACGAGCTGCTTCTCATCGAGCTTGGTCGGCGGTATTGGCTTAGTTGAGAACTATATCCTTAGAAATTCGTCCTTGAGTTCTTGATCCAGGGCCAACCAACCCGCAGCTATCTGCAGTCCGCGAAGCCGTTCCTGCTCGATACGGTGCCAGTCCCACTCACCACTACTTGAGCCCGAGGTAGCTGCTTCCGTTTCAGTCGCGGTCGCCTTCTCCAACTTCTCAACGAGACCCTCAGTCGTTGAGCCCAGAGAGGACGGAATCGCAGCAACCAAACCCTCTTGTGGAGTGGGAGCGATAGAAGCCTCTTCCGACGAAGGGTCCACGGATTCAGGTCTTTCCGGCATCCATCCAGCAGTAATAAAACACCTCTCCGGAGGTACCGTGAACCTCCCCTTCTTGATCACATATTTGCTTAACGCACTGGCCAACAACGTCTCTTTGTTTCCCGGCCGAACAAAGAAACTCCCGATGACAACCCACTTCTTGTCCCACCCTAAAACTCGACTCCTCACCTCATACAGCTCATATGGTCTGATCTCTCGATGAAAACTGGTGTGTACACTTCCAAGCATCACGCTCAACCTCCCCCTGTGCCCCTCCCGTTCGAGGTTGATGTTCCCCTGGCGGAAACCAGGGACAAGTAACTTCGTGACCACCGCAGTACGCGATTCGTCCAGGTCGGCAAAGTATGTGCTGTTCGATTTATGGAGATTGTAATCTGTTTCTAGTATGGGCGATCGTAAAGATATAGTTTCCGATTGAAAGATCGGGTGTACGCTGCTGGAGCTGGATTGCGCTCGAGAACGATAGCCTTGGAGAGCGCGGTCAACTCGAGCGCGAGAATACCAGGTTCGGTACATGCGGTAGAAGAGTCGGAAATGCCATGCTAACGGGAGGGATTTGAGATTGAGCAAAGCGAAGAGGAGGGCGATCGTGCGCCATGATGCGAATGTGGATAAGGCAGGTAACGATGGCATCGTGATTGAGGGTGTGGGAGGACTTGCCTCGAGCGGCCGCCGAACCATGAACGCTCAAGGTTTCGAGCTTGGGCGTGGTGTTATAATAACATGGTGGCAGAATGTATACAGAGCAGCGTTGAAGAAAAACACGGAGAGAGTAAAATGTCCTTTCCACGTTGTTTACTACGATGAGGTACAGGTAAAGATGAGACGAATTCAAAAGAGCGAATGCGCCAGAACGATATACCGAATTTTAGCCGACGGCCCGCAAAATGCCCAAGTCGCAGACAGGATCCTCGTCAAGTGGGTCATTCTGTTGATTTATGTACACACTTCTTTTGAGGTGCTTGCATTTACCATGAAGAAATGGGTTCCGCCTTGTAATCATCACTAAAGCCATTTCAACGCCGGCTTCCGCTCCCGTTGAGCCCTAGTACGCCGTGGCTCCGGATGTGACATTCGTTGGTTGGTAGAGTTGGCACTCATGATCGAAAGGAAATCGAGGGATGTTTGTTGAAGATAAGCGAATTCGTGAGGAATGCAAGCGATCTGGTGTCTCGTGTGATAGTGAAAACTGTGGCTGCCACGCTGTGCAGTTCAAGATCCTCGGAGGTGCTTTTTGGAGTCGGAGCAGGTATTTGATTGCTGGTCATGCTCGCGGTGAGTTGACCTGATATGATGTTCTCACTTCTTCTTCCCCTTTTCCTCCTTCTCCTCTTTCCCCTCCTTCTCCTCCTGCTTTTTACCGCCGTTCTTGTGCTTCTTTTCGTGCTCCTTATGGTGCTCCTTCTCATACTCCTTATGCTTCTCTTCTCTGGCCTTCAGCCGCTGTTCTTCCTCCTCGACCATCTGCCTCCATGTTTCATCAGATCCGCTGCCGGATCCCTGGCTGGGCGAATCTTTTTCCACCTGTTTCTCAATCATACGCTTGTGTTCGGGATCCTTGGGGTCGATGTATCTGACTGTCTCGTATCTTCCTTCGCCCTTCCGCTGGTCTGAGATCTCGAATGCAGCTGTCGCAATCAGGACGCCGACCGTCAGAAATTGTGCGTAAACTCTTGCTTGAACAATTTTCTGTGCGCCAGTAAGATATTTGTTCCTGTTGACCAGGACCCACGCGGCAGCTATTGAGGCGACCCAGCTCCCGCCTACAATCTTGTACCGTTCTTTCTTTCCGAACTCTAGAGCTCGCTCTGTGAATGTCTTGCCAGCCTTTTCCTGAATAGCCTGCTCTTGTTGTCGTTTCCGGAACTCAACTTCTTTGGGATTCTGCATGGCTTCATATTCGCGGGAGTAATGATCGGCACCAATGATACCGGCGAATGTGCCGGACGAGGTAACGAGGAACGCTTTTAGAGCGGGGGTGAGGCTGCGAATGAAGTGGTAGCGTCGATGGGCGCCGATAACACCAACGAGGCCGACTGCCAGCCCGCTAAAGCCCCATATTGCACCGCCTTTGAGGGTTTGGTTGTAGTGTTCTTGTTCTTGTTCCTTGGTGAGAAGCTTCATGATTGTGGTTGTTCAACTGCGGTCTGAGGTCTAGAGGTTTGATCCAGTGGACCGATTGTCCTGTGCTCGAGCCAGAAATTTCTTGATATCGAGGAAGTATTGACTGGAGGGGGTGTTGATATATATCTGCAATCGCCTGCGCAAGGTCTCAATGAAGTTAGAAACCCTTCTGAAGCAGCGTCTCCAGCAAATCGGAAGGAGTTGGCCAATAATTTGTCGTGGCAGCTATTGCTCTCTGTTATATGAATAAGCTGCCGAGTGGGGAATTTCAGTCAGCGTGCGTTGCGTCAATTTTCTTTCCGGAAGCGGTCGACGTCGTAGTTGGCTGCAGCTCGAGCTATGCTTGAAATGAAACAGGAACCAGGTCTTTGACTCTTCGCCGAGGAAGGTCCTTGAAGGAGAAATACCGAGAGAGGAAAACTAAATCAATCACAACTATCAACCAGCGTGGGGAGCTCTACTAGCCATGACATCAGGTCAACGGCGTGTTTTCAGTGTTCCGGTGCGATATCCGTCGAGCCGTTTCACCCATGCTCAGCGTCCAATGAGGAGCACAGCACAACGTGGGTGATCTAGAACATCCCTTGACGGTCTTATTCAGGCTCTGCTCTGTACGAATCAATGTTCAAGGAATATTTCCTTAAGTGGTACTCGTTACTCGCGTGATAAATCAAGCAGACTCCTGGAACAGTCGCCAACAGCGAGGCAAGAGCGAGCATTAGGCGAGGCCACGGAGCTCGCCGGCAGGAAAAGGCAAGTCTCTCAACTCGGGGGCGACTGCGCTCTGTGGCATCTCCACGGGCGACGGGGCAGCGCCCGGAGAACCCTCGGAAGCACTTTAATTATCTTGTTACTGCTACCTCACCGTGGCCTGACAACTTCAACATGGCGATGCAACCAGACATATTATTCTAGAGGCTCCGTCTCAAATCTCGGAAGATACCGGTGTGATGGACACACAGTAGGATCGCATTTCACCTCGAAAGGAAAGTCGCAGCGACAGCACGAAGACGGGATCCTCTGACGACGTTTTTCTGTTTCATTCCGCGATGCTCGCAAGGTGATACACCCCCTATCCAGCTCACGAACATACCACAGATGACAGCGATCATTTTGAGCCTCAGGAGTTACGTAAGTCAAGCAGCGCGCCTCGAGAAGCCGACAACAAAACTCTCGACGAGACAAGCTGTTCATTAACTACAGTTCACCTTACTCTCATCGTCTACTCGAAATGTTCTCTGTTCCAACTGGTTCAGGACAACAGAGACGATATCAACAACTCACAAGCAGTCACTCATACTAGCCAAACTCACACCTGGTCGCGATGGGCCATCTCCAATCTCTCGTCAGCAATTGAAATCACGCCGGAGCGCTCATGACCTTTTCCAATCTTTCGTCCGTCACCATCATTCTATCCTCACCTCGGCCCGCCAAATGCACATCATAGACCCTCCTTCTGCGCAAAACCTCAACGCCTATGACCATAGCCTTCTCCTTGCTTTGCCGAGCCACACCTTTTGCATCCTTGCTGCGACCACCCACAGGCACCTTCGAAGGCGAATACCACACCCACTCTCCCGGGCAAAAACGCACTTCAACCAACCTCGTTCCTGAGACGAGTCTCGCTTCCCCAACACCATTCTTCGGTACGATATGATAGAGGTATTGTCCCCTAGCCAGGTCGGCAGTGTTTGCAAAGAGGTTACCACCATCGGACTTGAGATTTTGACCACATGGCATTTTGATCAATCGTTCACGGACGATGAATACCCCTGACGAGTCATATTGATACAGTGTGAGACTATCGCCCACTCCCTGAAAGAAGGGTTTGGCCCAGGAAAGTGGCTGAGCTGCAAAAGCTGTCGGGCCGGAGTTCATGCCGTCAAATCCAGTACCTATAGTGCTGCTGGCGAGGATGTTGTTACCTGTGATGCCGTCGATGAGGAAGACCTCCGCTCCGACTCGGAATTGGGGAGTCGGAAGGGCTGTTCCTGGCTGTGCCGCGAGAGAGGCTTGCCGGGTTGACGAAATCGAGGTAGGTGGTGGAAGAGTTGGCCCTGGTGGAGCTGACCGAATCGAGGTAGGTCGAGGAAAAGAGATGGGTCGCTGCAGCGATATCATCTCCAATTGTTGGTGGTGTTTCCCAGCAGGATTTGCGCAATGTTCTAACATGTTGGTAAAGGTCTTACATTTCCGAACTTATCGAGTCCAGGTCACAAAGAGATAGAACCTCTGAAGCTTTACAGACTAGAAAAGGTGAGAACAGGTACCGATGGTGAGAGGAGGCAGAAGAAGTACTTTTCGAACACTGACCAGAGCTGCCTACTGCCACTATAGTCGCCTCGAGGTGAAGAGGGAATAGTGAAGAGTCTGGCAGCTTCGAGGCAGTAAGGCCCTTCACGCACCCGAGAGTCCCACATGCCCATACTGCGATGCTCTCAGTCTGTGAAGGGTGAAAGAAAGCAATGACAAGGTGCGGTGAGGATAGTCAAGAGACTGGCTAAATCATGATCAAAATCCTACGGGTCGGGAACATTGTTTCGTCGAGGCGAGGAGCTCTATGTGTCTCTCCAAGGCACTACTGTCCTCCGCGCCCAGACTCCTGCCACTCCTTCACCCGAAACAACCAATCCTTTACCAGCGCCGCAAAGAGCCCACGCTCCGCGCTATCAACCGGCAAACCATGCGTACTGCGATCCAAAACCACATGCGTCGCTCTCGGATACAGATGCAATATGGCAAGCGCATCTCGATACCCGACGCTCGTATCCTGCCGACCCGTCACGATCAGCGTGGGCGCGTGGAACTTGCGGTCGAGGTCGTCAGACAGTCTGTACCGCTGCTTGTCGTTGCGGATGAGAGCGAGTCTTTCTTTGTCGCTTTGGTCGATCGCCGCGAGTAGTGTCGGATATGATGCCCTCAGGGCTTCTAGGTAGGCTGGCGTTTGGATGATAATATCACCTAGGAGTGCCTTCTCCTCTTCCAGCATGCTCGCGAGGAGCGCTTCGTTCCGAACAAGTGGCTCGAAGGCGTCGATATCGCGCATCTCACTGTCCATCACGACCGCCGGTACTCTCAACAAAAGCCCTTCAACCTGCCCTGAATATCTCAGGGCAACAGCTCTGGCGAGAGCCCCTCCACATGATGAGCCAACGAGCAAGAACTTCTCCGAGCCGAGTCGCGCGTCGATGAACTCCACCAGGCGTGAGAGGATATCGTCCAAGTTTTGAATTTGGCCTGCTGGTGTTGATCCGTGGCCTGGGAGGTCAACGTAGATGCGCCGGAAGCCTGGTATGGTTGAGAGTATAGGTTCTAGATCGAATGCTTCAAATTGGCCGTTGAGCTCCCATCCGTGGATGGCTAGGACGGGCGTGCCGTCGCCGACCTCAAACGATGATAGTAAAGGGGAGGTCATGTTCTTGTCACTGATCAAAGAGATTTGACTGGCGTACAACGTCAGGCGTCCGAGGAGGAACATTGATTGAAGTACTACTTGACCGGAGATAAGCGGCCCGCCTGTTAGAAATGCAAGGTCACATCGCAGCTCCTTTTGGTGGCTTACGATTCGATAGGGCGTAATTCGTAGTTCGACCTTTGCCCGTGAATCACCAGCGGTCTAGTCCCTTATGACTCTACCTAGTGTACACTTTCCTCCAGACCCTGAGGTAACTGAGGCTCGGTGCTGCAACGTTTTCTGAGCCTTCCAGCGTCTAAATGAAGACGAAATGCTGTTTTCGACCACGGTGGATGAAGATGCCTCCCACACCCAGTAACCAAATTCCACTCACATTCCAATCGACCAACGTGCACAATTCATCATGGCGCCCGAGCTGCACGTCTAGCTGATCGTGACAGTGACTTCCCAACTCCTGCATTGTTGTTAGTCCACAAGAATTGTATCAGGACAGCCAGAAGATGGAGATTCTGGGCAACCTGAGACACGTTTCGGGGTGTACTCACCCTATGTTGGGCCAGTGTGACGATCAACGAGTCTCGATCTCGGTGCAATGACGTATTGAGTTGCGGTATGATTGATCCTGGCTCTGTTGCTCTCTCTATCTCCAGGCGCTCTATTCACCTTTGCCTTCGGAATGGCAACCGGTCGCTCCGCCGTAGTTTCTCGGATCTTGTTGGGGTCATATTGTGCTGTCGCAACGAACTTCTTGGTGTGATCATCGGTCTTGCCCAGGATGGGTCTTGACCATTCTTCCATGAGTTTCGTGGCTTGTCGTTTGATGGCTGGCTCGGGCCTCTTGGACTTTCGGTAAAAGAGGATGACTTTGCCGATACCAGACGAGATCAGGGCGTCTTTGTTCATGGGCAGCTTGGCCAATGCTGCGAACAGCTCTCGTTGGATGTTGTACGCCGGAAGACTGCCATCTGACAAAGGCTCCAAGAAAAAACGGACCGCTTCCAGGAGGTTCATTTCGGGGTCGAGAATGGATTGAACAAATGTGTTGCGGTTCAGTAAGCTCACGACCTCAGGCAGCATCTTGAGCTTTTGTGCCGCAGGCTGACCTTGTCGAACGAGTTCTCCGTCGGTTTCGGCTGCTGCAATCATTCGGTTCCGTAGGTCTTCAATTTCTGCATCTGCTGCTTGCTCCAAATCCTGTAAGGTGTTAGCCCTAGCCTTTACTAATGGGTCATGTCAAGCTCACGATGCCGTCAGCCTTTCTCGCGCGCTTTGATTGTGTTCGCTTGAGAGCAGCATCCATAGCTCTGTCCAGTGCTCGTTTCCGCCTCTCCTCAGGAGTGAGGTCATCTTCGTTGATCTCAACACGTTGTCGTGGCTCGCCTGGGGCCTTTGACTTCCGCGACCTCTTGCCATCGCCAGCATCAGCACCGGACAGAGCCTCACTATCTGCTCTTCGACTAGGCCGCTTGCGTTCCTTGTCCTTTCTCTTCTTCTTTGCCGCTGGGTCATCGCCTTCCGCTCGCTTTCGCTTGTTGACTTTGATGGATTTTAGCGCGTCGAAGTCAGGTGCAACTTCGACGGCAGTGGGATCGAAGTCCGCGAACTGGGCTTCATCGACTTCAGAGAGGAGGGATTCATCGTCGGAGTCGGCCGCTGGATCGTCAGCTGGGACGTCGGGACGGTTATTTGGGTCGCGGTCGAGTTCAGGGTCGTCAAATTGCTCATTCAGGTCATCGAGCTCATCTTCGCGTTCGTCAGGTCGGTCGAGGCCCTCTGCATCTAGTGGGGGCCCTTCCTCGGGATATCCATCGGCGTCCATGATGGCGTTTCTTGTGGAAACAAATTCTTCGCCAGGGTTCTTGAGGTGTAGATTACAGAGGGAGAGGCAACTGAGGGCGAAGTGCAATCTTCGGATGACGAGAAATGGAAAGGAATGTGAAAGCAAGGGCAGTCACAATTTTGGCAAGTGAACATTGGAGTGAAGTCGGAGTCGCAAAAGGCCAAAGCGTCAGTTCATCGCAGTCACGTGCGCACCGCTGCTAGTTACTCCCCTACTTATTAAAGTCAAAGTCACTCTACGGATGAAGCTTTTCATCTTTTCATACCAGCAAATCTACCCTTAACACAGCATTAACTAAAACAGCTACAGCTGGGAATTCCGCAGGTGTCCCTAAATGCGAGCTATATTGAAATGCGTTGACTGAAGCCATATCTTTCACTTCCGGGAAATGCGGTGATTGTATGGGAAGCAGCTGTCTTCTCGAACATATCCATGGCCACCCCCAATACCTATTCGAGGGACTGTGCAGCTGGATCTTGTCGCCAGGTTGACACACGACTTATAACAGCACGCTCTGTTTCACGGTCCAAAGACCCATTCAATTCTATATTCCTCAAAGGACAAGCAGCCCAAGACCAGCGCAGACCAAGAGATGCGCGGTACCTACGTGCATTCGCAAAGCATCGCCAATCTGGAACAAGCCAAGGATGTCTTCAAGTAAGCCTTCCAGCTCACGGACAGGCCGTGTGTTCCTGCCTTGAGATGCTGGTTTCGCATCACAGACCCGATTAGTCACATGATCGAAGGTAGTGTTGAGACAAATGTCACACCTCTTCTGGGGAAAGCCATTCCTGACAAAGCAACTGAATTTTACGTAACGTTCCTGTGCGCCCTGGCAATGTAAACCTAAGAATCTGAAAAGTGTGACTGTCAAGATATGTTTCTTTCAATTTCCCTTGACGAGGCAGCGGCAAAGTTGGGTCGTGGCATGTACGGGGTTTTGGTTAGCAGATCGCGGTCAGGTCATATTCGATGATCATGATGGTGCTTGTTGGTCACAAAGTTCATGGTCCGCCTTGCGTTGTTTGGAGAATCGAACTGATATGAAACTCGGCGTCTAGACCGCCGAATAATGTTTCTCTCTAGTCGTGGGATCCTTCGAATTATTTCGCCAAGTTTCGTAGACTTTTTCGACCGCATCGTAGCCGTAGCAGAATTGTTGCGTCATAGGATCGCTCCACTGGTTGGGGCTCTCGACGAAGTGCACTCCTTCCACTTCCGGTCTCATTGCAGCATCGCGAGCTTCCTGCAATGGACCATCTGGATAGTGTAGAGTAAATCCATGCAGATCGCTCGCTTCCTGTACGGCTCTAGTTCGTGGAATTCGAAGCTGTTCGTAGAGGTCCAGGGCATTTCGGAGCGTGTCTCGTCGAGGGAAGATCTTGAGACATTCCGCCAGAGTGGCGGCGTCCTCAACTGCCATAGCAGCGCCTGGTACAGATTGTTAGACCCAATCATAGCGCAGTGGATTGGCAAACCTACCCAGAGCCATGTTCGGAAGCATTGCGTGCGCGGCGTCACCAAGCAGCACTACCCTGGCAGACTTAGATGACCATTCGGTCGGGATATCTATTTGTTGTATGGGCCATTTTTGCGTGCTGGTCACCATGTCCAACAGCTTTGTCAGTCTGGCTCGAATCAGTAAAGTATGTTACTGGTAAATGCAAAAGGGGTGCTCCTACGTTGGATCCCAACCGCTGTAAACGGCTTTCATCTCGGTAAGCGCATTCGACCGATCCCATGTCTCTGGTTCATTCGCTTCGGGGTGAGTAAGGACCATATTGAAAAGTTCACCTTTCGAAATACTGTAGGTCATGGCATGAGCATTGTGTCCAACCCTGTTGACCTTTAGTTCTCTTTCTGGGCTGAACAGCTGTACGACTCACCAGAGGTTGAGACTGCCACTTTCGGCAACCCATGAGGTTTCTGGATCTGCTAGAATGTCCTCGACGGCGATAGCGGCTCGGTAGGCGGCTAAGCCACAGCCGATGAGTCTTTTGTCCCGGTCACCAAGGAGACTTTGCCTGGCAGGCGAGCGTATGCCTATGACCACTGCGTGAGAACCTATTCCGGCTTGTAACGAATACCCTTACCATCCGCGGCAACGATGAGATCAGTGTGGATTGTCGCACCATCCTTGCGTGTCAGCGATCCTGCATCAAGATCATACTTGACGACTCTCCAGTTCAACTGGATCGAAACTCCCAATTCCAGTGCGCGGTCATGTAGAACCTCGTGTAGATGAGCTCGGTGAATGACATAGTAAGGTGCACCGTACCATTCCGAGAAGACAGGATTAAACCGCGTATCGCCAATGATCTTGCCGTCCTGCCAACGTCTCCAGTAGGTCCCTTCAGGTTTAACAGCTTTCCGGCTCAAAGTTTCTTCAAGACCCCAGGAGTGCAAAATCCGACTTGAATTGGGAGGGACTTGGATTCCAGCGCCGATCTTGCCTGGGAGGTGAGTAAGTTGGATCCAACATCACGACAGGATGTATTTACCTCGCCCAAGGCAGAGGCAGCCTCGTAGACAGTCACACTAAATCCGGCTCTCTTGAGAGCTATGGCGGCAGAAAGCCCGCCTACACCAGCTCCTACAACGGCGATGTCGAGATCTCTTCGTATTGGGCTGCCTTCATCTGAAGTATGGCCTTTGCTTTGTTTGTACAGCCTTTTCAAGTAGTTGTGGGAACCAGCCGGGTAGGTGGGAAACTAATCGAGGATCAGCTCGTCGAAGAGGGAGGTCTCCAAGATCAGCGCTTGAACACACATGTATGTTCTGCTGCATGGTCAATGTCACAGATCAAGGGTGAACAGGAGCTTGGTATCTATTCGTTCTTTAAGAGCTTACGTATGCCTTGAGGATTGAGGATAGCAGGCCGACTGAGACGGATACTGGATCTCTCCCTCTGAGAGAGTCGATGAAGTGAGAATGATAAGCCCCAGGTAGAAACATCAGGCCGACCACGAAAGAGCTCCAGGCTCGGGTGCACCAGGCTGCCTCCAAGGTTTAATAAATTCTTAGGCGGAGTACAATGTTCGGAGGCCAGCCGAGCTTTCGACTCTTCGCCACGGTCGCGACACAATCACGATTGGCCAGTCAGGCCGATGCAAAACGTGAGAAATATGCCAAGATAAATATCACTGCTACTTCGACAAAGCCAGCTTGCAGCAGAAAGCATATCAAAGATTCCCCCGGATATCTTGGAGAAGCCTCATGCAGCACTTGTGTTCTTCTGTCGGTCCGCGTGATGATCTCTCAGCGCCCTGGAAAGCGTCAAGACCTCATTGGAGGTCATCGAAGTCCAAGAGTAGGTCCCGGAAGCTGATCCTCCGGGCTTAGCGGCCTCAAAATCCCGTAGGAGTAGGTAACCGCAGGGACGCTTATGGGAGCTTCTCAGGGCTCCTCCGAGCGCATCTCGGAAGCAAACCTCTCCACTTCGAGGATTTCCACACGAGAGTGTGGTAGAGGGGAGCGGGAAGCCTGCCGATCTCCAACGGAGTCAGCGATCGTGGCGACATGCTTCTCCCAAGGTCATCGTGATGAGTCCGATCAGCTTACCAGCGAAATACCCGGCAGCTCACAAAGCATAGAGTTTACGATTGAGAGTCTCGAGCGTTGCACTACGGGGAGCGTGAAGTTTCTAGTACTTCTCAGCATATGATATATCGACCACCATGAGCACCACTACGAGCCTTACCGAAACCAAGAGCAAGCACCAGCAACTCCTGGACAAGCTTCCCGAACACAATGTCGACTCATTGTGGACTTCCATGCATGCCATGGTCACGACTAAGCCATCTCCGAAAGCCGATGTAGCATTGTGGAAATACAAGGAGCTGCGTCCGCTGCTTCTCGAAGCTGGCAATGCTGTTAGTGCTGAGGAAGCCGAACGACGAGTTCTGATGCTCACCAATCCTGCTCTGAGTGAGTATCTGCTCGTTCGTATCCTCCTTGCAACGAGGAGAGTGCAACGCTCGGGGTGTCTCTCACTATTAGGGGTACCTGATAGAACTGCCTGAAGACTAATCATGTGAGCTCAGAACCTCCTTTCACAACCGATACAGTCTACGCAGGACTTCAATTGATCAATAAGGGAGAGATAGCGCCAGCCCACCGACACCGGTCCTTCGCATTACGATTCATCATCGAGGGAAGCCGTGGCTTCACTGCTGTAGAAGGGGAGAAGATATACATGAGTGAGGGCGATGTAATCCTGACTCCCAAATGGAAATGGCATGATCACGGTCATGAAGGAGATGGCCCTATGATCTGGCTGGACGGGCTTGATTTGCCTCTGTATCACTGCCTTCCTACCCACTTCGCAGAGCCTTACTCCAGCAACCGTTATCCACGCAGGTCAGTCCTCATAGAATCCAGCGGGCAATCAAAGCCACATTGCTAACCATCTCATGGCACAGTCCGGTAAAGGATAGCCCGCTTTGCTTTCCGTGGAAAGACATGAAGATGAGCCTCGACGACACCACCGAAGACTGGTCAATGCAGACTTACCACCACGCCGACCAAGAATATGTCTCCGGAACTTTGGGTGCCCACGCCGAGCGAGTCAAAGCCGGCATCCAATCTCCGCCTCGTCGCGACACCTGCGCATACATTTACCACGTCCAGTCCGGCTCAGGCAAGAGTGAAATCACAAAGGCAAACGGAGAGGTCAAGACCGTTGTGTGGGAGAAAAGCGACACTTTTGCCGTCCCGGCGTGGAGCCTCATCGTCCATACCGCCGATGAGATCTCCGATGCATACTTTTTCGTCCTCTCGGACCGGCCATTGTTGGAAAATCTGCAGATGTATGCGAAGGATCAGACCTTGTGAATTTTATGGTGAGGAAAATCAGAGTGTTTCAGCGAGGAAAACTGCTCCAATCTCTACACTCATCCTATGCTAAATCAAACCCGCATCTTTCAGCCAAAATCTTCACATATCCTATAAGGCGCAATGACATTTGGACAATGCAGGTTTTCATCTTCCAGTAGTAGCGCAAACTCGATTCGACAACCCGAACAGCTCTATGCTTTGCTCGCAGCACCGCTCAATTCTTCGACATGTACACTCGCCGTGATAGCTTTCTCTCCACCCAAACTCTCATTCGTCTTGGCAGCCACGTCCTCGCCATCAAAGATTTTGGTAACCTCTTCGAGTGGTAGGTACTTCGTCTCAACATAAAAGAAGTACACAATCACGACCTCAAATCCCAGGAACGTGCAGTAAAAGATATAGTACTTCCAATGGAGAGCGTTCAATGCGACTGGATTGACGTACTGATTGAAGAACAGAGCGCCGTACAGTGCATATTCCATGATGGTGAAGCCCTTTGCACGGAGCGAGTAAGGCAGGATTTCGGTTGTGTATGATGCAACTAATCCGGACCTGAGGAGATGTGTCAGCATGGTACAAGGATTGAAATGGGGCAACGTACTTGAAATTGTAGAAAAGGGTGTAAATGAAAATGAACGCCAGATTTCCCTTGCCGTAGGCGAGTATTTTGGTGGCAGTGTAACGCTCAGCTAGGATGGCCCAGATAACCCAAGATACGAGAGTGCCCACGGTTGAAATCATATAAATTGGTCGACGACCCCATTTATCGACAAAGAAGGAGAAGAATAGATTGGTGACCAAGCTGAAAGTGGTGATGCCGCCATTGATGAGAAGCTGTTGGTTGGGATCAGTGATGCCGATACTGTCGAGGATCAGGTTGAGATAGTAGCTGATCAAACCATTTCCACTCCACTGCGAGAATAGACCGACAGAGATCAGAATCACAAGCCTGTGGCGATTTCCTTTCGTTTTCAAGAAGTCCAAGAAAGATGACGATTTCTTCTGCTGCTTCTCCAGTGCCAGAGCTGTGGAAATCTCAGCATACTCGAGCTGAACGACTTCATCATGCTCCTTGCCATCGGCGTGGTATTTGGCCAAGACGTGCATAGCCTTTTCAGATTTGTCCTTGCTTATGTAGTAGCGAGGGGACTCTGGCATTCCCCAGACAACTCCCAACATCCAGATAGTGAACACGCCTTGGATCAAGCTGGGGGCACGCCATGCCCAATTGCTCGGGATCTTGAGAGTTCCATAGGTGACCCATGCGGCGATGAAAGCTCCAGACTGGTAGTTCGCTGCTTGGATGGTGACCAACAACGCCCTGTCTTGCGCCGGAGCAATCTCAGCAATGAGGAGCGGAGCAGAACAATTGACAACAATGTCGCCAAAGCCAAGGATAAACCTTGCACCAACAAACATGCCGAAGTTCTGTGAAGCAGTCTGAAGTGCAACGCCAACAAGCATGATGCATGAGCCGATGACCAAAGTTGTCTTTCTGCCAAAATGATCGAGCATGTATGGGATGAATAGGAGTCCAGCCAATGCACCAGCGCTCATTACACAATTGAACAGGCCCAAGATCGAGCCTCGCGGGTGATGGAAATAATCTTGCCACAAGGGAAGAGACTGCAAACCATTCATCATCGAGTTGTCCTGAGAATCTTCGTCAGCCCAAACCAATGCCGGCAGAATGATAAAGAAGGGAATGCTAGAGTAGTCCTGCGCTAGGGAGGGGCACTCACATAGCCGTTGGCCGTGTTTGTGCAAATCAAAGCAAGGATGTAAAAGTAGAGCCATCTCATGGATGAGGACTTCCACCATTTGACCCGAGGAAAGACTCTCCCAGCAAGGACAAAGTGGCCCTTGGGAGGAACGAAAAGCTGAGGACTACGCGCCATTCTTCTTCAACAGTGGTTCCTCGATGCCCAAGACGTGTGAGGAGAGACAAGAGAGGTTAAAGGCCAGAAGACCTCCAAAGCGGAGGGCATTGAGGTCTAGATACGCAGCATTGGCAACTGCTATTGCCGAGAAACTGGCTGAATTGACTTACAGGTTTTGTCCTTGACAGAGCTCGAACAGGTACTGAGTGCGGTATTCACCTTAGTATGGCATCGGTGGATTGCCTGCACCTCGTAGGAAGCACTGGGGCAACGATAGTGGTCGCCCCGTTGGTGATCCGGCGCTTTGGACTGGGACATATTGTACGGACTTGTCACTTTACCTTGCAATTATTAGCCGGAGACAGGACGGGAGCAAGGCCATGTTGGAGGTGCGACTTCTGTATCATGACTGCGCCTGTGGTCTTGAGGAAAGACCAAATGAAAAACGAGGAAGATGAAGGCCGAAAAGCTTGAGCAAACAAGCTTGCCCACCAATCCACCGGGGTCTAGCTGCTTTGGTCAAGCCTGAGCTCGGCAATCCGGAAACTCCCCGTGGGGAGCAGACTGGCTTTGCGTCTTGGACAAGAGGACGAACAAGCCGCTCAGTCGTACGCTGCACCGGTAACTGCTTCCGCAGAGCCACAGCAGCATTCAGGCTGATTTCACATGGCAGCTTCGTTGCAGTTGACGCATTAACTGCATGACAGGAGAAGACCAGGAACAGTCACCCCGCGATCGTGCCTGTCTCACAGTATGTCGGCGATTTCATTACCCGTCGACTTCTAGGACTGCACTCGCAGTAGCTGGAACGTTGTCAACGGTAAGCGCAGCTTCGAGGCAGGTACGCATGCAGGATATTGTTACTTCTTCCCCTCGTGATCACTCCAGAGCACAGCGAAATGACGGCGATAAATACAATGATTCCCGGCTTCGCCAGATCCCTTTGTCGTCCTTGTTGATGATACCTACTATATGGCGAACTCCAGTTTTTATGTCTTCCCAGGTCTACCAATTTACACATCAAAAGATCTGGTAACATGGCGCCACATTAGTAAGGTTCCTCCGACCGCCTAGTCAAAGTCAACGTCGTGGAATCAGAATGGCTAACGTCCGTGCTCTTGGCAAACGCCTTCAACCGCCGCGAAAAGCTCAAATTCAGAGGCACTATCACCAAGCACAGTCCCCCGGGTGAAAGGGACGAGGTCTCTCCGGCACAGGCGGCCTTTATGCCCCAACCATACGCTATCATGACGGAACATACTAGGTCATCTGTACAAATGTCGTCCAGAATGAAACAACAACAAGAGTGCCCATATCCTTCGTTGGGAAACGACAGAGGTTGCTTGTAGGCCGATCGTTCGTGGTCATATAAGCCCAGACTCGTAATGAAGCAACTGCTACTACGGTCCCGCCATCTACAAAGACGACTTCCGTTACGCACGGATCTATCAAGACTCGCAGACTAGCGACCTTGTCCTTGAGGTCGTCAACAAAGCGAAAGACATCGAGAACCGGAGTCGAAAGGAGTGCCGCAAGGGCGAAGATATCGAATTGCAACTGGAGTACAAAGAAGATTCGTATACCTTCTCCTTCGGTATTGCCGGCGAGACGACCAAGTTCGACACTTTTGATACGCTTGATTTGGTGGGCCCGGATTTCACTGGCCCGATCATTGGAGTCTTTTCCACGTGCTCCGAAGAAGAATCAAGTCTTATCTTTCCTGACCTGAAGGTGGCATGATTCTGGTCAAAATGCCGGAATTTGCATGCCTTGTTCGGCCGAAATCACTTCACTGATTATTCATGAATGCTGAATATAGAATGCGGTCCAGTTCCAGCTTATCGGCCAGCAATCCACCATCACTCCCTTCAAGCACAAACGCCACCCGAACAGATGGTTCCTGATGGCTCTGCTCGATCGTGATGGCGGCGAGGCTGATCGACCAATGGCGCAAGATGCTCGCGTGTCCGCCTGCCCAGGCTCACGGGCTAGGAACTTCCCGAGTTTCCTCCTGAGCTTGCAGACAGCACGCGTCTCATGTTTCCATGCGGTATTTTTTGGCGTCGCTGCGCGTTTCCTCCTCCAAATATTGCCTATAGCCTCGAAGAGGTTCAACGCCATCTGCACTTCTACCACATGGAAGATCATGACGGCGCAGGAACCATCTGGCGGCTGCATATTATCGATAGGCGGTCCAACGACCGCCCCTAAATCGACGCCTCATCTCAACGTTCGATCAACTAAAACACCAGGCCTAACCCGTTGCAATCTCGGGCCGCCGATTAGACCCAACCGAGTCCGATCCAGCCAATCGTTATACCGATCAGGCCTGTGGCCAAGACGCTATTCAGGGGCTCATTTCTTGCTTCAGGCCCCCAATATCTGGTGCCAGTTGTGTTCACAATTCGAACTGCCTCTCACGGCGGGCTTTTGACCCGCGTCCAATATGCTCGTGCGACGAGACGCGATTGTGCGCCGGCCTTAAAGCTTAGCCGTATCTTCAGTGTTCGGCCCCGACTGATGGTAGCCTATCGACCCCTGCCAATGGCAGGTGGCGATCGAGACCACTCTTCGAGATGGTATCGAGTCCTGCATTTACACCCTGGAACGGTGAGTGCAAGAGAGGTGCCGCACATGTGAAGTCAGTTCGAACTTCTCGGAGTCACGTTTCGAACTTCACTCTTTTGTCCGTGTTGCTCAATTGTTCTTTTGATGTGGAGATCTTGGTTGTACAGACTGCCTGTCAGTGTCGAACACCTTCGCTTGGTTTGAACGACCTTTTTGGTCGACAAGATACTTGTCCCTGTAACTTCAGTCCCTGAGAAAATCGCAAAACATGTCGAACCACAGTACGACTTCGCACATTCATTCTCCTGCTGGGCGAGAATCCATGACGACGGCCACAACAGAGAAGTATCCGGCATCCTCGACATCAGGATACCAGAGCTACCCCGAGGTTGCTCCCCACCAAACGGACCAACCTGGTCTTCAAACATATCATCCACAGACGCCTCACAGTGGCTATGCGCAGCCACAGTATCAATATCAGAATGGATATCCGCAGGAAGCAGCACAGCCAATACCGCCCACGCATAAACGAAATCCTTGGGGCATGTCGCCGCTCGCATTCGGTCTGTTAGTAGCAACCATCACGGCCGTGATTGTAGGAGGAGCAGTTGGCGGCGGCGTCGCAGGGGCAATGTCAGGCAAAGACAACGATAAATCCTCCAGGTAAGTGAACACAACCGGAACCCACACGAGCGACGACTAACAAACATATCAGTAACAACACCTCTCCCTCAACAGTAACAGTAACATCAACCGCCACACCCACCACCAACACCGACTCATTCGGTACCGCCTCCGCCCTCCCCCAACCCTCCTCCCTAAAAGACTATGCACCCGCCGAACCTCTCTACGTGGACACGCTGGTGAACCCCGGGTGCAGCGACAGCCGCATCGACGTACAATACGACGAGTCCTTTGATCTATATTGTGGCATGGACATGCAAAACAACATTGCAGACGACACGCATCCAGACCTGATGGTCGCCGACGTCGTGGCAATCTTCGCATACACCGTCACAGACTGCTTGTACGCATGCGCGAACGCGATCCACTTTGAAGAGCTGTGGGATAAGGGATTCGCGGGATGTAAAGGTGTTACTTGGAACTATGAGATGGCGGCGAACAATGCGAGCAACTTTGCCAACTGCTGGTTGAAAAATGGAACGAGCTCCGGCTTTCAGTGTAATACGTGTATCAGTGGTAAGCTGGTGACATGAGTTATTCGTGGGGGGAGGGAAATGGATTCGTGTTCGGAACGTGTTCGAGTGTTAGCGTTTTCACAGGCCTTTGGCGTCAATATGGAGGCGGCTGCAAGTCAGTCTCATAGATCTTTCCTTGAATCCCACGAAGCAGCTTATACGCTCGAGAGTGTTGTGACATTTGAGACGGTAGTGCCAAGACGACATAATCCTCTATCATCGTTCTGGGAGTCCCAAGGAGCAGCCGGCTTATCTACCCCAGCAATGAGCATTCTTTCCAGTCAGGAACATAACTTTTATGGGCCCGAGTCATCGCCAAATTGCGCCACTATACAGACGACAGTAAGTAAGAGGCTCAAGTAACATATCTAAAAGGCCTCGTTGTGGCCTGCATCTCCTCGTCACCCGAGGTCCTCAACTCTTGCACCCTAGTAGCAACGGGATCCTCCTCCTTGGATGACGAGGAGCCCAGCTCTTGCACCGTACTGACGACGAGTTCCTCCTCTTTGTCCAGCTTCTTGTTTGCGCGTCGGAGCTTCTCACGCATGAATATCGCGAGCAGAATTGCTGCGAGTGCGCATGCTGTATTCAGAGACATGGACTGTATGTATCGAGGGGACCAGCGGTTGGGGTAGAGCTCCGCGGTGATGATCTGTAATCGGTTGTCAGTATCGTCATCATGAAGGCAAGGACGTGTCATGCACACGTAGGGGGACAATCAGTGACTCACCTGCGAGATAGTCCCACAAGCATTGATGATGGCAATGGCCGTAGCTCGCATCTCCTTGGGCTGTTGGATGGTTTTCTGCGCCCATGCGAGAACGATCGGATTCGCGGCATGGGCACCAGTCAACATGAGAAATGTTGAGAAGTACCGAATCCAAATGCCCTTGCGATCTGTTGATTGCTCGAACAAGAAGACGAGAAAGCCGACCATCGCAAAGGAAACCGTGCCGATGATATGGAACGAGCAATTCCGAAGTCGATCTGCAGATAAAGCCGTTGAGATAGCGGTGAAGACTGCAAGCAAGTAGGGAGGGGCTGTCATCCACAGGGTTGTCTTCCGGGAGAAACCCAGAGTCTTGACCACCGAGGGGAAGAAGTTGTGAAGTGAGGCGCCGATTGCTAGAAGGAAGTACATTCCTGCAAAAGTCCAGACTCTCCAGCTCTTCAGCGCCATCTTGAGCCCAACGATGCCGCTTACGCTATTTTCGGATGCACCACGGTCGGCAATGAGCCTGAGCTGGGCAACCGCTCGTTCCTCCTCGTGCAGCCATCTGGTATTGTGGGGATAGTCTGGTAGGACGAGGAATGCAACGAGGGCCACGAAGACCGTGAAGGAGCCTCCCACAATAAAGAGCCATCTCCAGCCCTCGAGGTTGAAGAGACCGTCGATGGAGTCAGCGATCCCAAATGCAACGACTCCCGAGAAGGCGTTGGCGGTCATAGGTGCAGAGAGTAGTATGGCACTCCGCAGCCCTAATTCCGTCCGTGTGTACCAAGAAGATATCAAGAACAGGCAGCCAACGCAGAATGGTGCTTCGAGAAGCCCCAGGATGAAGCGCACGGCGTAAAGTTGTCCTGGTGTCTTGACAAAAGCAGTCGACACACACACGCAACCCCACAGGACCATCGTGGTGGGCAAGTAAATCGATGGACGGTGCTTTACCAGAAAGATGTTGGATGGCACTTGTGCGCAGACGTATGCAATGAAGAGCACCATCATGGCAACGCCATATTCATTCGAGTTCATGCCCAGGTCGACGCGGAGCCCCATAAGCTTCGCCGAGGCGAGACAGCTCTACTATCGTGTTAGCTTTCGCCATAGTCAGAGTCAGGAACGAGACCTTGATAGCACATACGCGATCGAAATAGTTGCAAGCGAACATGACCCATGCCATTGCCATAAGGCAACAGTCCAAAAGCCGCTTGACAATCTTGGTGCCAACGGCGAGCTCTTCGTTGCTGAAGCCTTCGAGCTGACTTCGGAGCTCCTCACTGACCCTGTCTGGGTCATTGAGAACCGCGAGCAGTCCCTCGGAAGGGACGCCCTTCTCAATAGGTCCTCTTGTCATTCGCCTCTTGGGGGAAGCATTCCTGGCAAGTGATGTGACAGCGAAGGATATGTTTTGGAGCATCTTGCTGGTTGATGCGTGTGGCAACTGTTTGAAAGGAAACTTCGAAGAGGGAATGATAAGAAGATGGCGCCGGAGTTGGAGCCCGACACCATGGGCAGAGTGATTCCAATATAGACAAAAATTTTGGTGAAGCGGGGAAAGAGACCAAGAAAGCACAAAGATTTTCTCTTTCTTGAGCTCAAGAATGTCGCCTAGGACCGAGCTGCAAGCTTGAATCATGAAACATTTAGCTTAATCACATTCTGAAGCTCACCATTGGACACAAGGGGCTGCTCCATGCGGGTACCTTGCGTGGCCGGCACAGGGGTGCTCAGCTTGCATATGTTGACCTGGGGAACTGTGGTCTCAGTTGAGCCTGGTTGAGCGCTCTCCGGCATCTACCGTCGGTAGGTGAGCATGGCGTACGCCCGCGGAGCAATTCGGAAGGTGGACATGATTTTTCTGCAGCCGGTACAGATTTACCTTGATCGTGCAGCTCACTCAAAAGATCGACAGTGCAGAAAACAAACAGTTTGACAAATGGGTCCATCCCCAGGAAGAGCTGGCAGTGTCCTCTCAAGGACACTCGGGACTGTCTTTCAAAGCTGCGATAGAGCACTACTAGGATTGTACAAGGTGTTGATGAAGATAGGGTACCGTGGTGGTTTGTGCACAAGACGCGATCAAAGTAGATACCAAGTTTGAGGGAACGGGGACGCGATTGCCTGCAGGGCGGACTTCAGGAGCAAGTGCGCTCGATATTTGTCACGAGTGGAGAAAAGAAAAGACTGTGCTTTTGCATCGTCAGGAACAGATCTGAAGAAGAAAAATGGAAGGTTGGAAAGTGAAAGCTTTCAGATCTTGTAGATTTTGGTTGTCCATTCAGCCAATTCGCCGAAGATCAAGCGACTGCGGAGAACTTCTTCCTCATGCATTGACTTCGATCAACTTGGATCGACAAAAGACATTGCAGTAGTTAAGCTGCTTCTCGATATTCAAGCAACCCTCACACATCAAAACCTTTCGCGCCGGCTTCGACCTTGCTCTTCTCACTACACCGAGCGCAAGTCTACCCTCGTAGCCTCACCCTCACCTCACCTCACCTTACCTCACATCACGATGTTCGGCGCACGTAAGTCTACCGCAAAGACCAATTTGAACGTACAACCAAGGTGCTGACTTTCAATCTGCAGCAGGCGACCAGCCCTCCGAGAATGAAATCCGCGAGGGCGAAGCACAGGCCACCGTGTCGGTGCAGATCTTCACTGTTGCGTGCGCCGCATTATGGTTCTGTACGTTCTTGTCCGTCTTTGATTTGAAGGCTGTTGGTTGGACAGCCGTGCATGAGGAAAAGTTTAAGAGATGGTCACACCATGATGTTCTTTCGCGATGAAGCGGAGCTGTCGCTAACACGTTGATTTGCAGCACCGCATGTCGTTGAGTGGGCGAGCAAACTCTTCTGAGAGCTACCTTAGCAACCGGGTTTCGCGCACGGAACAGTGTGCATAAAACCGACCTCATGGACGAGGATTTGGGCAGCACATTAGCCCGGTCGAGAGCTTTTATCCTCAGTATTTCACGATGAGAAAGAGTGGGAGAGAACACAACTCTTCTCCTTTGTACATCAGCTTGTACACTACGAGGTCATCGGGGCGGCCTTCGAGCACCCGATGACCTGCGATCATAGACCAGAAGATCTTCTCTATTCCGGTACACCAAAATCGGTTTCACCGTGTCGCTATGCAAGATTTTTCTTTCCCTCCCAGCTTGTTCCACGCACCTGTGGTGGATTCAATGCCAAATCCAGACTGTGATTTTCTCCCTCCCGTCCAAGCATTTTCCTCACTGGCCCAGCCTCATGGGGCGCGCCTTACCTCCGCCGAGGTAGATCGCTGTCTCGGTCTTTGGAGAGCTTCTCCCATTCCTCAAATTCTTGCTGGACCAGACCCAATTCTTTCTGTAAATGGCGTAGTTGAATCTCATATGCTTCAAGCGTCTGTAGAAGCGCAATAATTAGGTCTTGATCCGATATGTATAAAAATTTGATGCGACCAATTGAGTTTGTTGGGACGTCTGTGCACTCACCTTTTTGGCAGCTTTAATCGTCTCCTCATCCAAGGTCGATTCCTCCTCAGTTGCAGAAGCTGTAGGCGCGATCTTGTCCATCTCCAGCTTCAGCCTCTTTGCGCGCTCTCTGATACCCAGCATCCTCGCCCAGACCTCCTGTTCTCGAGCATTTAGGCTGGGATCGAAGACATCTCGCTGCAGGGTTTCCAGCTTGGCCTTCAATTCTTCTTCTGCATTGTCCATTACGTAGCCTCTGTTGCGCAAGATCTGGACTTTTACTGCTAGAGCCAGCGTCCGTTGAGCTGTCGCTGTCTGTCTTCGCTTGCATTCCTCGATCCGGGAGGCCACATTTTGGCGGTGCCGGTCTAACTGTATGTCGAGAGATGTGTTGATCTCTTGCAGCATCATGTTGCATCGCTGTATGGCTTCCATTTGTATCTGCGATTTCCTCCCAAGCTGGAAGAATCCTTGGACAAGTAGTGGGACCCAGTCCGGTCCTGGTCGGGTTGAGACTGCCTCTTCCCACTTGTCCTCGTCTTCCCCAGAGCTTGGACGGTATTTCAGGGCGTCGGTCTCACTTTCGACATGTTGATACAGATATGTCCGTAGCGGAGAGGAGAGGCTCGTGGGATCCCATTTGTTCTTGACAATGTTCATTTGTACAGGGATTGACCTAAAGGTGTTCATGCCGCGTCCTTCTTCCCATAGCGATTGAGATCCAGGCTGTCCTTGCCGTGACTGGCCGAACTGCAGTGTCTGGTCAAAAGAAGGCTGAGCCGGCTGTGGCCCTTGCTGTAATGCTTGTGCGAATGTGGTACTTCCGGGTTGTGGTTGGGAAGGTGCGCCAAATAAACCGCCTGACTGCTGTTGAGTCTGTGAGGTGCCGAACAGGCCGCCTGACTGTTGCTGGTTCTGTGAGGTGACGAACAGGCCCCCTGACTGTTGCTGGTTCTGTGAGGCGCCGAAGAGTCCTCCGGCTGGTTGTTGGCCCTGCCCAAACGTAGTCCCTCCGCCCTGCGGTTGTTGGGTTGATGTGCCAAAGAGCCCTCCTGTCTGTTGTGGCTGCGTTTTGGGTGCGCTGAAACTGAAGCTTGGAAGGGTTGTCTGTTGTTGCGGCTGTTGCGGCGCGCCGAACAGTGACGGTGCGCCTGTCGACTGGGTCGCGGCAGGTTTGTTGAAAGAGAACAGGCCACCCGTCTGCGTCGGCTGCGAGGAACCAAAGAGACTCATGGTGAATATTATGCTGTTGCGTAGAGGCGCGGAGGTGCGGCGGCGGAGAAGTCACACTTAATAGTGCCTTCGGAAGCTTTTCAGGTCATGAAGGAACAGCAAACATTAGCGGCATTATTACAATATGGATAAAGCGGACGCAGTCGCAAGAGCAATCCATGGCGATGTTTTTCAGTTCAATCCAGCAAGGCCGAATTGACGCGCAGAGACGCGAGCTGGAAAGCGGTGGCACTTTTTTCCGCTCATTCACAGGGCCTTGGCTCTTTATTCTGTCCGCCCCTTGGAGTTTTATCAGAATTCCTGGAGCCCAGGACGAGAATATTATTGTCCCACGTTTAAGACGCGCAATCCATTGACAAGCTCCTGTGCGAGATATCCTAGTATCAATTCTCTTCAACTTATACAGGCTGCCTTCTATTGTCTACTGCGCCATAGCATTTCATGCACCTAATCGATGGCTTGTTGTCTCGCACGCATCCAATTGGAAGCTCACAAACTTACGTGGCACAGCTAACTTGGACAGAACAGCTGCCGTTTTCTTCCTCTTTCTTCGCAATTGATACTTAGTCTCGTGGCTAGATGGCAGGTAGAGTAGTTCGCGAGAGGACAGTGGCCGACATTGGATGGATTATCCGTCATCCGTAATCCGCCGCAGATAACTCAATTTGTCAATGACTTGAGACGATCCTAGACACGTTTGTGAATGCGCTTTGTCCGGCAGTTGTCAGTGAACTGTGGACGTCAGAGGCTGGAAAGTCGAGTAGATCCAGGTAGCGAGTGACAGCAGCTCCCGTAGCAAACGTTGTGCAATCATGAAAGGCACAACAAGGGAATACAACACATCGTGTCTAACCAGGTCGCAATATCGTCGACACATAGAAAATGAATCAATCTCTCGTCCAGCGCGTCCTCCTATCTGCACACTGCTCGGGTTGAAATCCAAAATCCACTCTCAGATCATAGACTTTGAATGCCGGATTGTCGATCTAGACTTCCGAGAAACGGAGCCCATACATAACGATGCCTGAAGCGCAGAACAGGATCTTCTTCACCCGAAGGTACGCCCGCTCCATTTAAGTAGTTTGTCACAGCCCGCAAGTCACTGCAGGAACTCTCTGCGACTTTTTCAGGGTAAACAGTTCGTGGGACACGGAAGGAGTGACAGGGTACATCACAATAATGCAGAAAATCGCCAATGATCTGCGGCGGATTTGAATGCGGCTCGAAGTTATTGCGCCTTGATGCATTCACTAGCTGCAGGGCCAAGATGTAACAAGGGACAAGATGCAAGAGCTCTTGACACCCGAGTCAAAAATTGGTAGGACAGTGTCCGACTTCGGAAGACCGACTTTAGCGCATCCACATAGAAAGGCTGCTTTCCTCAAATCAGAGTGTCGAAATGGTATCGCCGCCTGACAACATTGGCTGTCAACCAGAGCAAAATACTTAGATAGTGGTTCGATGATGGAGAATTGGATCTTAGCCGGTAGACAAATTAGATGTGCTATGAGTGGGCTCTCGACAGAGGTCTTGCGCTGCTGACCACCTGATCCATCGAAAGACCAGGAAAATTGCACATGGCACTGGGGTCGCTTAGATGGAGATGTACGATGCAACACGAGCCTGAGTGGGACAAGAGCACGTCGCTCGCCTCGTCGCATCTCGCAGGAAACCACAGCGTGGGGTACATCGTCTTGGTAGCCGCAGTCGTACCAGAACATTTGTTTACCGGAGCCACTGCTGCACGTGTGCGCGTGACAGCTGCAAACTCCTGGAGCTACAGTTGATAGGCCGTGATGAGCTGGGATATGGAGCCGTACGATATACCATTGCAAGGCATGTAATTCCTGCTTGTTACAATCTCCATGTCAGCAAGAGACTCAGCAATGCATATATTGTTGATCTGAAACCGAAAGAGGCAATAAGAAAATTTTTCTGGTCGAAGGAGTTGCCTGGCGATATCGGATGACGGCTTGAATGGGTGGGTATCATGTGTAAGGAGGGTTGGTTGCGTTCAACGGCTCAGCAGCTGACAGCGAGCCCAGAAATGCCCGCTGTCAAGGCCGAAGAGAGAGCCTCGCGCAGTTCACTCCTTCTGCTTGACAGTTCGCTCAAAGTAGCGTACAAGTAAGCAACGACTCGCAAGGATTTCGGTAATTTGAGCGTCTAGACTCTGCAGGTGGAGTGCGTCGATGACACACAGGAACTCCACGAACAGGCGATGCTGGACAGCATTTTTGGGAGCAGAAGACGCGGGCGGCGGTTGTGTTTTTGACTGCTCGATTTGAAAAGGTAATCTGGTAGAAAAGGCAGAACTGTGATTGGGGGAAGCTGGATGTTATCAGCAACTCGTGCATATGCAGAATTCATGCACAATGATGGAGAGCTCGACTTTGATGTTCAGGATAAGGCAAATGCGCCAATAGTGAGGCGTGGAAAGAGCTGCCCATGGAGAGCCTGCAGCTTCATCCGAGGCGGGGTGTCCACTCTTGCGTAGCCAGAAGCCTTTCTCCGGGCATGCGTCTTGATGCCTGAAGGGCGAATTCTCAGGCTTGGAGACTCGGTACTGTTGCGAGAGCAGGTGAAGTCCAGCGCTGTAACATCTAGCGAGAGAAGCCAGTCGTCGACTTGGGATCAGCTGTTAGTGACAGTGTCTATTGTGTCGAATACCACAGGCTGTAGTAACAAGGGCAGAAAGTTCTGCGCTGCGCTGGAAAATCCAAACCCCACACCTATTGCTTGCTTGCCCAGAGATCTTTCTTTTCTTCCATCCGCCCACCTTTATTCTCCTTCATCTCTGCTTCCCACACTTCAGCTCGCAGCCTCTCTCGTAACAGCAGTGTTTGGGCTACAGTTGCTTGAGCTCAGTCTACAGAGAGACAGCCTGCTTGCTGCAAGAAAAAACATCACATTCCACCACCGCCACCGAACAGTGAGCTGTCGACTTGCTTGATCTGAGATCGGAGATCGGAACATTCATACACAAGGGCCGCTTTGCCACCGCCTTTACATCTTCGAGCGCTAAATCACAGGAACTTGTCGCTCGTCGACCCTAGAATGGGCTCAGTCGCCGAGGATAGAAGACAAAAAGAGATCGCAACTGAAGAGGTTCAAGAAGAGTACACTCCGTACCAGCCCGAAAAGGGCTATGGCTGGGGTGAGGCTTTGCCGCAGAAGCAAGGCCTGTACGACCCTAGCCTCGAGAAAGATGCCTGTGGCGTAGGCTTTGCTGCCAATATCAAGGGCAAGCCAAGCCACAAAATCATCAGCGATGGTAAGGTCGGTTCCTCAGTCTCCCAAACATACGTCTGACAACTTGCAGCACGAAACCTCCTCTGTAACATGACCCATCGGGGTGCCGTGGGTTCCGATGCACGAGATGGCGACGGCGCCGGTGTCATGACCTCCATCCCGCACAAATTCTTCATCAAGAACTTTGCCCGTGAGGTTGGCGTAGAGCTGCCTCCCCTGGGTCAATATGCCGCCGGAAACCTGTTCTTCAAGCCCGACACTGAGATGCTGAAACATGCCACCCTCAGCTTCGAAGAGGCTGCTCAAGAACTCGGTCTGCGCACCCTGGGCTGGCGCGAGGTTCCGCGAGACTCGACCCTCCTCGGGCCTGCTGCTCTGTCCCGTGAACCTATCATTCTGCAACCTTTCGTTGTGCTAGCGTCCGCATATGGCACCGGCAGTCAACCCGACAACACCGACCCTGAGCAATTTGACGACGTTGAGTTTGAGAAGAAATTATACATACTGAGAAAGACTGTATCACACGACGCTCGGTGGAAGCCTTGGTTCTATGTCTGCTCTCTAAGCAACAGAAACATCGTTTACAAGGGCCAACTGGCGCCTGTTCAGGTGTATCAATACTTTCACGATCTTGTGTCTGTGGACTACGAAGGCCATTTCGCCCTCGTTCACTCTCGCTTCTCAACCAACACATTCCCTTCCTGGGATCGATCTCAGCCGCTTCGGTGGCTCGCCCATAACGGAGAAATCAACACGCTAAGAGGCAACAAGAACTGGATGAGAGCCCGTGAAGGCGTTCTGAACTCCGACCTGTTCGGCGACGAAATTGAAAAGCTGTTTCCGATTGTCGAAGATGGCGGATCAGATTCAGCTGCATTCGACAATGTTCTAGAGCTTTTGATGATGAACAGGGTGCTCTCCCTTCCGGAAGCTGTGATGATGATGGTGCCTGAGGCTTGGCAAGGCAATCAGGCCATCGACCCTGCCAAAGCAGCCTTCTATGAGTGGGCAGCTAACCTGATGGAGCCATGGGACGGTCCTGCTCTGTTCACATTTGCGGACGGTCGATACTGCGGTGCCAATTTGGATCGCAATGGCCTCAGACCGTGCAGATACTATGTGACTGATGACGACAGAATCATCTGTGCCTCGGAGGTTGGCACGATCGCGATCGAGCCAGAGCGAGTGATTATTAAAGGGCGTTTGCAGCCAGGAAAGATGCTTCTGGTTGACACTCAGGCTGGTCGTATCATTGATGATGCCGAGCTGAAGGCCACAGTTGCGAATAGGCAGCCTTTCCAGCAGTGGCTGAACAAGCACTTGATGAAAATGCCCGAGATTGTGGAAGCTGTTTCCCAGGAAATCGATCTGGGTTACAAATTGACCGATGTTAGCATTCAAGAGGATGCCAGACTCCGAGCATTCGCCTACTCTTTCGAGCAGGTCAGTCTGCTGCTTGGACCCATGGCTGCAGATTCCAAGGAGGCGCTCGGCTCCATGGGCAATGACTCGCCGCTTGCCGCACTTGCTCAGCAACCTAGACTCTTGTATGAGTACTTCAGACAGCTCTTTGCCCAGGTGACCAATCCTCCTATCGACCCGATCCGAGAAGCAATCGTCATGTCTCTTGAATGTTATGTCGGACCTCAAGGTAACTTGCTGGAAATGGACGAATCTCAATGTGGCAGGCTTCTCCTCCCATCGCCAGTCCTTGAGATCGAGACGTTCAACGCACTCAAGAACATCCAAACATACAATAAGGACTGGTCTGTACGAACGATTGATATCACCTTTGAAAAAGAAGATGGTATTGATGGCTATATGAAGGCTCTCGATGACATCTGCGACGAAGCGACCGCTGCAATTGATGCAGGAGACAAGATTGTCATCCTGTCCGATCGTGCAATGTCTGCAGAGAGAGTGCCCGTATCATCGCTTCTGGCAACTGGTCTGGTGCATCACCATTTGGTCCGGAACAAGTGGAGATCCAAGGTGGCTTTGTTCGTGGAGACCGCCGAGGCGCGGGAAGTCCACCACATGTGTGTGCTCGTCGGCTACGGTGCTGATGGTATCAACCCGTACCTTGCAATGGAGTGCATTCTTAAGATGAACAGACAAGGCCTCATCAAGAAGAAGCTCACCGACCAACAAATCATAGCCAACTACAAAGCTTCTTGCGACGGTGGCATTCTGAAGGTCATGAGCAAGATGGGCATCTCAACCCTCCAGTCCTACAAGGGTGCCCAGATCTTCGAGGCTCTAGGTATCGACGACTCTGTTGTTGACCGATGCTTCGCCGGCACTGCTACTCGAATTCGTGGTATGACATTCGAGCTCATTGCGCAGGACGCTTTTGCATTGCACGAGAGGGGTTATCCTTCGCGACATGTCGAGATTATTCCTGGTTTGGCTGAATCTGGCGAGTACCATTGGCGAGATGGTGGTGAGCCTCATATCAATGACCCTGTGAGCATTGCGAACATCCAGGATGCAGTCAGATCCAAGAACGACAAGTCCTATGAGGCATACTCTCTATCAGAGTACGAGCAAATCAAGAATTGTACTCTGCGAGGCCTGCTTGACTTCGACTTCGATCAGCGTGCACCTATTCCGATCGACCAGGTCGAGCCATGGACCGAGATCGTAAGACGATTTGTCACGGGTGCCATGTCCTACGGTTCAATTTCCATGGAGGCACATTCCACTCTCGCCGTGGCTATGAATCGACTCGGTGGAAAATCCAACACTGGTGAAGGTGGTGAAGACCCAGAACGCAGCCTTAAGATGGAGAACGGCGACTCTATGCGCTCCGCCATCAAACAAATCGCTTCTGGCCGCTTCGGCGTGACGGCCAACTACCTTGCCGATTCTGACGAACTCCAGATCAAGATGGCGCAAGGTGCTAAGCCCGGCGAGGGTGGCGAACTTCCTGGCCACAAGGTGTCCCAGTCCATCGCCCGTACCCGACATTCAACTCCTGGTGTCGGCCTGATTTCTCCTCCTCCCCATCACGACATTTACTCCATCGAAGACCTGAAACAGTTGATTTATGATTTAAAATGCTCCAATCCTCGTGCGAGAGTGTCCGTCAAGCTAGTGTCCGAGGTCGGTGTCGGCATTGTCGCAGCTGGCGTCGCCAAGGCGAAGTCTGACCACATTCTGATTTCTGGTCATGATGGTGGAACTGGTGCTTCGCGATGGACCGGTATCAAATATGCTGGCCTTCCATGGGAACTTGGTCTTGCTGAGACACATCAAACGCTCGTGCTGAACGACCTCAGAGGTCGTGTCATTGTGCAGACCGACGGTCAGATCCGGACTGGCCGCGATGTTGCTATTGCCTGCTTGCTTGGTGCCGAAGAATGGGGCTTCGCTACCACACCTTTGATTGCCATGGGCTGCATCATGATGAGAAAATGCCACTGTGAGTTTATAATTTGTTTCCTGCGGAACCACACTGACTGTTGGAATAGTGAACACTTGCCCAGTTGGTATCGCCACCCAAGATCCTGTCTTGAGAGAAAAATTCCAAGGCACCCCAGAGCACGCCATCAACTTTTTTTATTACATCGCCAACGAACTTCGGTCGATCATGGCTCAGCTAGGGTTGAGAACGGTCAACGAGATGGTCGGTCGCGCCGAACTCCTCAAAGTTCGAGAGGATCTTCGCACCAACAAGACTCAGAACATTGATCTGTCTCTGATCTTGACGCCGGCTCACTCTATCCGTCCTGGCGTTGCAACCTACAACGTCCGCAAGCAAGACCATAAGCTGCACACTCGCTTGGACAATAAGCTCATCTCTGAGTCCGAGCTCGCCTTGGAAAAAGGTTTGCCGTGCCGGATCGAGACCGACATTGTCAACACCGACCGGGCACTCGGTGCCACTTTATCCTACCAGATCAGCAAGCGTTACGGTGAAACGGGACTGCCGCAGGATACCATCCACGTCAATATCAGAGGCTCTGCCGGCCAGTCATTCGGTGCCTTTCTTGCGCCCGGGGTCACCCTAGAGCTCGAGGGTGATTCCAACGACTACGTTGGTAAAGGATTGTCCGGTGGTCGCCTGATCATCTACCCGCCACGCAGCGCTGTTTTTAAGGCCGAGGAGAACATCCTCATAGGCAATGTGTGTCTTTACGGCGCAACGAGTGGCACCTCCTATTTCAGGGGTGTTGCTGCCGAACGGTTCGCTGTCCGCAATTCAGGCGCCAACGCAGTTGTTGAAGGCCTTGGCGACCACGGTTGTGAGTACATGACCGGTGGTAGAGTTGTGGTACTTGGAAGCACAGGCCGCAACTTCGCGGCAGGTATGTCTGGTGGCATTGCCTATGTTCTCGACATGAACCAAGACTTCCACTCTAAGATCAACATGGAAATGGTGGAGGTCTCCGGCGTTGAGACGCCTGAAGAGATTGCTTTCTTGCGTGGCATGATCGAGGATCACCATCACTACACCGGGTCGGAGCTGGCGGCTCGTATCTTACTTGAGTTCAACCGAGCGCTTCCTCGCTTTGTCAAGGTCTTACCTACGGATTATAAGAGAGTTCTGGCGGAGCAAGCTAAAAAGGCAGAAGAGGCCAAGAAGGCCGAATATCCTCTACCAATCCTGCCAGGCAACGCAGTCCGCAATCTGCACCAGGAGCAGCGCGAAAAGAAGCACGAGAAAGAGGCCCAGCAGCAGAAGGCCAATATGCTCGATATCGAGGAAGGCGTCAATGGCGATGCTGATCAAGCCAAGCACAAGGCTGCGCTCGTTCTTGACAAGACACGTGGCTTCATGAAATATGCTCGCCGTGCTGAGAAGTATCGAAACCCGAAGACTCGAGTCAAAGACTGGGCTGAGCTGTCTTCCCGACTCAACGAAGACGAACTCAAGTATCAAGCGGCGAGATGTATGGACTGCGGTGTTCCATTCTGCCAGTCTGATACTGGTTGTCCAATCTCAAATATCATTCCCAAGTGGAACGAGTTGGTGTTCCAAGACCAGTGGAAGGACGCTCTAAACCGTCTGTTGATGACGAACAATTTTCCAGAATTCACAGGTCGGGTCTGCCCTGCTCCTTGCGAAGGCGCCTGTGTTCTTGGCATCAACGAGGACCCCGTCGGTATCAAGTCTATCGAATGTGCCATCATCGACAAAGGTTTCGAAATGGGATGGATGGTGCCCAACCCACCGCAGTCGCGTACCGGAAAGACTGTCGCTGTCATCGGCTCGGGCCCTGCAGGTCTTGCTGCTGCAGATCAGCTCAACCGTGCCGGACATACTGTGACCATCTACGAAAAGTCAGATCGCGCCGGCGGTCTCTTGATGTACGGAATACCCAACATGAAACTCGACAAGAGAATCGTCCAGCGACGAGTGGATCTCATGCTCGCCGAGGGTATTCAGCTCAAGACAGGTGTCATGGTCGGCCCAGGCGAGGAGTTCAGCCTCGAGTCACTTCGGCAGGAGCACGATGCTGTGGTCATTTCCACTGGTGCCCAAGTTCCCCGCGACTTAAAGATCAAGAATCGAGAAGCCGACGGAATCCACTTTGCCATGGAATTCTTGCATGCCAACACCAAATCATTGCTGGACTCGCAGCTTGGCGACGGACATTACATTACCGCCAAAGACAAGCATGTCATCGTGATTGGCGGTGGTGATACTGGAAACGACTGCATTGGTACCTCCATCCGACACGGAGCCAAGTCGATCACCAACTTCGAGCTTTTGCCCCAGCCACCTCCCGAACGTGCTCGCGATAATCCATGGCCTCAGTGGCCAAGAATATATCGTGTCGACTATGGTCACACCGAAGTCAAGCAGCACTATGGCAAAGATCCTCGTGAGTATTGTGTCATGACCAAGGACTTCGAAGTCAAGGACGGACGAATTGTCGGCATCAACACCAACCGAGTGGACTGGACCAAGAGCGCCACGGGTGGCTGGGACATGAAGCCGAGAGAGGGGAGCGACGAATACTTCCCGGCCGATCTTGTTCTTCTTTCCATGGGCTTTTTAGGCCCAGACGATCGCCTCTTTGAAAGCGAAGTCGAGCTCGACCCACGCAAGAACATCAAGACTCCAAAGAACATGTACAACACGAATCTTCCAGGTGTCTTTGCCGCCGGCGATTGTCGACGAGGTCAATCCCTCATCGTTTGGGGTATCAATGAAGGTCGCCAATGCGCTCGACAGGTAGACAGCTTCCTTATGGGCCAAGGATCTGTACTTCCGGTGACTGGAGGAATCGTTCAGCGTGCTCAACACGATTCTGTTCCTTTGCCCAAGCGATCCAAGGCGCAGAACGGCGGGGACATGGCACATGCCGCCGAGGACTTCAAGCGCGGCACTGACATCAAGGTGAATGCTTGAGTGCAGTTAGTAGGTGGTGATGATGAAGGAATATGCAACAAAACATTTTGGAGGTTGGCATTCGATCTTTCTTTGGCGGTTCAACAATATCAGCGCCGTCAGTTTGTGTCCACGATACCCTGATGAGCTCATTATGGATGCCTATATGCACGATGGATGAGCGTGGAATATGTCATCACAGAGGAATTGGATTCTTACGATCGTTTCGCAAGCGGGGAGATATGCATTATGTTTCGAAGATCCCAGTCATTACGATTTTTTGGTCTGGTTGCAAGTGGGAGAAAATGTTCTGGGATATGATTGCAATTGGAAAATACGAAATTAAGAGACCTGCAGACTGCCAATGGAAATGTACCAATACAGCCGCGGTAGATAGCAGATAAAATGATATAATTCCATCCATCTAGGGTTTCCTTGCACTTTGTAGCAGGTGTTGTCAGTATTCCGTAGCGTCGAGAGTACGGCGAGGTTTTCACTCATGAATGGCAAATATAAACACCGTCTTGATCGAGAGAGGTACTGTTAATGCTAACCATCAATCTCTACCCGAGAGCAGCTCCTCGACGCGTGACAAGTCGCGCCAATGGTGAAGTCCTGCGCAGATCACCGTATCAACATCGAAGTTCCTCCTCACACTCACAGTGAAACAGGGACTGTTATTGCGCTTTGTCAACTTCTCAAGACTCTACAAACAATCCTTGAAACTCGGCTTTGAGCTGCTCGTCGCTGACCTTCCGCGTCATTCAACTCATTCAACGTATTGGTTCTGTGAACAACAAAACGAAAATCTCGAGCCAGAAGTCCTGTGTTCGACTCGACATTCTACAAACCGGCAACTAATTTACATCGACGACGCGGTCAGCGGCTGAATTTCCAAGGTTCTCAACATCCTGCCTTTTAAAACACATTCGAGTCTCAAGAAAGCGCAAGCCATCATCTGAATTAGAGTTTCACTCGGGCACAGTCCACAATGATGCTCCTAACAACATCCCTGCCCCTTCTCCCGCCCCCGTCAGCATCACTTCTCCCACCATTAACAGCTCCCTCTTCTGACCCGACCATTCCAACCCAAACATCCCAATCCCAACAACACCACCACCGCCGTCAGAAACACAATGCCGCCCACGCCACCCGGAACAACACGCTCCTCGCCCTATCGACAGACGAACGCAACATCAACCAGCGAAAAATGGCGATTGCCATGTACGGCTATTCCTGGCTGAAGCCCGCAGGCTGTGCGAAGACGATGCTCGGTCGCCGCGAGGAAGAGGTCGAGCGGGAGGAAGTGGAACGGCAATTACGGGAGGTCGAGTTGCAAGAGCGGCATGCTATGGAGGAAGCGGAGCAGGAACGGATTGCGAGACGGGATGAACTTGGGGAAGTGGAGGACGGGAGAGATTTGGACGAGGACATTCCCGACGCGGGAGGTCTGGAGGGGGAGTATGAGAGCGATGAGGGAGATCTGGAAGAAGGGGAGGATGCGGAGGGTATGGCTATGGGCGGAGACCTGGACGACGAGATCCCCGATGCCGATGAGCAGGAGACTGAAGAGGAAGATGAACCTTTATCTCCGGCTGGTGCTGATGGAGGTTGGGTCTACGATACGCGCAGAGAGCCGGACACGGACGACGAAGATCAACTTCCTCGCCCGCTTCCTCCTCCACGGTATGGGGCCCCACGGCAAGGTCGAGTCCCAAGAAGCGGGTACGGTGACGATGAGCGCGAAGCAGACGAACTCGCTAACGCCATGCTCAATGAAGACGAAATGTACGACCACGGAACACGAAGCTCCGCTCCTGGCGAGCGCGACCTCGATGACGACGTCCCAGACGCGGAAGACGACCAAGCGTGGGAACACACAGACACGGAACTCGAGGAAAGTGAAATGGACATCTCTATTCTCCCCGGGCAAGGCTTCCCTCAAGCTCAACACCCACGCCGCAGCTCAGCCCGCACATCAGGTGCACAACGCTCCTCCGGCCCGTGGATATCAGATCCCTCACCAATGCCAGCTCCTCCTCCCCCTCATCAAGCCCGTTCTCCCGCGCACACACAAATACACACCGAACCACAACAAGCGACAATCCCGCGCCAGCGAAGACCCCCCGCAACACTGACACCCGACGTGCCCGTTCCCAGCAGCAACTACTTCGCCTCAACGCATCGCAGCGCCTCCACGCGCGCAGCACGCATCGTCTCCGGAAACCGTCAACGCCCGTACCGTCCAGAGATCGCACGTGCGACGCGTCATCGACTCGCTGCGAACGAGACCCCGCAGATGATCGATACGCCACCGCTCGCGACAACCGCGGCTCCGGAATTGAACGAAGATCTCGAGGAGGTGGACACGGATATTGAGGGAGAGGATGATGGAAGCGAGGAGGGTGGCGAGGTTGATGTTACGACGCCGGATCCGTTCATTGCGCCGGAACATGCGCGTGCGCTTGGAGTTGATTTGCCTCGACCGATCGGGGTGATTGGTCGAGGTCTTCCGCCACCTCCGATGGGCTTGGGTCGTGGGCTGGGGATACCGCAAGCTACTCTCGGTTTTGAGGAGCCGTGGGGGCCGAGACGGGCAAGGATTGGGGATCCCTTTGCTGCGGAGCGAGAAGCACAAGCTCGTGAGGCTGCTTTGCTGGGTGGGAACGCGTTTCGCGCGAGTACATTTCCTACTATTGCACCGGTCAGAGGGCTTGATGGCCCTGCTGCCACACTTGGCGCTGCCGGCAACGAAGAACGTGGTGCCGGGACTGGGAGCCAAAGCCAGCAAGGTGGTGCGCGGAGGACGCTCTTCCAACGCGCCACGAGACGGCGGAACCCGGATGTCCCTACGCAGGGAACCGAAACATCTGGCACCGGAGCCAACAATTCGAGCGGCGGATTATTCTCTTCACCGAATCCTCCAGATGGTGGCGTTGCAGGTGGGAACGGAGTGGTAGGAGAATGGGATACGCCTGAGAGCTCAGCTGCCCATCCAGCAGAGGGAGAGAGTCAAGAACAGGCGAGAAGAGCTGGGCGACGGCGGAGTGGGCGGTTCTTGGGTGGGAGACGGGGTGGGGAGTAGGGTTGGCAGTCAGGTAAACGGGGGGAGGTGGCGGAAGGAAATGGGTGGTGTCTTGTAGGAGATCCACGCGTGATGATGAGCGAACAGGCCGTGCATCGAGTAGAGTCATGACAGGAAGAAGTAAAGTATCAAACAGAAATAGATACTGCTGCTGTCTTGCATTGAATTGTTCGATCCGATGGCGTGCGGCGCTGTCATGCAATCCTCAAGCTATCGTCATGAATACACTGCGGCTTGCTGCTCAAATGCATACACCCTGTTTCGAAACCGCAAAGTGATCGAGACTGTGACTCCAACAACGCCTTGCTCCATACAATTTCCCTCGCTGTTTGCCTTTCGTCTTCCAGGCTGGGGAAAAGAAAGACCTGCTTTTATACAAAATATGATGATGCGTGACTTGAACACCCGGGAGTGCTCCGTCTGGGGAGGTTTTGAGCGTTCAAATGGGCCAATTGAGTAGGGTTCGTGATAACATTCCCAGGGCGGAGGAATGGCTTGCGCTTTGCTCGGTCGAGCTGGTACATCTGCCCACGTTGGTGGTTACTCTTCTTTGTTCCGAGTGCTGGAGGATTGAACCGCTTCGTCTTCAGTCAAGGTTGCCCTAAATACTCCCTCGTTGAGTGACCTCTGTTATCGACGTCACAAGTATAGTAGTATACCTAGAGAGTCATTCCTTTTGTGAGGCTTCTCCGAACACCCCCTACCCGGCGCATCCGCAAGAGTTCGTAGTTCAGAAAAGCCAAACCCAAGCGAACAATAGCCACACAGCGAGGAAGAACAGCAACCATACCCTCCACCCCACACCTGTCTTTTCCGCCATTCGTAACATCCGTCTCATGGTGCCTTTTAACCTGACCCCAGTATTCTCAAATGTGTCATTAATCTGGCTCGCAAACGCAGAACTATCTCGAATTTCATCGCCAATCGCCACTGTCAGGGTCTTTAGTTGCGAGACTTTTTGTGAGAGTAGCGTGGTTTGCGTGATTTCGTTTTGGGATTCGAGTTCCTCGAGGACGGATGCGCTGTATTGACCTCTGCTGTTTGGTGTTGCAGGGCGGAAGTTACCGCCGGACTGGAGGTTTGTGTTTGAGCCATTCGAATGACTGTAGGGGTTGGGGTTGAGGTATGGCGAAGAAGAGGACGCGGCAGGTTGGGAGTAGGGGTAGGCGGAGGGCCGTTGGGCTGAGCCTGAGGAGGAGGGCCGTGAGTCAGGGTAGTTCTGGAAGAGCGCGGAGGAGGGGGCGGCGCGGCGGTTGAGGGAAGAGTAGCGGCTGTTCACGTTGTCAGTGAAGTCGTAGATGTCTCGGTGGCGTAAGCCTTACTTTGACATGGTGGTAAGTTTATTGCGGAGAGGTGTTCATGAAACTCGATGATTTGGCAGTTGTCGCATGTCGAGCGCAGGTGTGGGATTTACATGTATGTTATCGGTGTGCGAAGGCGTTCATGATAGGATTTGACACTCTGTCCTGTGGACAGGTCGCTCTTGCCTTCAGCCTTGGGCAACGAGAGAAATGGATAGTTCTCAAAGTTGAACAAAAGACCCTTCAACGCGGAATCAGATGACGCCGGAGGCGCAGATTTCCGCCGAAGTCCTTGCATCTAGATACTGTGTACTCTGCCGTATATAGTTTTCGAGGGATTCCTGCTTCCACGCGCAGAAAAGGCATTGAGGAATAAAATAAAGCGCTTATCATCCCAGAACAATGTGTCGTATCTTTGAAAACCATGAGGCTCCCGCCCAAAGATGGTACGCAGCCTCATCAGTGACGAGATCACTGGCCGCCGTCACTAAGCGCCAGGTTTGAGGCCTTCGCGAAGACAAAGCCTGCGTCGCCCAGAGGATCTGCCGGCTCAACAGAGAACGTGCTAAAGCCTGTGTAGAAGGCCTGTCCCTCAACTCGTACGCAAACTTGCGCCGGTCTTCCTTCGTTCGTCTCGATAGTCTCCGGCTCAATCGTACCCACGAAAGGGGGACCCAGCCCACGGGTGGACACGAGAGAGTGGTAAGTCCAAGAGATGCCTGCTTCACGCTCGCCCTTGCAGTATGCGAGAGCGGCTCGCGCAGCAACCCCACTACCGGTAGGTGATCGGTCGATTTGCTGATCAGCGAAGAAAGTAATGCCGAGTTCAGCACCTAGCACTCGCCCCTTCTCTCGGAAGGTGTCGTCTGTGACGATAACTCCATAAAGAAAGGACAGATCTGCTTCCTCCGGATGTTGAAAGTATTCCGTAAGCTCTGGATTCTCACGTATACTAGATAGAAGACATTCTGTGGCCTTGCTGAGGTCAAGCATATTGATGTCTTCCAGCGGAGCATCAAAGCCGAGGCTGCTGGCATCAACAAAGGCATAGAAGGCCCCGCCGTAAGCAAAGTCGACTGATATGGACCCTTTTGGGGTCAAAGCTTTTTCCAGCTGCGGCCAGTAATGATTGATGTTGACAGGGATATTGACACCGGTAGCAAATGAAGGCACTGACACAAACGAGACCGGCCGAGTTGGGTCCGAGGATTTGCCATCCTTTTTGACCGGGACTTTCACACGAAGGATGCCACACGGAGCGTGGATGTTCAGAGATGCAACAAGAGCACTCCGGTTCCAGGTGATATTATTCCTTCTGGGAAAGATTTTGTGGTCGTGGGTATCGACGAGGAATCGCCCAAGCGCAATAATTGCATGGCCACACATCGTTGAGTAGCCTTCGTTGGTCAAGAATAAAACACCCATATGGGCTTGGCCGGTCCTAGTTAACTCGGTGTTGGGACGAAGCACAGCTCCGTACATCTCGTAGTGCCCCCGAGGCTCGAGGATGAGTCGTTTGCGGATGTCATCGTGCTGTGCCTTGGCTTTCGCTCTCTGCTCCAGAAGTGTGCCAGTGACATCGGGGTACCCATCGATGATTATCCTGGTAGGCTCCCCACATGTATGCGTCTCGATGCAGGATACTGGCTTGTTCTCCGGCTGGGAAAGTCGCTGTGTGATGATGTCCATGCTGTTCGCGCAGTCGTCGAGTGGCAGTTAGAGACAACGTTACAGTGGGTTTGAGGCGCGAGGAAAGAGAACAGAGGATAGCGTTCCCGTGCTGCCGTGGAAAGTGAAGATAAAGTAAACTTTCCAGGCGGGGTGCTGGATAATGCAATATTCTAGGCGTAGCACTCACAGTGAGTACCAGTATGCGCCTGAACTCCGGAACTCAATGAGCCTTCGTACCCTTCCTCAGGCGAGAAAGGTGAAAACATCAATACCTAAGGAACATGTGTTTGTGTAACAAGCCAGGAGGACAAGGGTACTCACAGGAGCAGCTGTGGGGGGAAAGGCTGAGAGGCAGCCTTGCAATCTGCGGAGTCGCGAAAACATCCCCGCAACGCGCTGTTGACGTCTACACCCAAGCATCTTCCCCAACACTGCTCAGAGCGTTGCTCAATTGGGACCCGACAGTCAGGCTGGTGTTCTCCGAAGTTGATCCCTTCCCCGACTGCGACTCGCCATGGTCGCTCCGCGAGCGCAAGAGAGTTTTGGCTCTGCAGGAGACCTCGACACCGAAGTTGTCTCCGAGCTACGTGACAGATTGACCGAAGCGTCAATCAAATGCTCGGAAAGATGTTTGTACCAGTCGGCGAAATGGTGCGTTCCTTTGCCACCAGAAAGGCAGACGTTGACTGATATGTCAGGGCAGCCGAACTACTCAATTCCCTCCCTGAAGATGACGACCTAGACAATGATTCTCAAATGCACAATGCCAGCAACGTCCAGTCCTCGTATCGAACCTTTACTACCACCTACGACAACCAAGAAGAGGCGGCATTGGAAGCCAAAGAAGCGCATAAATATCTGCTCGCCAAAGCCTTCTTCGACACCAAAGAGTTCGACAGATGTGCTGCGGTCTTTCTGCCACCAGCCATCCCTGCCGGAGGGCTGGCAATCTTCGACAAGCCCAAGGGAAAGACTCCAACATCTACGCCGTCAAGAGCAAAGGGAAAGTCAAAACAGAATGACACTGCGGCGGTCAACCCCTTTCCAAAACTTAGTCAGAAGTCATTATTCCTGGCTCTATATGCCCGATATCTGGCGGGAGAAAAGCGAAAGGATGAAGAGACAGAGATGGTTTTGGGGCCTGCAGATGCCGGACAGACCGTCAATCGAGAACTGCCTGCACTGGCGCGAGGCCTAGAAGCATATTTTGGCGCCCGGGACGCAACAGATCCACAACTCAAACACTCCCAAGGCTGGCTGGAATACCTCTACGGCATCGTCTTGTCGAAATCAAGACAGGAAGAACTGGCACAACAATGGCTTCTTCGCTCTGTCCGACTCAACCCATACCACTGGGGAGCATGGGAGGAATTGGCCTCCCTGCTCTCCTCTATCGACGACCTCAACGCGCAACTCTCTCCTTCCATCCTTCCTCAAAACCTCATGAGCATCATGTACCAAGCCTATGCCAGCGTCGATCTCTTCTCTACCAGCGACCAGTCCACAACCTTGAACTATCTGCGAATCTTACTCAATTACTTTCCCGACTCGACGTTTCTCCTTACCCAACTGGCCCTCAGCCACTACCATGCTAAAGAGTACGAATCCTCCGCTGCAATATTACAAGACTTGCTTGTTTCCCACCCTCATCGACTCGACGGTCTCGATCACTACTCTAACATCCTCTACGTGATGGCTGATCGCCCTCGGCTCGCATTCCTAGCACATCTTGCCACCTCAGTTGACAAGTTTCGGCCGGAGACATGTTGCGTTGTTGGAAACTACTACTCCCTGTGCTCACAGCACGAGAAGGCAGTTATGTACTTCCGGCGCGCTCTTACTCTGGACAGAAGCTTTCTCTCGGCATGGACGTTGATGGGCCATGAGTACATCGAGTTGAAGAACACGCATGCAGCCATTGAAAGCTATCGACGTGCTGTCGATGTGAACCGAAAGGACTATCGCGCATGGTATGGTCTTGGGCAAGCTTACGAAGTGCTTGATATGGGATTCTACGCATTGTTCTATTACCAACGTGCCGCAGGGCTGCGACCATATGATCCCAAAATGTGGCAGGCCGTAGGTTCGTGCTATGCGAAGATGGATAGGCTGGACCAGGCGATCAAGGCATTGAAACGAGCACTCGTGGCGGGAACGTACTTTGAAGAGTCGAACTCTGCACAATCGAGTTTCAACGCGAACGCCAGCATGAGCAGCAATGTGGCTCCGACGGGACCGCGTGCGAAGTCAACGCCGAAGACGAAATCTCAGCAGCAACGATCGACGCGCAAACTTCTTGATCCCGAAACTCTTTATCAGATCGCTAGTCTCTATGAGCGCATCGGTCCCGAGGGCGAACAGGAAGCAGTCCGATATATGGAGCTTTGTGTTGCACAAGAAACAGGTGGCAGCCACAAATCCGTGGTCCGAGCCGAGAAGGCACTTAAGAAGCGCCAGAACAAAGAAGCACGACAGAATGCTGCATCCGAGGCACGCAGAGCTAGACTTGCAGAAATGCGTGCTGAAGCTGGTGGGGATATGGACATCGATGCAGGTGGAGAAGGGTGGGGAGACGATGTAACGGACGTACTGTCGTCATCTCCCGAGGCTTCGCCTTCTGATCAAGGCTCGGAAGACGAAGGAGGCGAAGGCGGCGGGCCAGATGATGGGTTCGGTACCGGTACAACGGCCACGACTTCGAAAGCGCGGTTATGGCTTGCACGCTACTGTGTGAAGATTGAAGACCTCGAGCGAGCGGAGCGATTGGCAGAGGAGCTGTGTATGGATGGCTATGAAGTTGAGGAGGCTAAAGGATTGGTAAGGGAGGTGCGTGGGAGGCGAGAAGCCGAAGGTGGTGTTGGCATGACTTCGGGGTTGCTGCAAAGTGATACTTGAGGCGGGCTTCATTAGTGGACGAAGAGCATTTGAGCTTCATGCTCCTGTGCACAGAGGGACCGAGTTCGGCAAACGAGTGTCATGAGTCGAATCAACAGGGTTGAAGTCAAGTTTCTTCGATCCTGTACATTTTCATTTCGGAGGATTCTGCACGGCCTCGCCAGTATTCTCCCCTCTGACCACCCACAACGGATCAGTCATGAACGAGCCTTCCACCAGAGTCTGTATCTCGATGTTCCGCCAACCAGACCACCACAAGTAGTCTCCGACCATGGTGAGCCTGTCGTCCTCATCGACCTTGAGCCACCTACTGACCACTTTCGTAGGAAAACACCGATTCGAAATTGTTAGATGTATCTTTCCTCCTTCATTCGTCTGCCGTCGAATGCTCTGCAGGATTTCCACCGGCTTGGTCAAATAATCGATTGACACCACACACGTTGATGCGTCCAGTTTCTCTGCTGGCGTGCCCTCAGCTGAACCTGGTAGTCGCACATCCGGGTCCTCATTCAGATCTTGCACCGACCAATGCTTGAGTACTGGGTTTTTGCTCAGCTCTTGCTTATTCATTCCCGTTCCAAGTACTTCAACCTCCCCCGCAGCGGCAGCCTGCACCACGTCGGGCGGATAATGCGAAATCCAGCTTGAGCAAAAGTCGAGTATGCGTCCCTTTCGTGGAAGGACCTGGTCATAGTACTTCCGGACATTGCTGATAGCATTGTCATCAATATGCGTCACGAACCGAGGAGAGGTGTAGAAGCCCGCATCGTTTCCAGGATCCATGGGCGTGAGGTCCGCTTGAGTATATGGGAATGGACCATCTGGGTTCTTCGGCACATAGTTGCGTGGCGGTAGAGGAGCGGAGTCCATCTTCCTTGCGCCTGCAAATAGGCCTGAGACGAATGAGATCGATCTGAATGATACTTGACTTAAGACACGAGACATTTATTTCTGCTGAAACTCGACAAAAGGATACCTCCGCTGCAAAGCTTCAGGCCGAACACAGATTCCTGTGTTCTTCAATTAAACGAAGTTCTGGGAGAGAAAATGACGTTAACGATATGCTTCCTGATTAGGCAATGGTCGAGAACTTGATGACACGTCGAAACCTCGAGGCAGTCGTGCATAAACCACGTGTCCCCTAGTTCGTGCCTGGCTCTAGCTTCAACCTCTTTCTCCGTTGATCGCGCCTCGGTAATGTTCAACGCACCTGATCAACACCCATTAGGTGTTGTGCGCCAGGTTTTCAGATTTCTAACGTGACCGAGCTTTAGTCGGTCGACGATTGACGTACTCCAGAGGAAGTCTAAATCTGGCGCATCTACTAGCACCTGCTGTCACAATTGTAAGTTCATGCTTCAAGTCACGTCTGCATCCGCTTAACCACCTCCTCTGTGGTCAGAACCTCTCCAAAAGCAAAACCGAAGCCATTCAATCCCGCTGCATGTTGCCTTTTATTGGCACTTCCACAGGCATCACTAACGAGCCATGTCTCGTACCCACGATTAAACGCCGCCCTTGCTGTCGTGTCGCAACAACAGTCCGTCATGACTCCGCACACGACGAGTCGTTCGATCCTCGCTTTCTCGAGAATGGTCGATAATGGCGTGTTGATGAACGCGTCATAGGTGTTCTTGGGCAGGAGTTTGGGAAAGGTCGACGACTCGGGTTCAGGTAAGGACTCTCCGAGAGTGACTTTCCTCTTCGCTTTGGGCAGGAACTTGTGCAGCTCCGGCACGATCTCTCCTTCTGCGGACCCTTCGCCGATCGAGCCGGACACGCCCCATTTTCGCACGAGTTGGCTGGATGAGTCGGCGACCATCTCTGCTTTTGTGTGGCCGTGTTTTGTGAAGATGATCGGTGCCGATGCCTCGGTGAAGTGCTCGCACAACTTGAGGATGTTGGGAAGTGCGTTGGTTGTCATGGATTCGAAGAAAACCTGCATATCGACAACTAGCAGTCCTGTCTTTGGGGACATGGCGATGGATGATAGATGATGGATGATTCGGTTTTGGTCTTCATGCACTGTCAAAGAGTATCCATTTGAGGGTCGTCACCTGGTTTTTCAGGCAAAAATCAATCATGTCCCGGTCGGAGCAATATACCAACAATTCTTGAACGATGCTTTTCGAACATTACGTCAGTATCGACCATTCTAGAACCTCGATACTGCGATTTGCATCTTCTTCACCTCTTCACGACCCTGGCCTTATGGCGACCATCTACAAGTCAGGAGATCGCGATCGGCCATAATTCAGGAGTCAGCGGGCGTCATATGATCGGTGAAATGAAGCAGATACAAACCGAGTTGTTGCGGAGGAGAGGTTGCTTACACAAGCGAAAGATCCAGGCCACCGTCTTCTTGTGGTTAGCGACAGCGAGCAACCCCGGATTCTCGTGTTCTTCCGATCTCGTCAAAATCCGATTGGATCGCGAGACTCTCCGCTGACCTCATCGCGATCCTCCAGTTCTTCTCGCACGAGAGACTACAAATATGAAAGGCTCCAACGGTCTAAGATGAGGACAGCTCGCAGTTGGAGCAAATGTTTGCAAAGCCCCGTTTCACTATTATATCAACAGCCTCGTCTTTGACAAAGCTACGTTCCAACAACACAGCCTTTTCTTTACGTCAGTCTCAACCTTTACGAATAATCGGAAGGCGAAGTATGGCGACAGCATCTCACATCGAGCTGGATCCTGCCGCGGCAGGCGTCTACCATGTCCCAGACATCTCAGCCCAGTCCGGTAAGATCGGAAGTCAACTCCTGCAAGAAAATCACGATCGCTTTCACATGTATTTCAACCCAAGCGGATTCCACAACCATATTGCCCATCACCTCTTGACCATTTATGCCCTGGGCGCCACTCCGGAAGAACTACAAAAGGCGTTCGACACCAACAAAAGCTACCAGCGAACACAATTCCCTGTCAAAGAACGAAATGTTGAGGATATGTCAGATTCTGAGAAGTTCCAGAAATTCCTCGGCAAAGAACAGTATTTTCATGATTTTGAGGACTTCTTCCGGAAGGAGATTGAGAAGAAGGGGTGGGAGGATGTGCTCAACGAGCATGTGTTTTCTAGGACAGAGCATGCTGACCGCATATTCGGGAGGATGTTCGCCGGTAAATTTACTACGGCACCTTCTCAATTTTATGTTGCTGACTTGCCTCAGGTTTCTTGCACCCGTTGATTCATCTCGGCTTCGGAGTTGAATTCAAACAGCCAGCCATCATCGTTGAAGCGCTGGCTCAAGCGTGCACCCACAGCAACTGGACCGGTGAGTTTCTCCAATCCATCGAGGATGCTGCAAACAGTCGGAAGTCCTCGAAAAGCCTCGTGCAACTTATCAACGAATCCCGCTCGAACGAGAAACTTCGCAAGGCAGCTCACTGGGACGACGGCAACAAAATTCGAGATGGCGTCTTGATCCGCGCACCCGACGAAATGATCTCACTGGCATCGCAATGGCACGTTAAGCCCGAGGAGCTCCAGCAGAAAACGGCGGAGATGATAAACGCGACGGTCTACTACACAGGTGCATCTCAACGACCTGACAAGCGAGTCATGTTCGACTTTTATTACATGCACTGTGTCAATTGCTCCGTTTTCTTCTCCGCTTTCCTCAACGAGCCATGGCTCAAGCAAGAAAACAAGGCACGATTGCTGGAGTGGAAAGGACGACTCGATCTGGCAATGTACGTGTCTAGACGTTGTCCGGAACTGCTCCTCGATGAAATCAAGAATTACAAACCGAAAAAACCTAGCGACTGGGCAGGAATTATTCGGCGGGTGGACCCCCTGCCTGACGATGGACATGCTAGCAAGCTTGTTCGGGCGATTGCAAATAGTGAGCAGGTCTGCAAGCAGTATGAGAGCCAGCCGGATGATGTTTTTGCGATCAAAGGGGATATGTTTTTGCAGCTTGGGCATATGGTCATTGACTCGGTCGAGGTCAGTGATCCCAAGTGGGTGAGGTCTGCTGGTTTCGACGAGGCGTGGGAGGACATCCCGGCCCGTGCGAGGTTGTGAGTATGCATATATGCTCTGTGTAGGATATGTATCTGAATGTTCAGAACTGTACCACCGCGTCTCACCTCAAAGTACGTGTAGACGCCTGCGCAGCTGTCAGCCAATCACCTTCTGGCCTCGGCGCTCAGATGAGACCGACTCCGCCCCGCGTCTCGAGCATCATCATCGACCCGACTCTAGGCACCAACGTCGCCCTCGAACCCATCGCCATCCCGCATGTCCTTTTCATCTCCCTTAGTGTTTCATCGCTTGTGCTTTTCTCTTGTGTATCGCTAGCCAATCTTCAAAATGCCGGACGAGATGCCACCCGAGAAGCATACACATCCCCCACCTCCCATGGACCCTTTCCCCACCTATCAAACCCCATACCCTCGATCCAACAAGGACGACGAGCAGAACCCATTCATCCAGTTTCGACGCTTCGCAGATGACCAAGTCTCGTCGTTATTCTCGGGCTTCCCGCACTTCTTCGGATTGAGTCCCTCGTCTTCGGCTGCAAGCGGCACAGATCATTGGAAGCGAGAAGTCGAGGACATCATGCGGCAGAGACAAGAATGGGAGGAGGGCTTTCGGAAGCAGTTCGAGCAGGAGATGGAGGAGATGAGACAGCAATTGGAGAAGTCCAAGACTGAGGCATGGAAGAGCATGGAGGATGCCTGGAAGCAGCATTCGATACCGCAGCCAGCGCAAGAAGAACCAACTACACCTACACCTTCACCATGGTGGACGCGAGGAAATGCTGCCAAATGTCCTGCGTTGAACGGAAAAGAGTCACAGAAGAATGCAAGCAAGTGTCCTGCGCTTTACGACGAGAAAGGGCAGCCAAGAACAGAGCTTGACGCATACAATGCCTTACAAGACGATTCCAACAAACAGGTCCAGGTTTTCCAGGCACCTGCTCCAGAAGAACCTAAGAAACCCGTTAGATCGTTGCTTCCTGCGCTCGGCTGGGATGGAAAACAGAAACAAAAGTTGTGGAGAGACGCCGCAGCCTCCCCTGAAGAACCCGCAGTCAAGCGTGAGAAGCCGCTAGGCAGACCGACGACATATTCTCTCTGGGGAGCCCGTCGTATGCAACCTTTCGATAATGCCAATGAGACCATCCCCTGGCTCATGCTCAGTCCGTATTCGCCAATCTACCTCTGCAACCCCGCACAATCACGACTATTCAAAGTCAAGATCCAAGAATCCGCAGGCGCACCATTACAGATTTCCAGCACCAGGTTTTTCGAGCGATGGTACACCGACATTGATGCAAAGATGGCGACTCACAAACCGTGGGCCGATGCTTTCGAGGATTTGCTGAGTCTGCAGCAGACTGGCCACATGGTGGAGAGGGACAACTGGAATACCTGGCGGACGCCACGTACTTGGATTCACGATATGGCCAGTCGTGGAAGTCTGGGAGACCGTTGGGGATTTAACGACGAAGGGCTACTAGTCAAGCGAGCTGACTCGATTATTCCAGCATCCAACACCCCGACAACTAATAAAGACGACCGATGTTCGAGGTGGCGCAAGAATCGTGAATGTCGCCGCAGAGATTCCACTAAAGCCGCTCCTACACCACCAGGAGCGCCAGCTGAAGAGGAGAATATCCTCGTCGATAAAGTCACCGAGGCACTCGCACCATTTCCGCTCTTTGGCAGCATCATCTCTGCGGCTGATGCAATTGTCTCGGCTATTGATCAAGCCGCACAGAATGAGAATCAATCACAAGCACCAGCTGAGCTTGAGGGTGATGTGCCCTCCAGTGTTGCCGAGGGGCCTACTACCACGAAAGACCAAACCAGTACATCTTCTTCTGGCTACTCGGCCTCATCCTCATCCTCATCCTACGCCTATGACTCTTCGGTTCCTACCAACACCAACTCCGTCACCTCAACTCTAACAACGACAACAACACGCACTCTTCCAGACGGCTCCGTCGAGACAAAGCGCGTTTTGAAACGTCGCTTCGCAGATGGTTCGGAAGAAAGCGATGAGCGGGTTGAGGTTAGGAACCCCTCTTCCGACTTTAGGACAATCAACAACAGCCCTGCGGCATTGGCCACTAGCCCAACAGAAAAGAAGGACAAACATACTCAAACCCAGAGTTCCCCAGATGAGGTTTTGCAACGACAAAAATTAGAGGATGCCTGGAATCAGATCCGCTCCAACGAGGTATCGAAGCAACAGACCAAGGATGCGGATGAGCTGAACCAGCGAGGGCGGGCCCGTCAAGAATCAGAGCGACAACGTCGTGAAGAGCTTGTCGAACAACAGCAGCAGGCGCGTCATCCTCGGCAGATAGCCTTCGTCAGCACAATCGAGCCACATTCAGAAGCTCAACAGCCACAATTACAACAAGAGAGCAGAATTGAGCAGCAGCAGCAGCAACAACAAAGCGGCGATAAGCGCCGAGGAAGCGGATGGTTCTGGAACTAATTTGAGCCCGATCGAGGAAGGTTACGACGTCTCTTCTCCTTCTCACGGCCGGATATTTTTAAGGACGCTCAGCCAGGCTATATGGACATTATAGGCGAACAAGGGGAATGGGATCTCTTCTCACTCATGTCTTCTACGACTATAGCATGCTTGCTATTCGAATATACGATGTATATGAATCATGATTCCTTCCTTCGTTCAGCACTTGGTACATCTCTTCTACAGTAAATTGGGCCTGGAGGTTAAGTGCCTAACCCGATTTCCAGATGTACAAGCGAGCATCTACATCCAGAGTACATCTTTTCGTGGTTCTGCTCTTTCCTGATTGGCCGACATGAAACGTAGCTCTTGCGGGGTGCAGAAAGCTTAAGACAGCAACCAATGTATATTTCTCCGCTCTTCCAGGTTGGCGAATTCCAATCCACGTGCGATCCTCCACACCAACTCGATCATGGAGATCACAGACGGTTCGATGCTGCGGGGGAGCCCGCCTCAGCAGGCCAGTCCTGCCTCGTGTTAATCCTAAACAGCACCTTCACTGGGTCTAAGGTAAGCCCAACTCGGCTTTTTACAGGCGTTCATCCTGTCAGTTCGGGCAAGCCAAGATGGCTATCAAAGGTGAAGACTATGGACAAAGTGAATAGTGCACCCGAAGAACGAATTGAGCGCATGTTAATCTCTCAAACGATCTAGCGATATCTGCACTCGCCTACCAGATGAGACAACGCCACGGCTCGCCTCTTACCATGGCAATTCATGTCCCTCGTATTGGAAGAACTTGCCCGTGTCCTCGATCGTCTTTTCGCCTATGATCTTGAACAATCTCTCCGCAGTCTCCGCAGGCTCGAAAGCTTGGCTCATCTCTGCAAGTCCACCGGCGAGATTCGTCTTGTTGATGCCCGGATGCAAGAGTAGCACCACTACTCCTTTCGCCCGAAGATCGACAGAGAGACTCACACCAATGCTGTTTACCGCTGCTTTGGACGCCCGGTATGCGTACATGCCTCCCGATGTATTGTCGCTCATGCTACCGACACGAGAGGACAAGATCGCGATCTTTGCGTCCTTGGCGGCCAGGATGTTGGGGAGCAAAGCTTGCGTTAAGAGGAGGACACCGGAGGTGTTGACGGCGAATGACTTATCCAGAACGCTCAGGCTCGTGGCCTCCAGTGAATCTTGCTTAGGCTGGAACATGATGCCGGCGACATTGAGAAGCAAGTCGAGGGGTGTATCTCCAAGCTGATCTTTGAATTTTGATATCGAATCTGTTGATGTGACGTCCACTTGGAAGTACTTGCTACCGAGCCCTTTGATCGGGTCCCCAACGGTCATGTCTAGAGCGTAGACCTCATATCCCTAAAACGTCATTGTCAGCACCTAAGTTGGTCTTACGAAGAGGCTGCCGTACATTACGAGCAAGCAAGGCCGCAAGTGCATTGCCTATGCCACTATTGGCACCCGTGACTACTGCGACAGGCATCTTGGTTTCTCAAGCTCCAGGTATGGCGGGCTTTACGAAGGGGAAGAACTTGAAATGTGAGGGACCTAAAACTTAAGTAGGGTTGCGGTGCTCTCGGATTTGTTTGCATCAAAGCGATAGGCTCGAGCTTCGACTTTATGTGCTGGGGTCGGCATCGACTGCAGATCGAGGCCAAATACCCCGTAAAGGAGTGCATTGCTAATTGGCGTCCGCTAGTTAGCGATCTCCATCTACTTGGGTGGGAGCTAAGTAAAAAGATCCCACATCCAGGCTCTGCCCCCCGCTCGATCGCATGCACTCCAGGTTTTGACCCGCTCACCCCATTCGAGATAAAATGCGCTGAGATCCTCGAGCATATTCTCGAACCGAGTGTAAGATAGACAACATCCATAGCGACTTACCTTGACGATGACTATCACAATCTACGGCTACGTACCTGCCTGGGGGCTTCCCGACATCAGTCCCTACGTGACGAAGGTCATTTTCTATCTCAAGATATGCAAAATCCCATACGAGTACAAGAGCCAGGATCTCGCAGTCCTCGACGAAGACGCTCCATGTGGAAAACTCCCATACATCATCGACTCGGACAATGGATCCAAAGTAGCCGACTCGAACGTGATCATCACCTACCTCAAACAAAAATACGGCGATACCCTCGATGCTGATCTGAACAAGACCGACAAGGCCATCGCCGTGGCCCTAGATCGTCTCTTCGGCGAACATCTCTACTACAGCGGCGTGATTGAGCCTCGATGGCGAATGGACGGCGGATGGGAGACCTATATCCCCTACATCGTCCAAGGCGCGGAGGTCGGCCCAGATCTTCGCAAAGCGCTCGATGCCTTCCGAGTGCGCATCCTTGCTGGTTTCGCGGGCCAGGGCATGGGCAGGCGTGACAGCGGCGTCGTGCTGGAGTTTTACAAGGTCGATATCGACGCGATTTCCGACTTTTTGGCCGACAAGAAATATTTCCTGGGAGACAAGGTCCATACGGTTGATGCGTGCGCCTATTCTATGCTGAGGCACCTGGTTGATCAACCACAGAAGTGGGCGGGGTCAGGATATGTTGAAAGCAAACCGAATTTGGTGGACTACCTGAAGAGAATGCGGGAAGAGTTCGCAATGTAGGACCTGGGCATGCGGGAATATGTTTCTGACTGGTACTGTTGGAATTTATCTCTTCCACAATGATGCAAGGAGTTTCTTGAGCCCCTCATATTGAGGTGATCTGGTTGACGAGAAGAGCGTTGCATTTCTGTTGTATATTTTGGCCGATAATCTCAGGCATCAAGGGATGAGGAGGAACTTCTCGCAATTTTGACGGACACATTGCGCGCACGAGCGAGCAGTCACCTCGATTGGATGTCCTTTGCGGAAGGGCAGAAGACCAAGATGCTGAGCCAAAATAGTTGTGGTTTTTATTAAGATGATCCCCAAGCTCCCCCGGGGGCGCCTCCACTTCCCCAGATCTTGGATCTTCGGCTGCGGGGTCGTTGCGGAGCGGCCAATGATTTGACCTGGTCGATCACCTATGAGAGACACCACTTTTGACAGATCTGCACCAGCAACGCGGCCAGTTTGTGCCACACAGTGAGAATTTTATCTCCCCATTAAGGTATAATTAGCCATCCTCTGAATATGCGAAAACCCAGAACTAGGGGTCAGTCTGCTGTAATGCTTCGCGTCCGGCTTCGCTCTGTTCAAGGCCGTTGAATCCTTGTTAGCTGGAGACAAGGTCACGGATCGAGTGGCCCGAAGGCAGACGGCATTTCATCCTGTACACACACACTCAGCCTTGTGTTACATACGAGCATACTCCATCCCTACTGCATTTGCAGGTCAGACCTTGGGAGCATCAACGAAACAGCCACTGTAGGAAAGCGGGAATGAGAACGGGATGGGAAATGGATTGCGCAATTAACCCAAACATGTCTAACTACCGTGCCTCGACTTTGTTGCCCAAGGCAGTAGCACTGTGGACGTTGGTGAGGATGCAGGAAAAAGTGTTGATAAAACAGCTCTCATTGATAATACTAGTATGCTTGTTATGTTATGCTCGCTCATACGCTCAAATGCAGAATCCAGTCCTTGCTTGGGCCGATACCTTCGAATCGCCTGGTCTGACTCCATGCAGGCTGTAGTAGCGTTGACCTGGTTTCAACTCTTTTGCTGGTCGTTTTGCCTCGTGTCTCTGGATCACAAGCTGTCCCTCGGTTTGACGTCCTGGTTCTCTCATAGCCAGAATCGCCTGAATCGTTCTTCGCCGTGCTCGCTGGAAAATCCCGTATGCAAGATCCCGAACCTGAAACACCATTCCGGCCGCACAAATAAAAAATGAAACAAGCACAACCTGAAATATGAATGTCCCCAAACAGCTCGCAGCTCATGAACCAGAGACGTGTCCTCATCTCTCATTTCTGTCGTCAGTCTCGTTATTCCTCTCGTTCATCCATCGTCACTACTCCATAACAGCTTCTCATTCGGTTCTCGTATCACTTTCTTCGTCCCTCAGAACACATCCTCAGGCCACTCCCACATCTCTTTCTTGATACCGCTGGATTTGACAGTAGCATCTTCGTGGATCTTGATCTCCGCAGACTTTCCATGTCTTGTCGGGCTGCTCATTGGAGTCGGATTCAGCTTGGGTATGTCCTTTAGCGGATTCACATTTTCTCTGCTGCCTGTCTTCTTCTCGGCCTCGGATTCTTCGTCCTGTTCAAGAATCATGGACACAGCACGTGGGAGATCTCCGCCTCTAGCTAAAGATGCCCGTCTGCTGTGCTTTGCCAATTCTTTGCGCGGCTTCTGGTTGGTGGATCGGCCTCGGTCGTTGACATCTTCTGTTATCGTCTTAAGATCCTCGTGGCTTGATTTCCTCTGAACAGCATTTCTAGTGTTGCTTAGTGGTTTCAGGGCCGTACGTTCTGGAGACAAAGCTGGTACGGGTGGCGCTGTGGGCGACTCCTTAGCCACGGCTTCGCGGCTGCGTTTTGAGGAAGGTTTTCGCGGCGGAGTAGCGTCATTTGGAGCCTCGGATAAAGATCTTGAGGACGGCGAACGCGGCTGAGAGTGTCTAGTCCTGGACCGAGCCTCCTCTTGTTGCCTCAGCATGGCTCGCAACTGTTGATTTTCTTTTTCCAGCTCCCTACGACTTGGGCGCTTTTGAAGGTCGATGTCACTAACGCCGTCACATGTCTCAAAGTTGGTGGATGAAGATGAACTCTGGCGTCTCCTGCCGCTACTTGGTGTTGCTTTGGTCAAACTACCCCTTCTGGCCGCGGCTAATGGCTTGTCAGGAGCATGGTCATCTGAGGTCGCAACGCCGACATTAGACTTGCGTCTCTTCGTGCCAAATTGTTGAGCATATGCCTCTTCAGCTCGCCTCTTTCGATCGTTGAGTACCTCGATGTCGTTTGCCTCAGCCGACTCCCCTGCCTTTTTCTGAGGGCTGCTGCTACCGAGATCCACTTGACTCGCAGTCTTCTTCTTGTCTCCATGGAGAGTCCACATGGACATACTCTTGCGCAGGCCTTTCTTCTTCCTCACAGTCTGTGGCTCTTGCTCGGACTTATTCGTCACCCTCTTCGCAACATCTCTTGACTTGTTCTTGGTGCCAAATTTGAACAGGCGCTGGGTAAAGGTCGGAGCAGCTCCGGTCTGCGGGTTAAATTCGTCGATATCGAATGAGGAACGTTGAGGTGAGGCACGAGGAGTTGTTTCGTTATCGGATTCATCAGTACCGGAGATGCTTGCAAGGGAGCCATGGTCGTTCCACGTCGACGAGACTCCAGCCGATCGGTCGTTCATGGATCCTTCTGCGAACTTTGAAGGTCGAATTGATTCCTTCTGCTCTGCACCATTGTCCAGGCGAAAGTTTGGCTGTCCAGGTCTAGGTCCGTGCCTTGTCTTAGGTCTATTATCGGTATCGACAGTACGAGAGGATGGACCGAATGGACGCAGTTTCTTTTCGGGTCCGCCCAAAGGACTCTCATCTTCATGTCTACGAAGGTGGAACGAGTTTTCAACCAATGAGTTGGTCGATCTGAAGGGTGATGGTCGACCCCAGACTTCGCGTTCCTCCGTGTCAAACTGTGGCCCGTCGCTGAATGTGTTCAATGTAGACTGGCTAGATCTCCAAGAACAAGTTCGAGGAGTCAGAGAGGGGCTTTCGCTACGCTGAACCCTCAGACTCGACACATGCTGCAGCTGAGGCGATCTCGAAGGTGTCGTCGACGCGTTGCGAGAAGGAGGATTTTCGCTTAGTGTACGGATGCTGGACTGGAACCTCTGACGTGGTGACAGCGAAGGCTCGGAGACAGGTCCTGATGGTGGGTGATGCAAGCCTGCTGGGGCTCGAGATGGCGCCACCATCGAATGGGATAAGAGGTTGGCTAATTCTTGACTGTTCATGGTGGCAGCAATATGATTATGCCATTAGGATTATTAAGGTGTATAAGGTGCAAACCGAATGCGATAACAGCCTCGTAAACTGTATACAAAAACTACCGGGGAGTTGTAAAGTGAAGTCGCAATGTTGAATAGCTTTGTTTACATGCAGGGATGCACTGCATGCGTAGGCTGAGGCCGCCGCACCTGCACCTCGAAATTGGAGGGGCACTGACTCGACTGATTGGCGGCCACGCAAGCACCGAGGTTGCTGACTCAAGACTCATCCCATCCCCACGGAATTAACAGTGATCGCCAACCATGCCCGCGATAACCGAGTCAGCCAGTCTTTCATGTCCATTTTGCCCAGTCCTCCAGGGCGATCGATTGTTCCCTCCCTCTGCATCCGAAACTCTAAGGGATGCACCGGCTCGTACTGGGGTTCTGCTTTTGGTAGCTGGCACATAGTAGCCTATGCAAGCATCAATCCGACACACCGACAGCCTAAGGACGCAGTAGGCATGCTTCAGCTCCCATTCGTTCCAGCCAAAGGTTACTTAAGCCTACTTAGGATGTGGGTGCTGGCGGCCTATCATCTCTGGTGGTGAGGATACTGGAAACCGCTTAGACAGTCTTTGCGGTCCCGTCGTTGAAGGTTTGGCCCTCCGAGGCAGCGGGTGAGGGGAATAGACTCAGCCAACCTTGCCTTTTGTGAGCTGCTGAAACACCCCAATTATTGGTTCGAGATGCCTATTCATTCTTCTGTCCGCGCATGGTTTGATGATCATGCTGCAGCTGTTGTTCTTCTGTCGCAAACTGCGCCAAAGAAACTCGTCGGGAACCTCCTGACGAGCAACGCTCGTGTCCCCTTCCGCGAGTTGGCTGCCTTGCCAGTTCAAGCTTTCAACTCCTAGCCTTCCCTGCTTGGAGGACACTGCGAGGTCGACATCTCCAAGCGGATGACAAGCCTGCTTACCGGGGCCATTTAAACCTAACTCAGCCCGGCCTATACCCATAGTCGTTTGAAGCTGGCAGCATTATTCCTCCGGATGTGTGAGCCAGAAGACCAGGTTCTTCTTCTAAGTACCTGTTAAAACTCCTTGCATGCCCGCATGTTCTCCATCGCAAGATGACACCAGCCTCACTTCCTCTAGCAAACCCATTCGGTATCTTCTTGCGCCAGTTCCTCGCTTGTTATTTCGGTCACTATGGTTGGTGTTCCTGGCAAGAGTAAAGGATGCAGCACATGCCGTCGGCGGAAAAAAGGCGTGAGTATCGATCTGTCCAGCACTGCCGCCTCCACATTTAACACGTCTCGTCACGCGTCTATGCTCACTCGAGTGCCCTCCTTTAGTGCGACCAGAAACGTCCTATCTGCGGTCAGTGTGCCTCAAGCGGCTACGTTTGTGGCGGTTATAATCGAGATCGAACATTTATCCTCCATCCCGCGAGCAAAACTGTCGAGCATGCCATATTCCTCCCTCATGTCCGACCTACACCTATCGCTCTGCCAGGCTCGGTCAATCGCGGAGCTGTCGAATCGCAATGCAAGAGTCTGTTTTGGGACCTGTATATGCCGCAAGGCGAGGCAGTCTGCCGTGATGATTTTATCCTGCGCTGCGGTCATCCTATGAATTGGACCGAGGTTGTCCAGAGTGTCTCAAAGCACGATACCTCGTTGGCGGATGCTTTCTCAGCACTGAGCATCTCAAGAGTCGGGCAAGGCCACAAGGATGTTCGTCTCGTTCACGAAAGTGCCAAGCTGTATGGGAAAGCCTTGAAAGAGCTTCAAGTCGCCCTGTTTGATCCCAAGCGGATGCACTCGGACCATGTCCTCATGGCATGTTTGCTACTGGGCCTCTATGAAGTGTTTGAGGGGCCTGCATTCAATTCGAGGAGCTGGATGGCTCATGCTGCAGGAGCTGCCCGACTGGTTGAACTTCGTGGTCCGAAGCGACATCAACACTGGGAGGCACACCACCCTTTCTTGGCTAGCAGGATTCCTACAGTATACGCTGCCATTGTGCAGAGACAGGCCACATATCTGTCTACCCAGGAGTGGCTTACCATACCGTGGGAGTTTCAGCATCGAACTTATTTTGATCGAATGGTCGACCTGGGGACTATTGTTCCGAGTATCCTGCAGAAATTCGACATCCTTCGGGAAAGCGATGCCGATACAACTCAAGAATTACTCCAGCTATTGGAAGAATGCCAGCATTTGCAGACGAGGATGAATATATGGAGAGACGGCACAAAGAAAGGGGCCTTGCCACGTTCAATCCCGCATGATCCAGCTGACCCTGACTACCCATTTGAGACTGACTTATGGTTCGAGAACCATCTGTTCATCCATGCACGCTTGGTTTACTACACCTGCTCCCTCGCATTGAGTGAAGTGGGTAATGAGATTTTACAAGCTCTTGCCCTTCGAGAGAAGAAATTACCGAGCTCCTTGGATTCTACCTCACTCAGAGAACTTTTCAATATGAATCAACATGCAACCAGGATCGGCCGATGTGTGGCTTACTGCTTGCAACCTGAAATGGGAGCTTGGGGTGCCAATATTATCAATTTCCCAGCAAACCTAGCCTTTGCATATTTCCAGAGAATTGGTGATGTCTCGGCGGCCGAATGGTTGACCAAAGGCTTTCACTCTGCCAAATCCAGAGGACTCCATGTGAATAACGTTTTCACTGAAATGATGCCGCAACTTCAAGACAAGAATGAAAGAATGCAGTTTATAAAGCGGGAGTCAAGTACGGATTCGTCCGAAAGTGGGAATTCGCCCGATTCAAGCGAGACTCTAACAAGCGCTGCCACCACCATTTTCGTTTATGAGGACCCTGCCAAAGGCTACTACGATGCGAGCAACGATCCGGACTGAACAGAATACCTTGTCTCACTTTGAGAACTATTGCGATCATTCGCCAAGTTAATTTAATGCCTCGGGTGGTCAGACGAACATCCCCAACGTCCTTCCAAATCCAGGCCCTGTACAATCCTCCCAGGGCGATTGATTGTCGTGGTTGGCCGAAGGACGAGTTGCCTACGGGGACTGTACCTACACAGAGTGCCTGCTCGCACACCTGCAGAAGGCTCTAGCCGAAGACTGTGGAAGATTGGCTTCTTTTGTCTGGGGCGAGGTATAGGGCCAATCTATCTTCTCGTTCGGAGCTGTCTCAGCCATGCATTCCCCCAGATTCGCATCAGGCGTCCCAGGATACCAAGGAAGCTGAACAGCCTCTTATTTGGGCCCAAAAATGTGCAACAAAGCTTTCCAATAGAACAACTTTGCTCCGGTCTGGAAAAGGGAATCCCCGAACGAGTCAATGGGACACGAGGCGGCATGTGTCGAATCTGGATGAAAATGGCCGAGTCTTCATCCCAATCTCGCTTATTGTTCAAAATCACCAACGACGAGCGGCACACCTCTGCCGTGTCTTCATACAACCTGTCAAAGCAAGGAGATATTCCAAATCAGCGTCTTGCAGATATGAAAGCCTGTCTCCTGCGGCACTACACGGATGAGTAATATCTTGGGCATCCTTCATTTGTGCTTTGATTTGATGTTCAGCTTCCGGCAATGTCCCAGTTCTACCCGCGTAGACTGCGTCGCAGAGGACAATACCAAGCGACCGCCTCCCTTTCTAGACACCATTAGCACACGCCCTATAGCAACTTGCCGATCGAAGTACCGCCTAGCATTGATCTCGATACGAGATATGCAGCACCTTGCTGCAGTGTGGTCAACCTCGAAAGAATGCACGAGCACGGCCGGAGAGCCTTCGCATGCATGCTACAATTTCAACCGCAGCCCGATAGTGGCTCGGTCGCAGGACACCGTGTTCGGCAAGGTCAAGAAATCGTTGAACGAGTTTCCAGTCTCTTGACAGATTACCGGCGTCGTCTCTACTGCTACGGCGTAGCACAGCTGCTTCCGTGGAACAATGATATATGGTTTCTCCACCTTTCCGACCGAGGAATTGCCAAGGACATCGATGACGGTGTAAATGCAATTCAAGAGATTCCAATCACGTCTCCAGAGTTCAACCCGAATCAGATGTGCAGTGCTTTGATCTTCTTCACGTCGCAAGGGCTACCGTCTCCTATCAATCAAGCAACCGAGCTGACAATGTATTTGGAATTGCGACACGCCTGCAGGACACAACAGGCCAATAACTTAATCGACAAACCAGGGCAGATATGCCCCACCCAACCATGAAAGCCAAATGTTAATGCTCATGGAGATATCACGAGCACAGTATTTGGAATCATTTCATGTCCGGTCAGTTGATCAAGTTGCAATCGGTGCTTGCATCGATTCATTTGGGTTGCGTCAGGGGAAGGTGCTCGGTGAGTTCGTTGCTGCGCGCGGGAAGGAGCGGTAGCTTGAGGAAGAGCAGGACACTGCCGGTCCTGTGTTCATAGCTTTTGTTCCGATTCTTACGGGACTACGCTGCGCTTGATAATGTTCAAGTTTACCTACCTGGATAAAGCCTTGTGAGAGGAGGTATCTTATTCTGATAATAACCGCTGTTGTTCATGGGTTTGCAAGCAGTGCCCTCCTTCTGACCTCGCCGCCATCTCGTATCTTGGATTCCATCATGTTCCTCATTAACCATTCTGCCTAGGATTTCAACAACCAGATCGCAATCGACAAAGGCTGTGCTATGAGTCTATGATGCCTTACGCATTTCAGCTACGCTCTCCTTCTGCTGCGGTCAGCATAAAAGGTACGTCGTCACTCAGAGGTGTATCACAGCCAAGAAAAATTGGGAAAGCAGAGTAACATCAAGACGGACAAGGCTGCAATAACCTAGTCAAATTCGGAACAGCGCTGAGACTCAGGACTTGGGCAAACTCTTTAAAACCCATCGATTCACCCCGCCTCGAGCCTCCCAGCCGTTCTCACGTTGGTCAGGCTGAACGCCACTCCCATCACCGGTCGAGGGAATCTTCGAGCAAAATCACGAACGCCAAGGCGCTACCTCATATCTTCAAAGCTGAGAGGCTCGCAGAACAAGAATGGGCAACGCCTCTCGAGTTGCCCCTCTTGCCCCTCCATCCTATGTTATTCTTCAGCCTAGTTCACTCTCACGCTCATCCGCTGTCGCCATCGCAAGAGTGGGAGGTTGGCAGCGACTTTGCCAAAAGTGAGTCCAAGGAAAGGAGACGAGGCTCAATATGTCGGGAGATTGCAACAGCTGTAGCTACAACTGCTCAGCACCGTCACCTGATGTCTGCTCCAACACAGATATTACGGGAATTGGCGTGAGTGGCATCACGACCGCCGTATTCTGCCAGGACTCTGCCTTGACGATTCAATATAGGTCCTTATTGGGTATGCGTTCACAGCCTTGTTCGCAGTTGTCCTCGTACCAATCTATTACATCACTGTCTTTTCGCCAAAAGCATACCCTTTCCGGAAGGACGATGGATCAGCAGATGAACAAGCTCTTGTTAAGTTTCATTCCACCCCAATCGACAAGTACGTTTTGCGCTGGGCAGAAGCACAATTTCCTCGCAAAGACGACAATGATTCCGAGCGTCCATCTCATCTCGAAACCGTGCTCACTAAGGTTCGTTTAGCACGAAAAGAGTTCCTGTTTTCCCCACTATAGCTTTCTATCGCGCTCACTGACAAATCTCTCGCAGTGCGCTTTGAGTATGAGCGACCTGCAAATCATCACAGGTATCTCTATCCTCGTTTCAGGCTACACACAGCTAAAATGTGGGCTTTCTGCTTTTCATTGGCAGGTTGTCGTGTATTTGGCCTGGTTTTCCAGCCTTACCCACCTGAGTGGCCTCACCGTTCTTCGCAGCTATCTTTACAAAAGGCCTGGTCAACGTCTTTGGAGATGGATAGCAATGGCCGTGATCGTCGTCATGCTCGTTACAGCAATCATCCCCACAGGCAACTTTGCCTGGCCTCTAGGGCAGCCAGACGTGGAAGCGGATGATCTTAAGCCCTCCCCAGGCTCGTACGCGATTTGCTTCTATGGAAAGCCGGTTTCGAAGAACAAACAAGCTTATCCTTCGATGATTATTTCGACATGCCTACTCATCTTCGGCTTTCTAGCACGTGTTGTGCGACTGCACAAAACGTTGTCCATCGATCTAGTGCTCTACCTTCGGTCAAAGCTGAGCTGCTTTGCGCGGAAGTGTCTTCGCAAAATTTATGCCTGGAGCAATGTACATACCAACGCACCCTCGTTGATCAGGTTGCTATTATACCGACCACTACTCACAGTTTTCCTCGGCTGCCGAGTTTTCTTGGACATGTGGTCTTCCATGTTCCTAGAGGTACGTCTTGGGGTTTCTGTCTACGACAGTCTAGCCTACATAAGCTCGGCTGCCTTCAGGGCTTACGATTCTCAGGTTTGGTGGCTACTTGTTGCCTTTATTTGGGGCGCCATCAGACTAGGATATACCCTCCGTCTCTATGGCATCGACACTAGTAGAGGTGCCTGGACATTTGGACAGGTCATCTCGCTCGTTCTGCTCGCCGCACCTTTGATAAGCATTCTGGAGTTTTGGAATGAAGGTAAGTTCCACAGTCTGGTCAACATATTGAATGTTTGTCTGAAGTATAATAGGGGAGCATCGAACGGCCGAGTCGCCGAAGGCCAGTCCAGAAACAATAGAGCTTGTCCAAGTGCATGCATCCGCGGAACAGCACACCGGTGGGCCTCCTGCCACGGAGCCAGATGCAGGCACGACATTAACACCGGAACCACCAACAGAATTAACTCAGTCTCGTATTCCAACTCTGGAGATTGCCGAACGATTGTCCAACGCACCTTTCCATGGTTTTCGGGATGAGCCTGACTTGGCTTTTTACAAAGAAGCAACCTGGTTTCATCATATCATTCTGTTCTTTCTGTGGATGGCATTCAGCCTCGGCATGACTGTTCTCCTCTGGACAGCCCAGGGTGACGATCTTTTCTGGGGTCTTCTCTACCCAACCGGCTTTGAAAGCTGGGATTGGACCCCATTGGTCATCTGTTGGCTTCTGATGTGCTTCACGCTATTCATCATCACGATCGAGGACATCGGGTCTCACTTCCAGGCCAGCACAATTCGCAGTGGGCTGTTAGCCCTGATGAGAGCTGCTATTTACTTTGGTTGCTCGGTCACATACCTTGGTATTGGTATTGGGATAACACCTTTCTATTTTGGTTACGCCTTTGACGATTCTGCCTTGTGGCCGTCAATGGCAAACCCTTGCGTGGCGCTTGTCCTGACTTTGCTAGTGATGGTTGGCAGCGGGGCTAAAGCAGGACAAGGTAGGAGTATCACTAAGGCTGTCGTGGTGTACGGCTTTTATACGATTTGCAGTGGTATGGTGTACGGAACTTGTTCGGTTTGTGGTGGTAAATTTCTGGAAGCTGTGGGAGAACGCTTCTTTTCTCATCTCGCTTGGCTATATTTAGTGGTACCGCCGGGGTTGTACATGATGATTAGCCTTATTTACTGGATTCTGCTGAGGATTAGGACTTTCATGCCCACATTTCGGAGGAACCAGTAAATACATGGCCGAGGAATCATCGATGTCTTGAGATGCTGGTACTAATTTCCACCGTCATTATTCATTTCCTTACTCCTTATTCTCGACTCTGGAGACCTGTTCTTCATTGCCGACACTTCTTTTCCTATGAAGCTCATCCTTGACATGCTGCATCTCGACCTCAAGATCAACCGCGACCTCATCTCCAAAAATGCGCGCCATCTCCTCCAAAGACAACCCTTTCGTCTATTAAATCTCCAGTCAGCGTGCAGATCTGCATAACTCGTTTCGGGCCAAAGAGCAGACTTACCTCTGGATAGAATCTATAGACGATGCCGAAAAGCGCAATCGTGCAGACGATGAAGACGATGTAGAACCTGTATCCGATGTTGGCAAATGCCGTTGGGGCGGACTGCAGGAAACAGATCGTGGCGAGCCACTGGCCTGGCGAAGGTTAGCAATGCGATGAGCGAGTTGACCACAGGTTGTGAATTTTCTACCAGACATGCTCACGGCGACGCCCACGCTTCTGACTTCAGCCGGGAAAATCTCACTCGAGTAGATGTACATGTTGGGGTCGATCATTGAGGAGAAGAACGGGATGTAGAGGAAGATGAACAGGACCGCTAGGGATAGGATCGCTCGGCTTGCGTTTGGCTCGGCTGCGAATCGGGAGAAGATGCATTCTCCGGTCAGCGCGAAAACGCATCCGCAGAGGCCGATGAGTAGGCATTTTCGCCGCCCGAATCGCTAGCAAGATTCATGTAAATTCCAAGCCAAATTGAAAAGACCGGAGAAGAAAGAGACTTACATCTACGATCGGACCACAGATCGAATTGCCAACGAGCGCAATGGCGAGATAGACACTGTACAAGCCAAGCGACAGAGCCGGAGAGATTCCCAGAGCGGGAAACAGGATGACTTGGTAATTGTTGATGACCAAGACGCCTCTGTGGATCTCCGTTAGCCTGTACCACTGTCGGCGGAGCAATAATGATGGCTCCTTTAATCCGAGGCACTCTTTAAACGAAAGCAGACTTACGTGCATTGAGCCCCGAACATCAAAGTAAACCCGAGAATGGCTCGCTTGCGGTAAGGCCTGTGTGAGAACAGATCTGCAAGATCTGATACGAAATTACTGCTGGCTAGAGCATCGGAAGACCTGGAACGGCGCTCATTGCGCTTGCGACGTTCTAGCTCGATTTGAGCTACGATCTGATCATACTCGGCGATGGCAAAAGTATGGTGAGGGTCGTCTGATGATGCGTGTAAACGCTCTAGCACCTGACGTGCTTCGTCCCCACGGTTCTTCGCAACCAGCCATCTCGGGGAAGAAGGAAGCCGGAAGGACCCGGCGAGCAGCAGGACAGGGAAGAGCGTCTGCAGAGCCAGTGGAAAGCGCCACTGGAACGCCGGATTGGAGGCGAAGAAACACCCAAGACCAACCCAGCTTGCGATGTTGTATCCGATTGCCAACATGGCGCCGTGGGATCCGACAAGAAGACCTCGAGCGTAGGGAGGAGATAGCTCCGACTGGTAGAGCGGTGTCGCTGTCAGCACCATTCCGACCCCGAGGCCATTGACAAAGCGAAAAGTCAAGAATACAGCCAGGTTCGGGGCTCCGGAGTGGATCGCACTTCCAACAATGCACAATGTCGAGGCGACCTGAAAGGTAGCGCGTCGACCGAAGCGATCAGAAATCCAAGCGTTGAGGAAACTCCCAAAGAAACCGCCTGCCTGAGCTAGTCCATTGCATGCACCCGTAATGGAAATCGTGTAGGAGTACCCCGGATTGGTTGGGTCGTCCGTGAGGTCAAAATAGGCGTAGAAAGAAGGCTGGCCCTGCGGGAAGTCAGCTAAGATTATTGACGTAGGCAAAGAACAGAATGTACCAAGGTGGTCGCGATGACAGAGGAATCATAGCCATATATCACGGATCCTAAGGCAGCAAACAGTACGACTGCAGCGTTGTAGGCCGTTATCTTTCGTTTCATCTTGAGGATTTGGGCTCAATTTCTTGTGGATAGATAGAAGGATCTAATGTCGGCCTGAATGAGGCTATAATGCAACAAGCTTCGCAAGCGAAGTCCAAAGCCCTTTATATAAAGCGGTAGGTTCTCGGTCTTCGCAAGCCAGTGCTGCGGAGGGCCCCGCCAATCTTCGATCTGGCCATCGTGACGGTGGGCAGATGCAGGGTCGAAATCCGGGGATTGGGACGACTTCTCGATAGCTAGTTCTCGGAACTAGCTCGTGATGTACAAAAAGGATGTTCCGACGAGAGGGAGCCAGATGGAATTGAGTAAAGCATATTTCGACGGCCACCAAAGAGCTATAGGACCACGAGGGAAAGTGCTCCACTTTTAGCCACCGGTCGGAAGCACCACCCTGCAGGAGGCCCGATCAGCGACGCAGGCTGGCGCTCTAGAAGACAGCACAGATGAGGGCTACGAGCCTGTTGTCGATTGGGTTGGTGAACTGGGTGTCGTGGTTCCACGATAGAAGGTCAGCTCGAGGATCTCCAGGACTATTTGATTCGAAGCATCGTTGGAGTGTGCGACCCGGCTTCCCACCGATTTCGACATCAAAAGACTCGCGGGCGGTTTATCGGGGTCAACAAGAGTAGGTAACATTTTACCGCATCCCATTCCCAGTATTCGGATTCGGAGCCAAATCTTCTTACACCGGAGACACTTTACAAGATGGCGGGTTGATTTGAAAGTTTCCCGCCCAAAGGCACTCTCAAACTGACAGGCTTAACCTTGGACACGTGGATTCGTGCAAGCCAATCCGAATTGTAATGAAGTATAGGTAATGCCTCAAAATGGAGGTCGTTGACGTGGAGCTCATTTCATTTTGGGAGGCTTCCCTCGACTCCCTAGTATTGGATGGCGGACTTCGCAGCCACCGGAAGAGGAGTCGAAAATGTGGGGTAAGGGATATCGGCCACAGCCTGGTCTTCCGGTGGCCGGAGTAGGGCAGAAGTGGAATAGGGGCACCAGAATTCTGGCTTTGGGGAGGGGCAATTCTGGTACTTGCACCTGCAGTTCGCCAAATATGCTCCCTCCAATGATTTCGGACGTGGAAGAGTCGGCAGTGTTCTCGGTATCCAGTTCCGCAAGGACTTTTGCAACGACGAGCCCGTTCCCGGCCGACTGAATCTGGGACCTGCTCTGTTCTCGAACATCATGATGGTGTCTTCACCCCACAGTCTTTCCGTTGCGTTGGGGCAAGCCAATCTGGATGCGGAGGCTGCCGTGATTGTAAAGTCGTTGAACAAGTGGGTTGAAGGCACAGAGAGTTCCGCCAGTCACAAGATGTGGCCTGAACTCGAACAGCCTTAAGACGATTTTCATCTCGATCTCCTGAACTGAAGTTCAGGAAGCCGGGGACGGACATGACGGCCAAGAGTAGACGACCGCATGAGTTCACTCAAATCAGATAGATTTCGAGTCGCTCCTGCTTCAACAAATATCTGGCAAGTCCGACCTTTGACTGTTGCTCACACAGTTGGGAGCCAAGGTGCCAAATTAGGACATGATGTGGACGCCTCCACATCTGTCTGCAGGATCTTGATAGATCATTCAGCCAGGCAATTGCGCTTGATTTTGTGCTCCTTCCCACCGATTCATGGTGTCCGTGGAATTGTTTTGCAGCGGGTCAAAAATGTATGGCTGCCACAAAGATTCCATCGAGTAGGGCATGTTTTCAGATTCTTGGAAACTGAACATAGCTGTGGACCTTGTTAGTCGACTCTATAGGTTTGGTTGAGTACATACCTCGTCCTAAGCTATCGAAGGCGTTATTCATGTCTTGGTTTAGCTCAAAATTGATGTCGCTGTGAGGGGTTTGAAAGGGACCACTGGTCGTCATGTCGATGGAATCGCTGAGGAGATCGTCTTGGAACTGTGGTGCTAATTGTTGTGCGTGTCCTAGATTGTGCTGTGGGGTTGAAGTGCTCCCTAGTGGTTGCGTACCGTTTGACAAGATATCTGCCGCGTCGACGTTCTCATCCTCAACCTGGTCTTCTGATGTCAGAGCACACTCAAACTCGCTTTGAAGCACTGCCTTCATGAGAGTAGCCAGCAGTTGATGACCTTGCGAGGCGATTTTGCTGCGCTCGGCCAGAGCTTTGCTCGATCGGATCAGCCTGAGAATTCCAGATTTGGCTTCCTGGGCTCGTTTGCCAAACGGTTCTGAAGTCGGAAGCAAGCAGAGGATGACGCCGGCAGTTAGCAAATGCATCGACATGAAACCTGAAGGGTAGACGTTTTTGAAGGGCGATACGGAAATGTTGGAGGTTCTTAGTGCGGCACGAAAGCAGATGTCCAGTGACCGGGAGAATGGGTCATATCTCCCAGGCCGTCTTTTCGAGGTGGGATCGGACGCGATTCGATACTCCAGGAGAGGTCGATGCACTAGGATCATCGCGTTGTCATAGGTCAATTGAAGAAGGAGAGCCTGCATCTTCAAGATGTGTTTCAAGCTTTCCTGTTCAGGTGGTAAATTTGTAGACTGGAACGGTTCTTTGCCTCTCTCCCAATTCACGGTCTTGTAAAGTGGAGGCAGACTGTCGTACCACTGGTTCAATGATGACTCCAGAGATCCGACTTGGTTAATTAATGACGTGACGTTTCCGGTGGACAGAGGGTGTTGCAACCGAAGAAGCTGAAATGAATGTAGAGCTTGGGCGATTATGTCGTAGAGCTGGTAGCGAAATAGGTGGAAAGTGACTTTAGATATTCTTTTGTTGCCCCAAATGAACGCCGGATCTGCAGAGAGGGGGAACGGGATAATAGTATCATCGCAATCTTCGGGTGGTTTTGTTTCCGATAGTTCCTGGTTCACCGATGCAGGTCGGCCATAGATCATGGCCGTAAAGGTGTCACTGATCTTGACATGGCCCCATACACGCCGACGAATTTGAGTAGTAATCGGGTCGTGGACAACATCAACATCTTGATGCAACGACAAGGAGTAGGCAACCTTCGCGGCTAAACCTAAAATAGACCATGCAAGGTTTGGAGAACCATGGTATATGTAGTACGTGCCGAGTAACAAACAGATCTGTACGGTAGAGGTCTGAGGAATGACTAGTGTTTGAAGCAGATTTGCCCGGACAGCCGATATGAAGGAGGCTTGCAAGGCAGGTACATCCAGGCTCAACCTACTGTTATCGTCAGTTTGGGCATAGTACTGAGCCCCAAAGGCGGCGACCATCAACAAAAGCAAGACTTCGCCTAGGTCTTGATTCTCCCAGGTCGGCGTAGAGAGAAGTTCCGCGGCGCGACTGCGAAAGCTTGGCTCGTGGAGAAGAAATAGGAACCAGTGCGTCGCCTGGAAATAGGTGTCCATCATGGCTTGCAAAACATCACGATCTGGCTTGACGATGTTGTTAGGGCAGGTTAATTGCCCCGGATCCACTTCACCGCCTGGAATTGCCGACGTGTTTGATTCATATCTCATCGAATGCTTGTTGAACACGTTCCGAGCAAAGCCAATGGCAGAGTTGTGTGTCAAGGATGGAGATGTCTGCTTCTCGGCGTTGGACAGAATGTTAGACTCGATCGTTTGTGACCCTGTGTGAGCGGGTTCCAAGATGTCTGCGGGATTGTTGGTCGACAGCTGCGTCAAGAGGTCTTGGTGTCGTTCTGACTCGATTCGAGGCCTCTTTGACAATCGCGTGGTAGACTTTGGTGGCTGTGGCAGACATTCTGTGCCCGCTCGAACGCAAAGTATACACGGTCGACTTATATCGCACTGCAAATGCTATCAACGGGTTGCTTGCACGTCTTGGGTCATTGGAGCCACGCTGACAATCTGCTGTCAAAGAAAATCCGTTGTGAGATTGCACTCACCTTCAATTTCTGGCGCCTACACCTGAGACATGCTTGGAAAACTCGCTCACGAGTCGCTTTCCCATCGCCAGCTTCCATCCTGCCTCCATGTCCAGAGGAGAAGTTTGAGAAGGGCTTCCGTCGGAGGCGGCGAGGCGGCCAGCTTTATTAGTGCGGGGTGCTTCGGGGATCCAAGAAGCCGGGAACCAGGTGTGGTGCACGTGACGTTCGAATAGGGGTCATTCACAGAGAATGGACTAGCTCGACTCGGTAGGCTTCCAGGAAAGACAGTAGGAGACGAGCCAGACGCAAAACTAAATGGCAGTCAGACCTAAAGACAGGCCGTTTGGTAGTGCCAAAAGCCGCTCGATGGACGCTAGGGTACCCGCGGTGCCCAACGCCCCGTTGTAACAGGTGAGGGAAAATAGGTCAGGCCGTGTGTCACTTGTTGAACTGGCTCGGAGGATTGCTTCACCTTACTGCAATTGTCACGTGTAGCCTCTTGGTGACTCGATGAAGAGCGGGGGAAGTGCTGGCGACAGGACGTGGCTACTACAACAAAGCCTTCCAATCCATCTCGCGGTATGCGTCCTTTACAGTTGTCAAGCTCTTCAAGTCAATTCCCAACTCCTCTCTCGTCACAACTCCTTCCTCACCACTCCAAGATTTCTCCCTCAACTCGTTCCACATTGCCATCATGATGCCCATTTCCTGACCAAAACCGGGCCACACGCTGGCGAAATCCTCGAGACTTGTGACGATATACTTTGATGCATTGCCGGTGACTTCGCTCCAGTCGCTTAGCAGTTTGCCCGCGGTGGTGTCTTCACTGTGTGCCATGACAAAGCGGCCGGTGGGAGACTTGGTGATGCCCGGATTTTTGAGAATCGCGTAGGCGAAAATACCAATGTTGGTGCGGGGGGAGCCGATTGCTTTGATGGGAGTGGACGGGTCAGCGGGTGAGAGCTGGACGTAGGCATGTGCCGATTTCTGTTCAAGAGGTTAGGCGTCTCACATACGGGTAGGAAACTGCCAAAGACTTACGATGTAATTCGGAGTGAAAATGGGATACTGGAAATTATTGCCATAGAACGTGATCCAGAAGAATGTAGTCTTAGGTAGCAAGTTCTTGTCTGAGCGAATATAGTCGTCGATTCGGTTCTTGCCTTCGAAGTGCGGCACAATGTATTTCCCGTCGGTGAGCTTCTTGCCGTTGGGGAGGGTGCTCCAGATATAATGCTCGAGGGTCTTCGTCTTGGAAGCCGCCTTGGCCAAATTGGTCCCTTGAGTTACTTCGATCTCGATAGCTTTCTCCGGACCATTTGCTACAAAAGGCTCGAAGAAATCTGTTATGGCGAAGATGGCGTGAGAGCCCTCGAAGGCTTTCACTAGCGACACTTCATCGTTGATGTCGGCTTGCACGACTTCGACGCCGTTAGAGGCCAAAGCTTTCGCCTTGTCGCTGTTGGGATTGCGGGTTAGGCCCCTGATTTTGTAAGTATGACTAGGATCGGCAAGGGCATTGTGAATAAGAGAATGTCCTTGGGTGCCAGTGGCACCGACAACTGTCAGGAGTTTGGACATGATGATTGGGGTCTTGATGGTTGGATAGTGAGGTGAAAGCAAAGTAAAGGATAGGTGAATGCAGTACAATGATTTGGGACAACCGAAGCTGACTTATTGTTGCACTCAGAAAATTCTGTTCTGCTGGCCGATGATCGTCTTGAAGAGGGGAGGCCTGCTGTTCTTTATACCTACTCACTTGGTACCTTTCCAGCATAACTTGGACCTACCTACCTCCAGGGAATTGATCGGATCATTTCTGACAAATCTGTGGATACTGAGAAAGCAGCGATGTGCGAAAGGCCAGGAGGACAAAATCGAACACGAAGAATGAATGATTCAAGCATCTCTGATCTGGTGCTTGCTGGATATCTCGGATTTCAGGGGTTTCGTTGATGGATAGCGTGGCGCAACGCAGCATTACTAACAAGCGTTGGAGATCATTGGAAAATAATGCCTGCATGATTGCTGAGAACAGGTGGGAGTCTGAAGGAGACGAATGAGAAGCATGCTGAGTGATTATACGTGGAAAGGAGTAGGTATTCGTATCCTCCTGGAGCGATTCCTCGGTTCCAGCCATGTCGCCAAGGGCGAGCGATTTCTCCGATTTAGCGGCCAATTGATCACGTGATACGTCCGCTGGTCCCTGCGGAGTTGAAATCCGGTTGTGTCTGCGCAGGCATCCAGTTATTGACTACGACACCATTTTCCAGAAACAGTGACTTGCTGCTATTCGTTCTGAGGAGGTCATAATTCACCTACAAAACGGCAACGCTGGCTTAAGGCAGCCTGACCGTTTGACTCGAGACAGACAGCAATCGACGATCCCTTCCTGCTTCTCTTGTCTCTACCACTGCCAATCTCGAGTCGTCCTAACCACTATGGCTGCAAGTGTGGCATCGAAACGTCTCTTCCAAGAATACAAATCGCTCTTGACAAACCCACCAGACGGCATCACCGCAGGGCCAGTGAATGAAGATGACCTGTTCGTTTGGGAAGCACTCATACAGGGACCCGAGGGAACACCGTTCGAAGGCGGTATTTTCCCAGCAGAACTCAAGTTCCCCAAAGACTACCCTCTAAATCCGCCTAAGATGAAGTTCCTCGGCGAGATCTGGCATCCCAACGGTATGAAGCCCACCAATGTCTTGACGCAGAATGACTAACGCGTGCCAGTCTACACCAACGGCGAAGTCTGCATTTCCATCCTACATCCTCCCGGCGATGATCCAAACCATTACGAGAGCGCATCCGAACGATGGTCACCCATCCAGAGCGTGGAGAAGATCTTGATCTCGGTCATGTCGATGCTGGCCGAGCCAAATGACGAGAGTCCTGCTAACGTCGAGGCGGCAAAGATGTGGCGAGAACGGCGACCAGATTTTGAAAAGAGAGTCAAGCAAGGAGTGCGTCGGTCATTAGGATTATGATTGCAGCACAAGGCTCGTGGACAGCTGTACTCCTCGCCACTTTAGTCAAGCTGGACCATCAATTTCTCTGTCAGCCAGACCTCAAGACCACTCTGCGTCTCGTCCAAGCTCTGAATGTCAGCCTTTCGATTCAGCACGAGCATCTGTCGGAGCTCAGTGACCGCTCCACACAGTCCTGGCAGAATGTCACCAGAATCGTCCTGCCACTCTGGGCTTGCTAACATGGAGATAGCAGCCGTGCGGTCACGTGGAGTTAATGCCATGGACGCGCCCTCAACCTGCTGACAGCCGGCTACATCTGCTCCCTTGAGGCCGATCCATCTCATCTCCGGGATATTACAGTCACTTTCTTGTGCCAGATTCATGGAGCCGTAGAGGTAGCACTTTAGGATGCGGATTCCGTCTGGATCCCAATCGAAGAGACCGAAGACTTGGATCGCTCCGGGAGCTTGGTCAAGGATGCGACGCAGAAAATGCTTGGTTGCGAGGTCAGGGTACCCTTTGGCCTGCAAGCCTAAGTCAGCATACAATGGATCCGAGGCGAAGGCAGTGCCTACGGTCACAAGAAGGCCTGGACCAATGATGGGATCCTGATGGAATTCTCTTTCGACCAGAGCATTGAATGTTGCCTGGTTTCCTTGTCAGCGACATTCCAAATCTTGCTTTCGGTCAGACCTCTTTTTCGACGACCAACATCCAGTTTATGTGGGCTATCTTGATAATTGGAGTGCTATCACATATAGTCTGGATGACTGGTGTTTCATCATTGGCAGGCGCATTGGAGAGACCAGCGACGAGTCCTTTCGGGCTTGCAACCTGACAGAAACAAATGAGCTCTCCTCAGTGAGGCTATATTCGTACTGCAGACTCACCACATTCAGGTCGCGTCTGGTCACCTGGCAGGTGTGGGCAACATCATCCACATAACGATCAACTATCACTTGGCTTTTGAAGATATCAGGGTCGTGGTAGTAGATGTCTCTCTTTGTGATCGTCACGCCGTGCTTGATTGCAGCATATATCTCGCCGAGGATCCGGCCAACACATGCTCGAGTGAAATGTCAGAGGTGAGAAGGGAGTGAACTGCATCTGAGGTGCCCACCAAATCTCCAAGCTTCGTCTTGGTTCTTGCCTGGAAAGTGATAGTTGACCTCACGAGACTCGATGTGCCATTTTAGTTGGGCGAAGTCGTCATCATCGTAGTATGGCTTGACTGAGACGATTCGCTTCAACGTGATCACGGGCTTACCATTGCTTGACGGCAGGGTGATCTCGTTCAGGATGGTGTTGAAGGTTGTTTCGATGTAGTGCATAACATGTTGATTAGCGGCCGTTGGAGTTAGCTGAGGAGGGTCTAATGGCTCTTCTGTCATTGGCGTATCCTCCATGACTGAACAAGAAGCGTCAGTGTGAAGGTGTGCGTGGGATGAAGGAAATCCCAAGGCTGTGTTAGCCAGGGGCAACCCCACGCCCGTTTCCCGCCTAGAATCTAAGCATGACTTGCTGTGCCGGCTCCACCAATCCCCGCGTCGGCGTACCTTGCATCCGCTTATCGATTCTCCGGGTGGCCTCACCAATAATTCATCGACTTACAATTTCCTTCCCGAACTTTTTTGGTGGCGGTGAAACTGACTGCGCAACTTCCTGGATCTCGACAATTCTGGTGTTTCTTGTGGCTGTACTGCCTTGTGACTCCTCTGCTATGTCTACGTCAGCTTGAACCCGAACTTTGCAACAATGGCCAAACCGCACCAGTCTGCTCAGAAGCCTTTCAATGGCGTCGCCAATGGGCACGCAAATGGGCATGCAAACGGCAGCGCAAATGGACACGCCAATGGACATGTTAAAGCTTCCGATTCGGTGCATAGCAGCCAGACAACCGACCGTTCTAAATGGAGACTCCTCGACGAGTCAGGCCGGCACACCTGGCACTATTTGAGGACAGAGAAAGAGCTTGAAGACTGGCCACAAACAACGGCAGACAAATACCATATGGGTTTGCCAGTAGTGAGTTCAGATTGAGTATGGGCTCAAACATCTTCTAACTCGTTCAGAACCTCCCCGACCTTCCTCCTGCTTCAAGACCCTCCGAATCAATAGACAACTGCTTAACATTTTATTCGAAACTACAACTACCCCCCGGTAATTGGGCCTGCGAATACGGCGGTCCCCTCTTCCTCATGCCAGGCATTGTATGCTGCTGGTATGCAACGGGCACTCCGATCCCACAAGAATATCAGATCGAGATGAGAAACTACCTCCTCGCAAGACAAAACAAAGATGGCGGATGGGGATTGCACGTCGAAGGGCACAGCTCCGTATTTGGCACGGCAATGAACTACACGGTCCTGCGAATTTTAGGAGCAAGCGAAGAAGACCCTCGTTTGATCAAGGCAAGAGGCAAGCTACATCAAATGGGTGGGGCCGTCAATGGGCCTCACTGGGCAAAATTCTGGCTGAGCGTCCTCGGCGTCATGCAGTGGGACATTGTCAACCCAGTACCTCCTGAACTCTGGCTCCTTCCCGACTGGGTGCCCATCTCTCCATGGCGTTGGTGGATCCACATGCGTCAAGTCTTCCTTCCCATGTCATATATCTGGTCGAAGAAATTCATCATGCCTGAGACCGACCTGATCCGCTCCCTCCGACAGGAACTCTTCATCCAACCACACGAGACCATCGATTTCGGATCCCACCGCAATTCAATAGCCAAGGAAGACAACTATCACCCGAAATCCTGGGTCCTAAACCTTATCAACATAATATTGGTCTGGATCTGGATCCCTTTCCTGCGCACAAAGTCAATAGTCGAGAAAGCTGAAGCCTGGACTTGGCGCCTCGTCCAATACGAAGATCACAACACTGACTATGCGTGCCTCGCTCCTGTCAACGCCCCGATGAACACGTTGGTGTGCTTCATCAAAGAAGGACGGGACAGTTACAGCTTCAAACGCCACCTCTACAGACTAGAAGAATTCCTTTGGGTGAATAAAGAAGGTATGCTCGTCAATGGCACAAACGGTGTGCAAGTGTGGGACACAGCTTTTTCCATTCAAGCATGTTGCGAAGCTGGACTCGCCACCTCCGCGAAATGGGAACCAATGCTTACCTCCGCTCTGGAATACCTTGAATCCGAGCAGATCAGAGACGAAGTCCCTGATCGCGAGATCTGCTACCGCCAATCCCGGAAAGGGGCCTGGCCCTTCTCCACAAAATTGCAGGGCTACACGGTCAGCGACTGCACGTCAGAAGCTTTGAGGGTGGTCCTCCTCCTTCAAAATGCCCACAACTACAAAGTTATCATCTCCGAAGAACGCATCTTCCACGCCGTGGACGTGCTATTGACGATGCAAAACAAACACACAGGCGGCTTCGCATCCTACGAACCGCAACGCGGCTCCGAGCACCTCGAACTGCTCAACGCGGCAGAAGTCTTCGGCCGCATCATGGTCGAGTACGACTATCCCGAATGCACCACCGCCGTTGTGACGGTCCTCTCGCTCTTTCAGAAGTACTACCCCGACTACCGGGCGCAGGAGATCATCGACATCAAGAACTCCGCGCTGAAATACATTAGAAACGCGCAGAGGGAGGACGGCTCTTGGTACGGCAGCTGGGGCGTCTGTTTCACCTACGCGGCGATGTTTGCGCTCGAATCCCTCGGCTCGGTCGGCGAGACGTACGCCAACAGCTCTCGCGTGCGCAAGGCCTGCGATTTCCTCATCGGACACCAAATGCCTGACGGCGGCTGGGGCGAGTCCTACCGCTCGTCCGAACTCAAGATTTGGGTTGACCATCCTGAGAAGAGCCAGGTTGTGCAAACGTGTTGGGCGCTCATTGCGCTCATGTACGCGCAATACCCTGAGAAACAGGCAATTGAGAGAGGATTGCGTATGGTGATGGGGCGACAGCAAGCGAATGGCGAGTGGTTGCAAGAGGCGATTGAGGGGGTGTTCAATTGCAGTTGTATGATCACATATCCGAACTATAAGTTTTACTTTCCGGTCAAGGCGATGGGGATGTTCATGGCTAGGTGGGGAGACAAGGCTCTGATCTAGAATTTTATGATTGGGTTGGGAGGTACAGGGTGCTGCATTCTCGGAGTTCCTTATGACGACCTATGAGTTGGTGGTGGGCCCAAGGGAACCCGCAGAGGTTCATAATCAGAGGGAAGATGGAGTATGAGTAGCATGTTCAAATGCTTCTATCGTGCAGAGAGAACACGTCAAGGTAACGTCGTGCTAGACTGTACTCGATCATCAAGCACCTCTTCCCTCTAGCGAAGTGCCACGGGTACAGGAGGATTTGACATCGTCACGTCGTTTCCCGTGCACTTTCACTCGCGTTGACCACCTAGACCACTGGACAGACCGCTCTGGGTGCTTTTTCGGGAGTTGCTCGCGGCGAAAGCCGTCCATCATCACAGAGCCTTCCAAGTGTGAACTTGTGCCCGACCTCCTGAACAGGCGATTACTCAAACGTGCATTCACCTCCATGCTGGGATTGCAGACGCAAAAGCGTCCATCGTGACCAGTCTTCGCGCGCGAGGGGTTGTTTGATGGGTTCTCCGCAGCTAATGGCCATTTGCACTGGTTCAGCGGCCCGATTGATCTTGACATCCGGGAATATGGCAGATTATATGGCTATCCGGAGCGGTCCTGTGAAAGTCACCTTGATGGTGAAGGTGACGACCAGCCGGCCCTCGATATCCAGACTCGCATCGCCACGATCTCGCGACATGTTGGCGCCTCTCCGACGCCGCTGCTCGCAATTCCTGTCAGTAGGAGTAGATCAGAACAAAGCCTTCCCATCATTTCAAATCTGCTCATCCTGAACCCCCGACATCCTCCAGCATTCTCGATAACGCGCCATACTGTGGGAGGCAAAGTGTTTCGTGATCTGTATCCGGGACTACCTCGCTTTCGTATGAAAGAAGGCTTGTCGAATCGCCACTGCTCGATTGCGCGGCTCTGGTAAACCGCTGGAAGCACTTGTCAAAATACTCCGCGCCTTTCTTGCCAATCATCTTGTCCTTTTCAGCCCAAAACACTTTCAGGGCGAATGAATCTTGGGTGGCTGATATGTTCGAATCCGCTGTTGCCGCCGAGGCGCGGCTTGACTCGCCCTCTTCTGTACCCGCACTCTGGAAATGTTCCCGCAGCTTGGCCACTAGGGTGTCAGGGTATTTCTCATAGTTGTCACACGGACCCCATGAGCCAGCAACTTCCTTTCGCAGAGATAAGAGTACTTCGTGGTTGACGCCACTGATGTCCTCACTGAAGACACATCGCATGAGCACTTTATCCCGCGCGGCTGCCTCAGCGGCCGATACTCCGCAGTACTCGCGGCATAGATCATCGCGTCCGTGCTTCCGAAAGCGCGCCTCGCTGTCCCCTGCGTCATCTTTGCGACGCTTGGAAAATGGTGCAGACACAGCCCCTGAGGCCACACTTGAGAAATGTATGGCAGGATTAATGGTGCTGGTCACAAACCTTATAACACTGTCGAAGCCGTTGATGATTGCAGAGGGTAAATGTGACGATATCGATAGCATGTTGACTCCAGAGTGATTTGGCGGAACCCAAGGCGAGAAGAGATACAGTTTGCGATTCGATGGTGGCAAGATCCACGGCATGGAATATATCGTGTTGAGGGCGTAGATAACACCGCAGCTGTGTGCAGAGAGGGAGACATGCCATGCGTTGATGGTGCGCATAAGCACCGGAACGGTCTCTAGCCAGACTGGCAGGCGGAGAGATGGCTTGACGGGAGTCGAGCCGCCCATTCCTGGCCTAAGACAAAGGTCAGTTGTGCCTGACGGGTTGTCAAATACGATACTCACCTGTCTGCTACGATGACCCTCATCCCACGCTTCGTGGCTACGTGATCAGCAAGCGAAGCCAAGTATCTTCCTCCCATCATGCCAGTAATGAAAAGCATTGTTGGCGCATCTGCGCTATCCAGGCCGGCCACAGCATAAGTCACGGTGAGTTCTCCGTGCGCCTCTGTGGCTGGGAGGGTGAACCTGCGGTTGAACTTTTCCTGCGTAATGTACTCGTTGGCGCGCGACTGTAGTTCCCTAGATTTTGGAGATAGTTTGGGCTCTGTCGACTTAGAGGCGGCCGTGACAAGATCCGGAGCAGCCACTCCACCGTTTGCGACCTCTGTAGCAGGCATTGGCGATACGGTTGCCATGATCCCATAATATAAGAAGTGTCAAATGAAGAGTGAGGGTGAGATGCCGGTGGGAGTGAGCATATATAGAAGCCACGGGAGGAATTGTTGTTGCCTTGCCGCTTAACCCCTAATATGTGGCTGGAGTTAGAGTTTCCAGGCTGCCACCTCAAGGAGTCAAGCTTTGGCAAGTCAGCCGGGCTGTTTTACGTGATTCTGGGTGCACTTGCCGTGCTGCTTGTCGTTTCCCCTTTTCGGTTTTCAGGTAGCATCAGTTGCGAGGAAAGGGAGACGGATGGCGATGCTGAAATAATAGAAACATATTTTCGTGATTGTGTGTATTTTCATGGACTCACCATTCCTTATCTACAGCTCTTCCGGTGGCTCAGACGTTTGAGAGCAGCAGAATGCTGCCATACATCTCATCCTTCAAGTGTCAGTAGCAACTCTGCGTTCTCGAGCTGTACTGTATTAGCACGGCCACCTAGCTTTCTCACGACCCCAGCCTCTGGCTAAAAAGGCCGCGGAAGTACTCCATATCTATCTCGGTTCTGCACCACGGGCATCTCATCGTTCCTCCCTGTTGTTCATCGTCGTACTCTTGCTCATCTCCTTCGCCTCCTTCGCCTCCATCATCTCCTGCGCCTACGTCTTCAGCGCCATCTTCACCTTCGTCATCAGCCTCTTCTTCGTCGCTTCCTTCGGGTTCGCCATCTCCTCTATCCAGAAACTTCTCCTTGAGCCAGTCAAACAGGCAGTCAAAGTGAAAAGGGCGGCGGCAACATCGATTTGTGACTATTGGTGGAACAGTCTCATCCTTTCCGAACCATTCGTGGCAGATAGGGCATGGACTCTCCGTCTCGTAAGGTAGGCCCTTTCGATTCATCGACCCGTGTTGCCCGACCGAAGGAATGATTGTCTGACGCATATGCGGAGTCTTCATCTCTGCAACGATGCCCTCAAGATCTTTTTGCATTTTGCATCGTGCGTAGTCGCTTGCGCAAGCAACGAATTTTTGGTCGCCCGCGCAGAGCAATTCCTCCTGTGCGTGTACGTAGGTCTCGGCGCGCAACAATCTCTGTATGCATTGCCCCAGGTGTTCCTCTACAGCATGCAGTTTCTCGGTTAGATGAGAAACCTGTTGCAAGGTCAGGTCGCCAGGAATCTGTGGGGCTCGATCGCCCTTCATGTCGTCCGTTGTGAGCAGTTGACCAATGGTACCCCTCATGGGATCATACCATGCTACCATTGTGCCTGTCAATTGCATTATTACCGATCTCTTCTGGCCAAGAGCGTCTTCTAATGTATGAAGATCTGCTGCCCAATTTTGAATCCGGCTGGTTGCATGGCTTTCGGCTGGGGTCTTGTAAGAAGGTATTGGGTTGAGCCGCCGGGGGAAACAGTCGATTGTTGCGAATTCGAACAGATCCGGTAAAGAGTGCCATGGGGGGAAAATGTGAACCGGTGCTCCCGAAGTGCCATACAGATCATCCTCTGGTCTGTTACCAAAGTAACCGTGGTCTATCGAGCCGGGATGGTCGATGTCCTCAGAGATAGACTCGGTGCTCTCGTAAACATGGCTCTCCATAAGCGAGAGCGTCAACGCCCGATATGGCGATGCCGGGAGAAACCACATTACCTCGAACAGAATCCATTCGCGAAGCTCGTAAGGCAGGGATGAGAGCCCATGACGGCCTCCAGACTTCAAAAACCGGCCAATAGCAATGCTGATATGTTCCGCTTCACGCAAACCTGATAAACCCTTAGTCGCGAAGTTTTTGATGCGAGAACGCCAACGAGTAAGTGGAAATCCGCGCGGGGCTGGCAGAGACTTAAAGAACAAGCGACATAACTCGCTCACGACTGTGACGCCGCGAAGTAATTGTTTCATACAGTCATAGAACATCCAATCGAGGCTGTGGCGTTGGTCCAGGGTCAGAGCCGGCAATGACAAGGCAAAGTTTCGGACGGCCTCGCGTTGCCGTTGAGGTGGACAGTGGCGTAATTCCAAAGTCATAAAGTGCTCCAGCCGTCGCCGGAACTCGCGAAGTTGGTGAATCTGATTCATTGGCGCGGTATTAGGTCTTGAGACTGCTGTGGATGAGGTGAGCCTGGTAATTGAAATGAAGGTAAAGCTGTGTTTGAAGTGGGATATTCTCTGAATTCAAGTATGCCTCACCGCCAAAGCCTACTGAAAAGACATAACAACAAAGCCATTGTCGAGTGAACAAAGAAAGAGCGCTAAGAACAATGGCCGGTGCTGCCGCACCTTGCCCACATAGAGCATTGTGACCCTCCAAGTGACGAACAATGAAGGATCCGGTGAAGCAAACATCAAAGCAATGATTGACAAAGACGAGGGCAGATCTGAAGTTTTTGGGTGTCTTGGTGTAATTTGGCTTGTGACTAGCAGCATGGAGGCAGCGAGAGCAAGTGTTCCGGGCGCCCTGAAAGCGGCAGGCTCGTTGTCGCATCTGAAAGAGTGGCCGGCGGCACCTGCTCGGCCATGAACATCTTCATTTACCACGCACGTATACATTTCGAGAACAACTCGGCCACGCACAGTTGATGGTGTTGAAGCCTGCAGAAGGGAACCATCGCAGCAACCGTCTATGCTGGCCCGTGGGTCTCAGCACCATCATACGTATTTCGGCTTGGACGCGGCTTGAGCGAGCCGGGCAGGCGGTGGTCAGCAAAACCTGCCCCACAATAAAGGGGATTTGTATTTTTTTTGGGGGACCAAAAAAGTGGGGGGGATTTTGGGG